>VUYT01000013.1:0-483958 GCA_008802785.1 Symmetrospora coprosmae | reverse complement strand
CCCCAATAGTCGTGTGAGACTTGGGCTCAGGCTTGTAGCTGCCGTGCTGCTCTCGTCCCCGTCAGTGCTGAGACAAAGCTATGCAAACATGCAAACAGAGTCAGTCCATCGCACAGCGTACACAGCGTAAATGCTTTAGAGATACCGAACCTACCTTGAAAGCCCTCTCGCCAACGTCTATCCATAGCGCTGGAGCGTGCGCAAGGTCTAACAAGCCGGCTTCTTGTAACCCTAGACACAGCGCGAGGTACGCTTTCCCTGCATTTTCCGCACGGATCTCGTCTGTGCCTGTTCCTTTACCAGTGTAGGATGCTGTAGAGGCGACGAGATCGACCAACGCTGGATCGCCAGCGATCCAGTCTCTTCTGGGTGTGAGCAGGGTGTGCAGCGGCGATCCCGTCGACATCGGTCCAACCCTTTGAGTGATCATGAGAATGAGTGGAGCAACAAGAAGCAGGATGGTAGGAAGGCCACTCGCCGCGACGGTAGCATGGTAACTTGCACAGACCTTCTAGTAGTGCCTCGAAGGCTTGTGCGGAAGGTGCAACCGTATTCCGCCTTATGCAACAATGGGGTCCTTCCCAGACAGGATCCGAGAGCCAGAGACAAGCAAAAGCCACGTACTGGTAATGCAACCAGCCAACGTTGCGCAACGTAACTGGTAACTGGCATGGTGTCATCATCTGCGACAGGTCTGAGCTCCTTCCTTCACCAGACGTGGGGAGAGCGGACCGACCGTGCAGAGCCCTAGGATCAGGTGGTACAAAGCTACACTTGCCGAAGTGCTGCCCGTGAACAGCAACGGATATACGCATCAGTGAGCGACTGCCAAGGCTGGAAGTTCGGCAAGCTCACCCGTTCCACAGTGATAGATACCCTCTATATGATCTGGAGTTTTGCGCACAGTCTACCGTAATAGGGGAGGGCCGTGATCTACGAGCTCACCCCCTTTGGCACAGGCCCCGCGCGAGACACCTGCGCACAGATATTCGAATGGTCCGCCGGGGCCTGCCTGTATCCGACAGGCCCATGTCCAAACGAACCTCGGGGAGCCGACTCGCAGGGAGCCTCGGGACACTTGCCAGCACCAGACACTGAATGAGCCAGGGCTTGCTTTCTTCCTCTGGGATCATTATTTCTTCAGTTGAAGTCTCGCTGTACATCCCAGCGGCTGCCCGTCCCAAGCTTCGACATGCTACCACCCGCCACCATCGCTGCCAAGTATTCTGGCTGGACTTCTCTGGGAGAGGGTGGCTTCGGGCAGGTATACAAAGCTAAGCGCATCGAAGACGGAAAGGTTTGGTGCATTGTCATCCTTTCACGGGATATTCACTAATGACCTGTAACAGGACTGTGCCATCAAACTTCTGACTGTCCGCAGTGACCCAGCCGAAAGGCAGCGCTTTCGTGAAGAAGGCAGTCTACTGCAGCAGCTTCGACATCCAAACATAGTCACCATCGTGGATTGGTCGGAAATGTCCGACGACTCGCATCCATACATCATTATGAAATATTGCCCCGGCGGTGACCTCAGGAGATCTATTTAGACACAACGGGCCTTAGGGTGCGTTCGACGTGCAAAGTAGTCTGATAGCTGGCTAATGGTGTTTAGCATCGTCATCGTCGCAGGGAACCAGTGCAGGAGAGCCACGTAATGGTGATCTTTGTCCAGATCTTGCTAGCGCTCCACTTCTGCCACACCGTGCTCCCTGGCAAAGGCCAGGTCCTGCATCGGGACTTAAAGCCGGAGAATAGTAAGATGCGCCCGACACTCTGCTAGATATAACATAGCACGACCATAGCACGCTTACAGCACATCGTCTGATGCAACTCCGGATGCAGTCCTGATTGCACAGGATGGGACAATCAAGATAGCAGATTTCGGCTTATCAAGGCTCTTCAATATGGAAGGCCAGATGTCCACTTCCGTTGTAGGGGTGAGTCGATAGGCAACAGCTCCCCTGATCAATTCTGACTGGCAGGTACTGAGCCGGATACGCCTATGACTCCGACAAATACTGGGCGCCTAGACACCTGGGTACTTATCACCTGTGAGTGCCTCGTAAGCTGTAGTAGCGCATGCAGCTTAAGAAGTCCCGCAGGAAATGAAATGCGGACAGGCGCACGATGCCAAGCTGGACATATATGGACTTGGGTGTCTTCTGTATGAAATAAGCACGCTCAGGTGAGTGAAGGCAGGACTTGCAGCCCGACTGTCTGCTTAAGTTGACACGTATAGTAGGAAATTTCCGTCAGATGGTAGAAGCAGAAGGCCGCATTGAACGGAGCAAGTCAATTCAGCGAAGACTTCCGTAGATTGCAGTTACAGCTACTTTCTTCTACGGTACGCTCGCTTGAGGAGATTATTCGGCTTGCGACCACTGAAGTGGCAAGTCTTCTCTCGCACTCCTCAGCCTCGAAGCCGACCCAGCACTTCGGTGTTGTTGGCTTCATCTTACGTAGCGAAGCATCTTGCGCAATGGAGACAAGCTTACGAGTGAGTGTGGCCGTATCTTTCCATGTTATGAAGGAATGTCTAAGCGTCTACTCATACGGATATCTCCTACGTGCCAGGTGTACAACTACCAGTCAAGATCTCAAAGCAGCACTCGTGCAGCAGCAACTCAAATTGACAGCTCTCGAGAACAGTCTCCACGAACGCGAAAAGGCATTGAAGGCATTCGAAAAGGCACTACGGACGAGAAAGGTCGATCTCTACAAGCGGTGCGGAAGGAAGTAGATTGACGTACAGACAGCGTGCATCGCGACTAAAACATATTGTGCCTTTGCAGTCTTCTCCGTACCGCATCCACATCCCCCGAGCTACCTGGGTCAGCTTAGCTAGCTAAGCCAAGCTATGCACAGTCTTCAGCGAATGTAGAAAGTCAGTCCGGTACGCCATCGGACGTTGTAAACCAGCGGGTCGGCAGCTGCTTCTGATTAAAAAGATCCTTTCAGGAGACTGGCGCAGCCGTCGAGTGAGTATTGGTCTGTTGGGCGAGTGACAGAGCCGTTGAGGCTACCGTGACTGGAAAAGTGACGAAAAGGTGCGCCGGTATCACTCTCCGTATCACTCTGCAGAAAGTGAAGCCCGATTGCCCGTAGTGACAGCTGCAGCAAGCCGGACCTTGAGCTTAACGGAAAGAGCCGGCAAGGTGTCGAGAAGGTGGTGCGTTGCAGCAGAGGGAAGGAAGAATTAAATCTGGGATACATCTACGCGCAGATTGCTGCAGCTGCGCTCAGGGCCTTGCGACTGTCTTCTCCTCCCCTTGCATCATCGGCACGATCTGCGAAGCTGCCCGGCGCAGAGGCGGACGCGAAGCCGCCACGGGAACTCCGCACGTCGATCCCCTTCAATCTCCCGAAGCTCCAGCTCGCTGCAGGCCCGGTCTCTTTCAGTTTTCAGTCCTCTGAAGTGCTCTCCTGTCCTCCCCGTTAGGTCTGTGCCGGTGCCTGGGCCTGTCCGTTGTCCCTGCTGAGCAGGACCTCGAGCGCTCGAGGTTAAGGGCCTACTTTGCGCGTGTCCAAACACTTCAGGAGCCACGTTCCGCAATTAGCCAAACACAGAGCAGAACGGGCTACGCCTTTCAAGTAGAGGAGGCTGCATATCGAGGTAGCCTCTAACCGGGGAGCACTACTGCCGATCCGACATGGCTTTCGACAGCCAGGACTGCCCACGCATTCTTGCGCTGATACTGTAAGATCATCAGATGATCGGAGCAAGATCGGCGAGGTCGGCATACGATGTTTCATGGTCAGGCCCCGCGCACAGCTGACAGGTGAGGCTCCGAAGGCAGGCATCTGCAGTAGTGTGGCATAGTAGCATGAGACTGTTAGAGTGCTCGCAGGGTGGCAGTGAAGCGCGGCTGGATTCATGAGCGGGCCCCGTCCTGCTTCAGAGTGGGCCGGGCGTTGCGACATGGACTGCGAGGCGTCGTGCAGACAATGGCCGGCTCGCAGCCTCGTAGTCTGTACATGGTTTCCCAGCATCTAGAAGCAGTCTACTGAGACAGACCGTGGAGACGCGGACTCAAACGCCGTCGGATGTCCGCCGTGAGGTTTCGCCACCGTAACAGATGCGTTCAGATCGCGTCCCACAGTTACGTACCCTGATTTCGCACCGCTCCAAAGAAAAGAAGGTCATCTGCAACTCGAACTGATGCCGGAACTCGCAGGTGAGAGACACCTCCCTGGCTTGGGCGTGTACGAGAGTAGCTGTCTGACCGCTTTTGCCGATCTGGTTCTCCATCGCGATGAACCACGCAGAGGTCGAGCGTGCCAGGAAGGACTGCCAGGCGTGTGTACATATCGATGCATGAGGTCATTGAAGCGGAACCGGAAGTCTTACTCCCTGCACGTCCCACACACAGCGCCGTCGAAGGCAAGACCATCACGGGGATCCTGACGCGGGAAGACAAGATCGTGTATGCCAACTGCTCGCATGAAGACTTTGCAAAGCACGTCAAGGGCCAGACGGTGCAGCGTGTCGGCCGCTTGGGCAAATACTTCTATGTGCGTCGCTCCCTCTTTCGCACAGCAACCTTTTGCGTACTGAGATTGAATTGGACGGTGTCGTCATCGCAGCTCGTGCTACAGACTGCGCCACACATCCTTCTCCACCTCGGCATGGCGGGCTTTGTGTCGACTCGCGGCAAAGAGCCACTCTTCTACCGGCGCAAGGCCAAGAACTGGAAGAATGACGACGGCAGCGACTGGCCTCTCCGGTACTGGAAGTTTGCGCTGACCATGAGCGACGGGACAGAATGGTGCTTCTGTGATTCGCGGAGGCTCGGCCGCATCAAGCTCATTGGGGAAGTGGACAAGCCTGTCGAAGAAGCAGAGCCTCTGAGCCTGCTTGGCCGGGATCCGTGAGCCTGTCCATCGCACCCGTGTTGTTGACCTCTCTGGGCTAAAATCGGGCCTGCGCGGCAGATACCTGGACATGCCGACGCTTACTGAACTCTCGGACGCCATACTTCGCCGTAAGACGCCCATCAAGGCGCTCCTGCTAAACCAGAACGGCCCGCTTTGCGGTATTGGCAACTGGCTCGTCGACGAGATTCTCTTCCAGGCGCGGGTGCACCCGGCCCAGCGGTGTACGACGCTCAGCGCTAGCCAGCTGCTCGCCATCCACACGCAGATTCAGGCCGTCGTGAACACTGCAGTCGAGTGCAACGCGGTGCACAGCCTGTTCCCGAAGTACTGGCTGTTCTCGCATCGCTGGGGCAAGGGCAAGCGGAAGGAGGCTGCGACGTTCTTGCTGCCCGATGGCACAACGGCGACTGTCACACATCAGACTGTGGGAGGCCGCACGTCTGCCATCATCGAGAGCGTGCAGAAGCTGCCGGAGGGTACGGCGGACGGGGAGGACAGCGAAGGGGAAGGCCAGGTCAGCGGAGGGACGGGCAGCAACGGCGAGCATGGCATTGACTCGGCCTCAGAAGGGCACCCAACGCCAGAGAAGAGCAGAGCAAAGACGGCTACGCCAAAGCGGGCGTCCGCTTCAAGTACAAAGACGCCAAAATCGGCTCCGGCAGTCAAGACTGGAAGGAAGCCTGCGAAGACGCCCGGCAGCAAGAAGAGGAAGGCCAAGAAACAGGATGCGAGTGGTAGCGAGTCGGATTTGACGCCCGTGGAGGATGGAGAGGATGATGCGGACTACCTCGTCAAGAAGGACGAAGAGGAGGAGGCAATCACCAAAGCCAGCCCGAGGAAGAGGCTACCGAGAGCCAAGAAGGAGGAAGTGGATGAGGACGAGCAGGTCGTGGCCATGATGGAGGGTGCTCCCGACTCGCCGGCAGTGAGGCGCAGTGCCCGGTCCATCCGGATCGTCAAGGTCCCTTGAGTTGTCCGTGTTGATTTCTGGTGGCAATGGCTTCCTCTCGCTGCCTCCTGGCACGCACAATCGATACATGGTGTATGTATTGCAACTGCTTCTGTCCTGCGCGCATTCATACCCTGGCTAGGCCTACAAGATCTGCGCCTAATTGTACTGCTGGTACAGCGAGCTCGAGCTGAACTTGGAACCCTGCCGGATGACCTTTTCGACGGAGTCGAGGAAGTCCTTCTCGCTTGCCACCTTGCGCCTGCTGCGGATGGCAAACATGCCTGCCTCTGTGCACACGCTGCGCAGCTCGGCGCCCGTCGCGTTTGGGCAGAGGCGGGCAATGAGGTCGAAGCGGATGTTGCGCTCGGCCGACATGCTGCGCGCGTGGATCCGGAGAATGTTGGCGCGCCCTTCGAGGTCGGGCAGGCTGAACTCGACGCGGCGGTCGATTCGCCCTGGGCGGAGAAGTGCAGGGTCGAGCGTGTCCGGTCTGTAGTATGAGCGGGTGACATCCGCGTCAGTACAGGAGACAGACTGGCAAAGGAACAAAAAACGTGTGTGAAGCGCCGAGAGAGCGCACCTGTTGGTAGCCATGAGGACCTTGATGTTGCCTCGGGCGTCAAAGCCATCCAGCTGGTTGATGAGCTCGAGCATGGTCCGCTGGACCTCGTTATCTCCACCCGCGCCGTCGTCGAAGCGCGCTCCTCCAATGGCATCGACCTCGTCGAAGAAGATGATGCACGCCTTCTTTGCGCGCGCCATCTCGAACAGCTCGCGGACCATCCTCGCACCTTCACCGACGTACTTCTGCACGAGCTCGGACCCAATGACGCGGATGAAGGTTGCGTCGGTCCGGTTGGCGACTGCCCTTGCGCACAACGTCTTGCCCGTGCCCGGCGGGCCAAACAGCATGACACCCTTGGGCGGGTCAATGCCCAAGTCGGCAAAGCGCTCCGGGTGCAGCAGCGGCGTCTCGACGACCTCGCGCAGTTTTTCAATCTGCTCCTTGCACCCGCCCACGTCCGAGTACGTCACGTCGGGCTTCTCCTCGACCTGCATCATGGTCACGGATGCGTCGATCTTGGGTGGGAGTGGAATCTGAATCGAGTATTTTTCCCGGCTGACCCTGTGGGCGTGGATATGAGACGTGTGTCAGTGATACGGCATTGCAGGGTGCAAGGCAGGTGAGGTCGACCCGGGGACCCACCCGACGCGCATGCCCTCCTCGATGTCTGTCGAGGCGACCTTGTCTCCGAGCTCGACGACAAACTTTGCAATCTGCTTGACGTTGATGACATACTTGTCCTTCTCGTCTGCATTGAGCTTCCTCTCTCCGCCGCCGAGCGCAGCTGCCAGACTGCCCAGCCCACCGCCTGGCACTGCTGCAGAGGCGGGAGGAGGCTGTCGGCGGCCACCGGACCCCGATCCTGATCCTGAGCCTGATGCATCACTGCTGCCATTGGCGCTTGTGTCTCCGTTCGCACCGGCTGGACCGCTGCCATTGCTGCTGCTACTGGCCCCTGCTTCGCGAGCTGCGGCTGCCGCTGCGGCAATCGAGATGGAGCCGGGGATGATCTTTGTGCAGCGAGCGACCTGCAGAGGGTGCTCTTCTCCCATGCGCTGCTTGTCTGATGGAATGTCCCACTGTACGGATGGCGACCGTGAAGGGTGCCAGGTCGGTCAGCTTACGCCAGCGCCAGCGCCAGCGCCAGACGCGTTCGAGCCAACCAAAGCCTCGGACGAGATGGCGACGGACGGAGCAAGCAGCAAGGAACGCACGAGGTTTGGCGGTGCGAGGCCCGTCTCTGATTCCTTGACGCCCATCTTCTCGTTGACGCGCTTCCGTATGTCGTCAATCTCCTTCTCTATCCTCTTTAGCTGGGATGCGTACGGGCCCTGGCCGTACGTCTTTAGGAGCTGGATGTCGCCCGCATCGAGGACCTTGATCTCGTCCTTCTCCTGGTCCTTGTCGCCCTTGCCGTCTGCGTGTGTACACAACGATGTGTGCGTGTTAGCGGGTGGCTCTGTGTCAGGCACCACCACCCTTGACATGACCCACACTTCTCCCAGTCTCTGCGAAGGGGGAGGGGGACGGAGGGATGGCAGGGTCAGCTCAGCTTGGAGCGGTGCCTATCCCTATGGAGCATGTGTGCTCACGCTTTGGGTGCCATGGTTGCCTGTGTGGTAGTGACGATGGAGTGAGAGAGAGAGGGAGAGAGGGGAGTGGAGTGACGCGGCGACGACCCCTTGCCCGGGCAGGATGGCAGCAGCCACAGGGAGGGCACAGGCGCAGAGACAGGGGAAAGGGGAGCGGAGAGGAGGCATCCATCGATATCCATCCCATCCACCCCATCCAACTCACAGAAGTCACGGCTGCTGTATCTCGCACGCACGCACCCACACCCGTACAGTCACACTTGCAAAGATGGTCAGTGCAGTCGATGGACGGCGAGGGCCGACTCTGGGCTGAGGCGAGTGATGCTGCTGATGCTGCACCATCCCGCTGGCAGGCTGGGGCAATGCAGAACGCAAAGAAGACCATCAGGATACAGGGTGCGGCCAATCACGCCTATCGTGATGAGCGTGTTCGCATGCTGCGAGCTGATGCTGATGCTGATGCTGAACACACGCACAGACGAGGACCGCGAGTCCAAGTTCGGCAAGGTGTTCTCAGTCTCGGGACCCGTCGTCGTCGCAGAGGACATGGTGCGTCGCAATGTCACATCACCGCCTGAATGACACCCGTCGCCCGGGATGCGCCTCGACTGACACTGTTCTGCTCGTGCCGCCAGATTGGCGCGGCAATGTACGAGCTGGTGCGTCGCGAGTAGCGTCCAAGTGTGGACCTCGGCTCGTCCGCCTGGCTTTGGCTCGACCTGGCCTCTCACCCCTGACCTCCTCTGCGCTCACTCCTCTCACTCCAGGTCCGAGTCGGACACGATGAGCTCGTCGGAGGTGAGTTCCATGTAGAGCGCATCTCGTCCGCCCCAGCTGCTGCAGTCGCTGACGTCCCTCGGACACTCCCTCACCCGCAGAGATCATTCGAATCGATGGTCAGTCGCGCCAGTGCTCGATACGCATGGCATCTCGAGACGAACCCTGACTGGGTATCTGTACCATTCTTCAGCCGACAAGGTCACCATTCAGGTGTACGAGGAGACGGTGAGGTTCCGTGCTTGCCGCCCGTCCCGCCTGAGCCGCATCCATCATGCTGACTCTGACCGACACTGCCAATGCTCAAAGTCCGGCATGACCATCGGAGATCCCGTCTTGCGCACCGGAAAGCCATTGTCTGTCGAGCTTGGACCTGGTAAGTCCGTCTGTCCAGCCAGCTAGCCCGTCCGCTATCTGATTGACTCGTGTCTGCTGCTTTGCACAGGATTGATGGGCAACATCTACGTCAGTCGGCCTAGGTCGGTGCGGACGCCTTGTGATGTGTCAGCTGACACTGTTACGCTTCCGACATTTCACAGGACGGTATTCAGCGGCCCCTGAAAGCCATTGCCGAACTATCTGAATCCATCTACATACCGCGAGGCATCAACACCGAGGCGCTGTCGAGGACCGCCCAGTGGGACTTCACCCCGTCTGACTACAAGGTCGGCGACCACATTACGGGCGGCGACGTGTATGGCCACGTGTACGAGAACTCGCTCCTGAACCAGCACAGCATCATGCTCGGCCCGCGCGCACGCGGCACCATCACGCACATTGCCGACAAGGGCTCTTACAACGTCGACGACGTCGTGCTTGAGACCGAGTTCGAGGGCAAGACAACCAAGCACACCATGGCGCAGCTCTGGCCTGTCCGAGCGCCCCGGCCCATCAAGGAGAAGCTCACCGCCGACGGACCGCTCCTCACCGGCCAGCGCGTGCTCGACTCGCTCTTCCCGTGCGTTCAGGGAGGGACCACCGCCATCCCGGGTGCATTCGGGTGCGGAAAGACTGTCATCTCGCAGGCGGTGTCCAAGTTCTCCAACTCGGACATTATCGTCTATGTTGGATGCGGCGAGCGTGGAAACGAAATGGCGGAGGTGGGTCCATCAAGAGGGCTCGTATGTCCTGCCTCGCAGAGTTCCACCTAACGTGGGACACGCACCAACCAGGTACTCATGGACTTCCCGGAGCTCACCATCGAGATCGGAGGCAAGGAGGAGCCCATCATGAAGCGGACGACACTCGTGGCCAACACGTCAAACATGCCCGTCGCCGCGCGAGAGGCATCCATCTACACGGGCATCACGCTGTCCGAGTACTTCCGCGACCAGGGCAAGAACGTGGCCATGATGGCCGACTCTACCTCGCGATGGGCCGAGGCGCTGCGAGAGATTTCGGGGCGACTGGCAGAGATGCCGGCCGACTCTGGGTACCCGGCGTACCTCAGTGCCAAGCTGGCCTCCTTCTACGAGCGCGCGGGCAAAGCTGCCTGCATTGGCTCGCCGACCCGAAACGGAACCGTCACGATTGTCGGCGCCGTCTCGCCCCCAGGAGGCGACTTCTCCGACCCCGTCACGTCGGCCACGCTCAACATTGTCCAGGTGTTCTGGGGCCTCGACAAGAAGCTCGCGCAGAGGAAGCACTTCCCGTCAGTCAACTGGAACGTGTCGTACTCCAAGTACCTCAACATACTCCAGCCGTACTACACAAAGGAGCACCCGGGCTTCATGGAGGTGCGCAACAAGGCAAAGATGATCTTGCAGAAGGAGGACGAGCTCGCAGAGATTGTCCAGCTTGTTGGCAAGTCGGCGCTGGGAGAGGCCGACAAGGTTACGCTCGATGTTGCAAAGCTCATCAAGGACGGTGAGCGGGCGCCCGCGCCCATCAGCAGTGTCTGCATCAAGGTGCTGAAATCCTCGTTCCAATCCACGTAGACTACCTGCAGCAGAACGGTATCTCGGCCTACGATCGCTACTGCCCCTTCTACAAGACGAACGGCATGCTGCGCAACTTCATTGCATACTACGATTGCGCCACTGCGGCCGTCGAGAATGGCGAGACGACCTGGGCAAAGGCAAAGGAGGCATCGCAAGACCAGTGGTACGCCCTGTCGCGGATGAGTGAGTCCGACGTTTCTGCCGTCGAGGCGTCAGCTTTTATTCGACCCGGCTTGGAGATTGGGGGTTACTGACTTGGGCTCACTTTCCCATTTCTGCAGAGTTCGAAGACCCTGTCGACGGCGAGCAGAAGATCACCGACGTCTACGAGAAGTTGCACGAGGAGATCCAGGCAAAGTTCCGCAACCTGTCCGACTAGAATCGCGTCCCGCCGCATGCGCAGTCTCCGGATGCTCTAGTCCTATAGTGGGGCAGACATACGTGAGCCTCTGTCTCGCATTGTGCATCCACATGCAGTTTCTCCTCGTTTTGTTCTCTCTTTCGCCGTCCTGTTTCGCCGTGTAGAAATGCAGATGCGACCATCCTGTCTCGTCCCAGTCCCGTCGCCTCTTTCGTTGGAAACGAGCAGAGGCCAATCACACGCCCCTATCGATATTTGCCTTGTGTGCACGAGGTACTCAAGCGAGGTCTGAGACGTGAGCCTATTCTGTACGGATCTGTACAGATCCCCGATTGAGGGGCGGAGACTAGCAGATGATCATTCCTCACCGCAGGCAGTCTCGTCCGCAATGAGCAGTTGCACCTGGTTCGCGTTGAGTGGGCAGAAGCAGCCCGCAGTTGTCGCGACTGATCCACCGCAGCACTTGTTCTGATGACCGCCTGCGAGCGCAAGGAATTCGCGCCGCTGGTGTCTCTGGTCCAACCTTGTACCGGACGCGCTCAACCCTCGTCGGCCACCTGTCTTCATGATCGTCATCGGTCGCTCGGCTCACTCCTCTGCAGGTGAGCTCGCACACGCTCTTCGTGCACTTGGTCTCCGTGATGCCATCGATGTTAGCCGTTGCCGAGACCATTCGTGCTCACTGCCGCATCAGTCTAGCTTCTCCGCCTAGTCTCTTGTAGCGCGGTGATTCTCGCGTATACAGCATTGCACTCTGCTGCGGAAGAGCAGCTAACTCCTACTGCCTTGAGCTCCGATGCCGTGCTGCACCTAAGGGCTTGGTTGAGAGGAAGACAAGGACGTCAGACAGAGCACTGCTTAGCCTGCGCTTCATTCCTGTGAAGCTCAGATGGAGGTAGACATCGCGGGCAGGGGCCGCTGGACGTGCTTGGCTGCAGGCGACACTGCGCCTGTGATGCACAGCACGATGGACCCCGCAGGACGTGGCGGGCGACGTCAACGACGTCATGCTTAGCACGCATTACTGATCCTCCAGTCCATCAGCTGGGCGGCTGCAACTAGATGTGTTTGAGGATGCTGACGGAGTCACCGGGATAGCCGTGTATGCTACATCTTCCTTGTGTATACGTATCAGAGCCTTACAACGGGGGCCGCTGCTGTACTGGCCTTTTCAGGCGTACCCTCCCGTTGCGGGGACATCCGGCTGCTGCCGGCGACGTATTGCGATTATCTCCTCGCGAACCTTGGCCCAGGTGCTCTCGAGACCGTAGTTCCAGATCTTGTCGCTTGCGAAACGGGTGACCTACACGCGCCGGAATGAGATGCATCAGTGAGACTTGGAGAGCCGCAGGCAGCTGACCGTACACCCACGATGTTCATCCTGTCGTAGTCGGTGCTGGCGACGAGCTTCTCTTCGACCTGCTGCGACGTGAGAGCTTGCTGCGACTCGAAGCCCGTCCCGTTCCATACGAGCTGCGTGTATAGTGCAGGGTGGAGGCGGTACTTGAGGATCTCCTCGAGGCGTTCAACGGGCGTTGACAGCGCTGCGAGGTCCTTCGCGACCTTCTTCTCATTGACGAAGCCGGAGTAGAGCTCGGCCATGATGGCGATAGCGCGGTGCTCTTCCGTGTTGACTGGCAGCGCAGACACGGCGGCACTCATCCCTGAGCTGGACACTATTATATTATTGAAAGTCGTGGAGAGGCATTGTCAGAGGGGAGACGGTCCGGACCAATGGTTGAGTCGAGAGAGGCTGCACTGACTTGCGGAGGATAGGTGTTGGGCGGGGAATGCGCGCGTGTGTGAAGTTCACAAGGCCTAACTATTCGTCTGTCAAGTATTCCCTGAGAGTGTCGACCGTGGAGAAGCGCGCGTCTGACGGGCGGACCCTCGCACTCTCGAGGCCTAGTGCGCGGGTGACATCCGAGTGGCGCTGATTAAGCCAGGCGCTCCATGACGCGGTGAGGGGTGAGGGAGCTCCGTCAGCGCTGATCGCACCCCGGCTTCGGCTTCGGCTTCGGCTTCAGGTTCAGCTTCAGCTTCGAGCTCTTTCCCTCGACCACCTCTTCCTCTTCTCATCGCCAACAACCCCCTTACACCCTACACCATCTGCACAGCACAGCGCAAACATGGCTTCCCAAGTCGGATCCCCCATCACCTTCAGCAACGGCGTCACTGCCATGAACAGGACGCTCAAGTCCGCAATGACGGAGCGCCTCTGTACCTGGACCGACGAGCTCAGTGGCCGCGGCATCCCTACGCCAGAGTACGAGCACCTCTACAAGCTCTGGGGAGAGGGAAAGACGGGCATCATTGTCTTTGGTAACGGTTCGTAGCTGTTCTGCTTGAATGTAAACGCGGATACTTTCTTTCAGCTGGCTGACAGGCGCATCTTTCAAACCCACTCTCTGCTATTCGACGATCTCTACCTACCTGCGCTACCTACTCTTACACGGCCCCTTCTGCACAGTCCCCTGCGACGCCCGCTATCCCGAGGCGCAGAGGAACATGTGTCTGGACCGGGACCACTCGCCAAAGGACATTGTTGACAAGTTCAGCAAGGTCATCAAGGCGTCCAAGGCCCACGGATCTCTGGCAGTCATCCAGCTCACCCACGCAGGCAGGCAGACGGCCGAGTTTATCGCATCCGAGCCCGTTTCGTCCAGTGAGGGCGAGTGCAAGCCGCTTGGAGGTGGGTGAGCTTGTACTTGACCTAGTAGATATCGGTACTGATGGTACGTTAACTCGCTAGGCATGACCTTCGGTCGCGCTCGAGCGCTCACCACTGAGGAGGTCGAGGATGTCGTTGCGCGATTCGCTTGGTCGGCCAAGAAGTGCTACGAGGCCGGAGCCGACGGCATTCAGCTGCACTGCGCTGTGCGTGGCTCCCACTTCTATGCGCACCTCTGAAGCTCTCTCTGAACCGTCTCGTTGGCCCTGCACAGCATGGCTACCTCCTGAGCCAGTTCGTCTCGCCTGCCGTCAACAAGCGCACGGACAGATACGGCGGCTCGCTCGAGAACAGAACGAGGATCCTCTTCGAGATTATCAGCGCCATTCAGAAGGACGTCACAGACCCAAAGTTCTTGCTCACCATCAAGATCAACTCGCAGGACTTCATCGAGGGTCAGATGCTGCGACTTTCAAAGGCCATCGAAACTATATCAGGGCTGACTGTCGCTCATTGTATCGTCTCCAGGCGGCTTTTCCGAGGAGGAAAGCCGAGAGACCTGCAAGAAGCTCGAGGAGGCCGGCATTCACCTTGTGGAGCTGTCCGGTGAGTGCTGTCCCCAGTCGTGAGCAGTCTTCAACATGCTGAAGTGACCGCTCCTGACTCTGCCCTTCAGGCGGCACGTACGAGTCGCTCTCCGACGCCATGAAGGTACGCGAGAGCACCAAGAAGCGCGAGGCCTTCTTCCTCGAGGTACGTCTTGGCCTCTTTCTGTCGGCGACGAAGCGCAACGCTACGTGCTGATGGCATCGTGGTATCACAGTTCGCGGACAGGATGCGCCCGAACCTCAAGAGTGCCAAACTCGCCGTTACTGGCGGTTTCCGATCAGCCGAAGCCATGTCGCAGGCAATCAGCGAGGGGTCTTGCGACATTGTCGGTCTCGCCCGCCCTCTCACGCTCGAGACGGACCTGCCCGACCTCATCATCAGCGGCAAGTCCAAGGGAGCCAAGGACAACCTCACTTTTGGCCCCACGCAGACCGCATCATCGTACTACGCACTCGGACAGATTGGCTTTGGCCAGCCGGCCCCTGACTTCTCCGATGAGAAGACCGCCAAGATGGTTGACAACGCCATCATGCGCGACACGGCTGCTGCTTTCAAGTTCCGGCCCATTATCGATATTAGTGACCGCGTCACCAAGGCCAGCTAGTCGCTCAAAAGTAGAGATCGCAGCATATTCAATACAGAGAGGATGCATGCGCGAAATACAGAGGCTGTTTGCCCTTAAGAGTCAGAGTCAATGTTTACGAGACGAAGCGCGGCTACATACACATGAGTCAGAGAGCTGCGAAATACAGGCATTACTGCATCTGCTGCTGCGGGATCTCCAGGATGCCCATGCCCTTCCATGCATCCATCAAGTCGCCGATAACAAATCCCCACCCCTCGCGCGGTGCTCTGCACTCTTTCGGGTCCAGCAGCTCGAATGTGAGGCCAAACGTCAGGAACTGGGCGAACAAGCTCTGCGGAGACGGACCGGAAAATGTCAGTCGGGCATGGAGCATGAAGTATGATTGCCCGTGAAGCACGCACGTTCAGATGCGCCTCTAGGCTGAGATGGAGGATGTCCCGGAAGTGGGCGTGGTACAGATGGGCGAAGATGCGGAGGAACTGCGTGTAAAGGTGGACGGCCGTCTTGGGAAAGGCAGGGCTGAAGTCGCGCCCTGACTTTGTCGGGAACATGGACTCATCGCCGATGAGCTTTTCGGCCCACTTGGGATGTTCCAGATGTGCAAAGCTCGTCAGCATGAACAACTGGCTCGGACTTGACACGTTGCGCAGACGCACGGTGAGGACGTAGTCCGTGTATTCTGGCGCGGGCACCTTGACCTGCTTCTTGGTCGGGCCAGAGGTCCACGTGTAGTCCATCCTGTTGGCGAGTGTATGCTCTTCAGCCTGGTCCTGGCACCTTGCATCACCGGTCAATTGCGACGGCACGTACCCTGGTCCGGCAGACATGGTCGGACAGTTGTCACGGGTGCAGTGCTCAGAAACAATGCCGAGAAAGAGGTTGATGCTGGCGCCGCGAGAGGCACGATATAGTTTCAGTCATTCTGAACGCGACGCGTCTCCGCCCTCCTCCGAGACTCTCGATGCACTTACTTGTTGAAGAAGTCCACGACTTGCAGGGGAGACACCGCAAAGATGCACATCAGCAGTCGCCCTACACATCCACATCGCGAGACTATCTCACTCACGGTTCCCAGCGACCCATTCCATGCCGTCGATGTACTTTGGCACGGCCGTGATGGTCTTGAACGATCCCTTGACGAGAGCGGCTTTGACGAAGCTGCAAAGCACGTATGAGCAGAGAGTTGACAGACGTGCATGTATGCGTACGAGGATGTCGACGCACGGCTGGCATAGGTACAGCGGTTTCCCGCCGTTTTGCTGCAGGCAGTCATGGATCCCGCTCGGAGCGCCTGTAGCTGTCGGACTGAACTGGGGCGTCGTAGGCGTCGTCCGCTGCCGGCCGGCCATGGCTGCTCCGTTCCCGTTCTGATAGCCCTGATGCTGCTGCTGGTGCTGGTGCTGCTGCTGCTGCTGTTGCCCTGGCTGTAGCTGCGGCGCCTGCCCCGTCGGTGTCGTACCGCGCATTCGCCTGTTGCGAGGTTAACAGCCCCAGTCCGCGAGTCAGCTCAGCTCAGCTCAGCTCGCCTGCGACTGGAATCTGTCCCGAGTGATGGTGGTGGCGCAGGTGAGACGCTCGCTCTGGTGTCCTTGCCCCTCCTGCTCCATCGAACAATGGGGCACGCCGCGTTGATGCCTTGAGCGGATCGCGCACAGTGGGGGTGCGTCGTCGCGCTGCCCAAACAGGCCGCCTGACGGGAGGGACGCCGGCGCTGCTACGGGGTGATGCCCTGTTGTCAGTGACTCACCCTAAGAACCCGCTCATAGCGATCGTGCTACCGTCTGTGTGCTGCTGAGCTGACGGGATGGGCCGGGGCAGAAGAGAGCGAGCGCGTCGTGCGAAGTCGGGTTCGCTCGTCAGGCTGCAACTTAAGACTGATCGACGACGCGTCAATGCTGTATCCACGACTAGACGGCTACATGACAACACAGTACAGTACAGAATCACATTGTCCGCAGCATCATTCTGGCATCTCGTCTATGCTCTTCGGAAAGTACGGCTCTGCTTGAGCAGCTCCGTTCCTCTGGTGGCGATGCTTCCGGGACGCCTCGTACACACGCTTCCGCAGTCGATTCACGCTGCCCAGCGGTTTGTGCTCCTCCAAACCATTGAATGGGCTGAGCGCAATCTTGTCGTCCCACCATACTCGCCGGGCATCGCTGAACGTCTCCTGCTTTGGGAAATCGACCACTGCGAGGTCCTGCCACGGAGACAGGAACTCGTCCCACGATGTTGACGCGTCCTCGACAGGCTGGTAGTTGAGATCTGATACGAACTGCGCTCGGAAGATGTACTTTGCAGGCTGCTCTGCGTAGAAGGAGCGGACGTGGTCGCGCAGCACCGTGTACGAGTCGGAGGACGAGTACTGCGAGCTGTCGGCCAGCGCTTTTTGCTCGTCGCTCGCTGGTACGAGGGAGAAATGAGCGATGTAGGGACCGTAGCGGAAGGCAGCTGCGAATGTGCAGGTGAGACTGTCAGTCTCGGGCCAAAGGTCGACAGAATCGCCAAGATAGACTCACACTGCGAGAACATGGTCATGCCGAGAATTGGCTTGCTGGGTAGCATGCCCGGCGCAAACTGCTTGGTCCGGTCACTGCGCTTCGCCAGCTCGGCCTTGAGCTTTTCCGGCTCGCGCCAGTGCCTCTCCCGCAGCGTAAAGATCTCGAGCGTCGTGTCGAGATCTGTGAGCTCGAGCATGTCGGCGTTGTTCATCAGGATGTCCTGCGTACTAGAGTCGCCATAGCTCTCGGTGTCTATGCGGTTGCCCTCTGGCACATCGAACAGCTTCATACTCAGACCGCGTGGCATGCTGTCCGTGTCGGGTTTCAGGTGCGAAGGCTCATTGGCGTAGCGCGCAATGACGGGGAAGGCACTCCCTGGCTTTGCGAAAAGACCGTGCTGCAGGTGAGCGGGTAGGTCCTCCTTGACGGTAAAAGTTCCCTTGACGTAGCTGTGAGTAGGAAATGGAGCACCAAGGCGCCGTATAAGCGATGAGTTCCAGCAGGTGTGGAGACGGTGCCTGCCAGACGCACCCGAGCCCTTTGACGTGAGTGCCTCGCATTCCGTGCTGGTGTTCTAATTAGCACGCACGGGAGACCAACGCACAGCTCAGCACTACAACGCTCCTTCTCGCCGCCTTGCGCATACTCCGCCCACCTTCGACGTTCCTGTCAATGACCTTCCGGATGACGTCGCAGATCTCGCCACTGTGTGAGAGAGAGAGAGAGAGAGAATGAGAGAGAGAGACAGAGAGTTGCCACGCTCAGCTTGCACTTGAAGGCTTGTGAGTATGGCGAGCTTGAACACACATCTTGCGCTCTTCATCCTCTACGGGCTGCTCAGCCTGTTGCCAGTCGAGCCAGTCCTCAGGCTCCCTCGGCTTGGTGTAGATTGCGCTCTTGACGGCTTCCGTGACGGAAGCGATGCCGGCGTTGATGGCGGCGCTCATGGCTGCAGCTCGTCAATCAACTGTGAAGGATACAGGGTGTGGGTGAGAGGAGAGGGAGACAGAGGGCTTGCCTATCCTCGTGTCGGCATTGGCGCACATCGCGCTCGCTCAAAGCGCTGATCGGCAAGTGTGTAGCCCGCGGGATCGTCATTGCGCGACTGCACGCAGCAGGTGGGCCTCTCCGTGCCTCAAGCGTGCGTGAGAGTGCGTTCATCTCGGGACGCACACAATCCATGCAATATCGAGTTGTGCATTGCAGCTTTACTGGTACTCGTGGCAGCTCGTGATGGGCCCCGTGAGAAGAGGAAACAGCCTTCACGGGGCCGGGAGCTCTCTGCGCGCGTCGCCCGCCGGCAGGGCTTGTCTTCTCGCCACAGCACTTCCAGCTCATTCGACACAATGACCTCTCTCAATGCTACAGTTATGATGCTCGTAGCACGAGCACGAGCTCCGCTTGCTGCATCGTCCCGTACAGCAGCATTGCCCTTGCAGAGCCGGCGGTGGTTGAGCTACAGCGAAAAGCAGAAGCGCAAGCAGCCGACACCCCTCGAATGCGTGGGTGGCAGAGTCTCCGAGCCATGTACATATAGGCACCGTGAGCTGACGTGAGACTGTTGTTGCCTGCAATTGCCCGGCCATGCAGACCGAGGAGGAATACCAGCAGACGACCGCCATCGTGGCCGACCTGCGCCAGAAATGCGATGCCGTGACGAAGGAGATTACGCCAATGCAGCGGCGCGAGGCGGATTTGCGCAAGCTCGAGTACGAAAAGTGGCAACGTGTGCGCGCAATCAAGCGGTATCTCTGCGAGAAGGGAGAGCAGGAGAAAATGGATTTTTTGAAGTGGGAGGTCAAGCAGCGCCAGCGGCGGGATGACGAGGAGCGAGCGGGGACGCGACGGCCACAGTGAGCGAGATCTGCTGGTCTGAGGGATCGTCCTTGCGCGCTGTGTGCTGATGCCTTTGTCTACCTTTTCTTTCGCGCAGCGATTTCCAAACGCTTCTCTGGTAACAACTTCTCGAGATCCCCCAAGTTCCCTGGCTTTCCCTGGCTGTCCGGCTCGATGGCTAGCGACGTGACGTCCAAGAAGACGTTGCTACCATCATCAATTGTTGCCCTGGCTCTACTGCCGTCAGGCGAGCCCCTTCTGCCCTTCCCTACGAGCCTTCTCGGACAGACCAAGCTATGGCGCAGTCCGCGAGTGAGAGATATAAAGCAGACGTCCGCCAGCTTTGGCCTCTGCCGAGCCTTGAGCTGGACCCCACAGTCATGTATTATCGTTGTGCATCCCTCCCTGTAGCCCATCTCGAGCGCTGCAAGCTTTCGTCTTCGTCTTCGTCTCTGTGCCTGAGGCCTGAGCCCTGCTCCGAAGAGATCCCGCCGCGCCGCCTGACCGGCAACTGTCAAGCCGGCGCGAGACGGTCCGCCTCTTTCTCCTTCTGCTCGAGCACGCAAAGCCAGAACTTCGACGCGAATCGCATACGTCAACGTGCAAACATGAGCCTGAACGTGCCTCGCTTGTGTGAGCTGCTGTTCCTCCTGGTGCCGCTCCTGTAGCCACTGCGCTGGCGATTGGCCCTCTCCACGTACATACGAACACTGACACGCGCTTGCATGACTATCTCGCACCTCGACCTCAGTCGATGTCAAGGGCAAGGTTGCTGTCGTTACGGGAGGAGGTGTGCTTGCCTGCTTTCCCCGGCTCGCCCGCTTCTGTGGAGACGTCCGTATGCATGACTGACCGACCAGCCTCATCGATGCACGCCTTTGGTTATATCTGTTGGCAGGAAGCGGGCTCGGAACAAGTGAGCTACTGACGAGCCCTGTCACTCTGGACGGGTACGGACGTCTTGCTGATCAGCCTTGCCGTCTCTTTCCCCGCAGTGATGGCCACCGCCCTCGTTCAGAACGGCGCACGCGTCATCATTGCATCGCGCAAGGAAAAGGCGCTGAAGGAGGTCGCCGACCAGCTCAACTCCGCTTCCAAGAGCGCAGGTGGGGGCGGCGGGTCGTGCGAGTACATTGTCGCCGACCTGGGATCCAAGGCTGGTTGCGAGGCACTCGCGGCCGAGATCAGGAAGAAGACGGACAAGGTCCATCTGCTCGTCAACAACAGCGGTGTCACATGGGGAGCGAGGTACGAGGATGTCGACGAGAAGAAGGGATGGGACCAGGTCTACGGTGCGCCCCGCTTTCTTCCGGCTTGTCAGCCCAGTGTGACCCTGATTGGCGTACATCACGCGACAGCTCTCAACGTCAAGAGTATCTTCTTCATGACTGTCGCACTCACTCCTCTGCTTGAGAAGGGCGCCAACAACCTTGGTGAGGCGCTTCTCCTGCTCCGCTCCAGAAACTTGTCGATCTGACGTTCTCGTTCCGGCCTGCCGCTTAGACCCAGGACGCGTAGTCAACATCGCTTCAGGTGAGCAGCCGCCTCCACTGGGAGGAATAGGGGCTGCCTAGACTAAATTTGCTCCATTCATAGTCGCTGGTCTGGATGCTGTCGCAGAGGGGACAGCCCTAGGCACGTCCGACACGGGCCTCTGGTCGTACAACAGCAGCAAAGCAGCCGCTATCGTGAATTACATGTTATCTGCCATGAAGTCCACTTACGGTCGTCTGACTGACCTGCTTGCCGGACCACAGCACCTGACAAAGACGCTCGCAGCCACGCTTGCCAGGCGATACATCACTGTTAACGCGATCTGCCCAGGCGTGTACGCGTCCCGCATGACGGCGTACGGCTTGAAGGAGAATGGGGACCACATCAAGAATGCCTACCCGATGGGACGAATCGGCACACCGGAGGATATTGCCGGTCTCCTCATCTTCCTTTCGAGTCGGGCTGGTGCCCACATCAGCGGTACATTCATCGAGTCAGATGGTGGGTCTCGGCTCTTGAACACCTCTCGAGCAGAAGACTGATCACTCGTGTTGGTCAGGCGGAGCTCTCAATGCTGGACGGGGCTACAAGACGCCGCCAGCCAAGCAGCAGGCAAAGCTGTGAAAGGACGCGAGACGGGGTCAGCAGGAGGGCGGCCCTGTGGTGCACGTGACCGTCTACATAGGGGTCAGGTCCTTCCGAGCTCGAGATGTGCAATACGAGGGATGGCGACGATCACAGCGGCTCTGTACTAGTGTGCAAAGCGTCGCCGATCCAAGCTCCTTCTCCGAGCTGCTGCCTGGTCGGCCTGGCGTGACACAAGCCTTCAACCCACAGCCGATCGGGTTTTGCCACTGACCGGCTGCCGACTGAATCTCCGCTCCCTCTCTGAGCCAAAGAGAGCTCGTACACAAGCTTGTCACTCTGATTGCTTTACTCTCTGTCTGACAATCCCCCCTCCCGCCTTTGGTCTCTCACTCGACGCAGGCGGACGGACGCGACCCGATTCTGCCCAGCGCGTCCGACTGCCGTCCTCTCCCTTCTTCTGCTGGCTCCCTTTGTGCTCGGCCAGGCTCCTTCGACTTCGGCAGCTACGAGCACCACTGCCCTCAGATCGTACGGTGGTCATCGCGTCGGTGCACCTTCTGTCGCGTAGCCATCAGCCCCTCCTTCGCCCACTCGTCTCGCGGGCTTTTACCAGCACTGCCACGCCTTGGCCGGCGCCAGCTGAAGCTCTTTCTACCCAAGCATCGACCACACCGCTGCTGCCATGTCTACAGGCACTGGGGATGATGCGTACACGCTTGACACCAAGATTGATCCGGCCTTTGGCATCCTAGGAGCTTTCCTCATTCTAACCGGGCTCGCCTTAGCCAGTACCGGTGCTCGCCACCGCAGGTAGGTCACTGATGCTTCGGAGGCTTCGACAGCCTGACTTCTCACTGATGCTGACCTCGTTGTCTTCTTCGTTTGGTATGCAGACTCGCCGTGTTCATCGTATCCTGCTATGCCACCGCTACAATCGCCCTGGTTCTCATTCTCCACTTTGGCGTCGAGAAGCAAGTCAATCCGCCTCGTTCGGGAGTCCGAGTCGGCCTGGTCTTTGCGTCTCTAGTAGGCGGCAGTATCGTCGGCGCAGGCTCGGTCATATTCCATCGAGGAGCCAAGGTCATCATCGCTCCGCTCGCAGGATTTTGTGCGTACCGCTTTTGTGCGGCGGCCTTGCAGAGGCCCCCAATGTGACAGGATCTGACTATACTTTAATGCTTACAACAGTCGTCGGAGTCATCATCCAGTCACTCAAGAACGATGGTCTGATACGGCAGATCGGCTTGCGATACTTCCTGTACCTCGGCTTGACAGGCCTGGCTTTCGTACTCGGAATCATACCACGATTTCTCGATATGTCGATTCTCTTGAGCAGCGCGCTTCTTGGCGCATTGGCCTTTGTCATCGGCGTGGTATGTTCTTCCTCCGGGTGGCCTAGTGCGCGAATCACCGAGCTGACGGGATGCTACAAATCGCTGCAGGACTGCTTCTCTGCTGGCAACCTGAAGGAGTTCTTCGTCTGGAATCTAGGCTTCGGTGCCATCTTTCCCCGCCTCGAAGGTCACTTCGCCATTAGCTCAGCGATGCAGATCGAGCTCGGTGCCATTCTCCTGGTGTTCATCATCTCCGTTGCGACCCAGATCCGATTGTACGGCCTCTTCTCGACGAAGCTGTCTGCACTCATGCGACGCTCTGCGGACGCAGAGTCTGCAAACGAGGAGGCGCACGCGGCAAGGCGTATCGAGAAGGCCATGCAGGACGACGTGGAGAAGTTCGAGCACCGCTACAGCCGCGGCTTCCCATTCTCTGCGCCACCTCCACTTCATTCCGTCGATTCATACGGGGCTGGCGTCACTGGCAGTCCCAACTTTTCGATACACGCCGCGAGCTTGAATACACCAAAGTCCGAGTCGGCACCTCTGCTGCCGGAGCTGAACTATGTCTCGAGCGCCGCTGCCGACAGGCACCAACGGGCAGGCCAAGTACCATCAGGCAATACCCCCATCTTGACGGATACCACACCGCCAGTCTCGCCGCCGCTTCCCACGTACAGGCGAGAGTCGGAAGTGTCAGACGGAAAGACGAGCGAGAACAGCGATATCGCCAGGGAGATCCAAGATAAGGAAGCGGCGCTGCAAGAGATTGCTCGCATCCGTCAGCGCATTGGCAGCGAGCCTAATTCGCTCCATCTGCTACGTGGCAATAGCCTGCCCGGCGCTGGTGTCGGGCAAGCCGTGAGCGCTTCTGTGGCCCTTCCCGAATCCGCATACACAGCCGAGACTGGCTCGCCTGCACCGGCGCATGCGACAGGTCATCGGCACTCCCCGTCTCTGGGAGCTATGCCAGCCAACAGGGCGTCTACGTACGCGGCACCGAGACCAATCAGCCAGCACAGCGTCATTGTCCGGCCGGTCAGCCAGAGCTTCACTCCGCCCACTGTGGTCGCACATCAGCCACGGCTACAGCGACCACCGGCCGCGGCTCACACGACTTCTTCCGCCTCTATCCCGAATATCGCTGCGCTCTCATCGGGTCCGCCTGTATCGACGCACCAGCAACGTACGTCAACTGGTCCAGCTCCCCGCCCGCCTGCAATGGTTCGGTCTCAGTCGGCAGCCACCGTGGCTGCCACACCCGCCAGTGGCGGCGTCCAGCGCATCGTTACGGGTGTCTTGCCCTCGCGCCCTTCGAGCCAGAACTTTGGCGGACATGCCGCTGGTCTGGCTTCTCTGCCGCGCACGCAGACAATGGACATTGTCGATCTTGAGGCGCGGCACCGAAGGAGAATGAGCGAGCTGCAGGGCAGTGGCGTTGGCGCCCCCGGTCCCGCGACAGCGGCGACAAGGCCGAGCGACACGCGCAAGCGTGCCTCGACGCTCACCGCGCTCAATCTTCAGAAGAACGACGCCAGCCTGGCCCGCGCGGAGAAGAAGGCATCGCAAGCTGACGAGTTCGGGCGGCCTCTGGCACCTGCAGCCGATCAGGAGCGCCGGCACCAGCAGAAGCGCATCAGCAGGCGACAGTCTGCGCAGCTTGATGCTACGGTGTCGGAGGAGAAGCAGACAGTCTCCCAGCCGACCAAGACGGGACCAGCGCCTTGGCTGGAGTACTAGCGCCGAGCTCTTTCATCTCTCGTTCACCGCAGCAGTAAATTGCATCTCGCCATTGCACAGCAGTTTCGGCATGCCAGCAAGGACGCTCTATCATCTTCTCCGCCGCTTCAGGCGCTGCGTTCTCTCTGGCCGGGCGCAAGGCAAGTGTTGTGACCTTTTCGTTTGTACAACGGTGCTTGTCCAGCACACAGCCTGTACACATTCCTAGCTTCTTAGTCCATAGTCACTACGTGTGCCTACCTCGCATCGATCTCACCAGCTACTGCTGCCCACTCGTTGCCGTCTCTGCTTCCCCTGCTGCCAGCTGAGCCTCCTTCTCCTTGAGCCTCCGTAGAGCCTCGGGCGGCATCTGGCTCGGGCTGATGAAATCCTCCTCTGGCTTGACGGGGACGACTGCGCCGACTGGACGCGGGCGGAATGTGTCGACGGCCTCGATACCGAGCTTGAATCGGGTCTGGAGGGACGTGTCGGAACAGTGAGCGACTCGCCACTGGCGCGCCTCAAAAGCACTCGAGACTGGACGCACCTCCTCGCACCCAAATGCTTTTGGCGTGAGCTTGATGACGGTGTGCAGCGGGATCTTGATGTATGGCAGCTCGTCCTGCGAGAGGCCGTGGAGGTAGGCGTACAGGCAGCGGATGACGGCCTGGTGGCAGACGAGGAGGATGTTTTCCTGGCGCTCGAGCTCCATGATGATGGGCTCGAGGCGGACGACCACGTCCCGGTAGCTCTCGCCGCCCTGGTACCGGTAGTTGTACTTGTCGCTGTCGCGTGCCTCGTAGTCCTCGGGATATGCGACCTCAATCTCCTCGTACGTCATGCCGTCGCACACCCCGGCGTCCAGCTCGTCGAGTGATTTCCACGTCAGCTTCGGATAGGGAAGCGCCGAAGCCGTCTCGATTGTCCGCTGGAGGGTCGACGTCCAGACCTGTGTGCGCCGGCGCGTCAGCATCTCCCTCCGTTCTCCGCGCACGCACCGCGCTGCAGGCAAGAGAGAGAGGGCCCACCGTCAAGGGCACGTCGCCGACATTGTCGTGGATGAGCTTCGGCAGGGCCGCAGCGTACTTTCGACCTTGGACAGATAGGCCAGCATCCCCTCCGATCTTCCCCTCGACATTGTATTGCGATTCGCCGTGCCGTGTCAGGAAGATGGCTCTCGGCGTCAGATGGAGGTTCATGAGATCTGGGGTGTTGTACCGGCGACGCTCAGCATGTAATGCCGCGCCTGAGTCTGGTAGACAGCGCGAGAAAGCGACCCACAGAAGGCCACGCGCGACTCGAGGTACCCGTCAATCTTGTTGATGACGACCTGTTTGCCGACGTCGATGATCTTGCAGTAGCTGAGCCTCTCCTCGTCCGGGGTCTGCCCGAGCTCTTCGTAATTCTCCTCGTACGTCTTTATCCTCGCGAGGAAGTCGCGCTCGGCCTCCTCCTTTGGCACGCCATCGTAGTCTGGGTCGCCGGACGAGACTTTTACCGCGACGTTGGCCGCAATGACCTTTGGGTCCGTGCACACGCTCTCGAGGAAGACAATCTTCAAGTCTGGCTCGCGGGCGATGCGGTCGTACAGTTTCTTCCTCCGTGCGCGGGTCGAGTTTGTCGCGTCGTGGATCCCCACGTTGCCCCCGCCGTCCTTGAGCCAGGTGATGAGGTTCTCGAGGCACTCCTCGGCCAGCGCCTCGCGGTCCTTGCTCGCTTCCGCGTTGCTGTTGGAGAAGAAGGCGGCCGTGTGGTTGGCCTTGATGCCCGTCTGCTGAAGGGCGTCGCGTGCTTTTTTGCGGCGCAGCTGGCCGACGTTGAAGACCTTGACGTTGTACTCGAGCCAGCGCAGGTAGCGTTGGAGTCTGTGGGTGCCCGCAAAGGTGTGAGCGTACAATCTACAGCATCTCGGGCCTGGGCGGAGACGCGGGTCACCCACCGGTTGGAGAGGTACGATTTGCCTGTAGGGAGGGCTTCGGAGTCAGCGCGCCGTTGCCCGGAAGCGAAAGCATCCTCCTCCACGGCACCTCACCTCGAGCAGGGAGTCCGACCTGGTAAAGCAACGACAAGGGTCAGCAGATGGTCGAGTCTCGGGCGGTTTCGCTTGGGTCCATCCTCTTCGGACGGAGGGTCTGTCTCGCCCGGCGTACCAAAGGCGTGACTCACCATGGCTACCACGAGCTTGTACGTCGAGTAATCCGGCTTTGCGAGGGTCGCACCTGCCATGCCATGGCGCGAGAAGGATCCCGCTCTGCGATGTGGAGGAGAGCGCGCATAGTGAGCTTGAGAGTGGTCTCTCTATCGGTCGGTCGCCGCTGTCCTCTCCGCCAGAACGTGTGGCTGGCTGTCTGGCCCGCCCTTACGCACCTCGACGGGGCGCGCGACGTCGTGTATGTCCCGCCCTCTGTCTCGCCTATGGACGACGAGCTGGACGGTGTCGCGCTCCCATCCCCTCCTGGTCCCTGTCCCTGTGGAACCCGGGTGCTGCTTCCCCTCGAGGCTGACGGAGGCGGCGAGAAGAGGAGAGGATTCCCCCGGAGCTCGGTCGTCGGCGAGTGAGGCGTGCTTGTGGGTGGTGTGCGCATCTGCATCTGCTTTGTGAGATTCGACTCCATATCCTGATGGTGGTGTTGGTATGTCTTAGCCAGAGCAGTACGGTAGCGCGCTCAGGGGTTCAGAGGCGCAGAGAGCGGGGGGGTCTGTAACACTGCACTGCACTCTGCTTACTGCTTACTGCTTACTGCAGCATTGTTACAACCAGATTATAAGCACAATCACAGGATATACACACACACAGCCATGCCATCAGGCTGAGAAGCCGCCTAGTAGTGCCTGCAGCAGGGTAGGGTAAGACGCCCTTGAGCGAGCGCCGGTCAACCGGAAAGTGCCGCCAGTTGCCATCGCAGCAGGCACAACGGAGTGGCATAGCAGCGAGAAGGAAGGGACCAGTACAGTACCAGCATGATGCCGTCACGGGCTGCTGCCAGACCAGTCTCGGCGGCAGTCGTCCCAGTCCAGCAGCAGCAGCAGCAGCAGCCTCACCCTCAATACCACGCGCACCACGCAAACGCACACGCGCAGGCGCAGCTGCAGCTCCATCAGGAACACGACCAGCAGCAGCACAGAGACCGCTCTGGCTCAGGGTCAATAGAGTACATGGGATCAAGCGGTGGTGGTATACCTCCTCCCGCTCCTCCTGCTGCCACTGTGAACGCCGGTGTCAGCCCGCGACCTCGCCAAACGTCAAATGCCGACGCCAACGCATCATCAGGTAAGAAATGCCCCGTCGATACATCACACAATATAGCTGCGGCAGTCATCTTATTACTATATCCATCCTTGCAGTGGCCCCACCTCAACAGCAAACCCCTCATCGCTCCAACTCGACCTTCCAGCCCGTGCAGATGGACCAGGTCATGGCCTCGGCGTCGGGCAACGTCCAGCGCGCCCTCACCGACCTCCTGCGCAACTACAACACCCTCCTCCAGGAGCGCGAGCAGGATAGGCACGAGCGGACACGCTTAAACACGGAGAACAGCAAGCTGTGGAGCATGTGCTCGAGCCTCAAGAAGGAAAGGGAAACCCTGCAGAGGGAGATGCACTCGAGCTCGGGAGGCAGCAGCAGCACGTCCTCAACGGCCGCGGAAGTGCGGTATCTTGCGTCCAGAGTCGCAGAGCTGGAAGGCGTCATTGTCCAGTCTGGCATGTCGCTGCCGGCGCCTGTGCGCGGAGATGACCGGAGTGGGGCAGGCGGCGGCGGAGTAGAATCGACGCGTCGACCTGCACCCAGCCCGAGGAGCGTGAGCGACAACGGCGCGCTGCCATACTCGTCCACCGCTGCCACAGCTTCGTCGTCGCGTGAACGGCAGCGCAGTTCGCAGGCGAATGACGTCGAACGCGTGGCGACTTCCCTCAGACAGCAACGCACGGGGACAGCCGACAGCGCTAGCACCGAGCGCACAGGGATGATGAGCAGCTCCAACTCGTCGGCGAGCTTTGCAACGGCGTCGAGTGACCCATTGCAACTGCGCGACAGGGAGCGAGAGCGCCGGAGAGCCGGAGCAGGGACACCGCCAATTGGGTCGGGCACACCCCACCCCAACACGTACAGCTCTCCGCCAGTGGCAGGCTCCCGCGCGCGAGATGGCGCGTTCTCGCCGTCCATGACCTCGTCATCGTCGATGCAGACCATGCCCCCGCTCAACAACTCGGCCTCCACGTCGACCCTGTCGACATATCACCCTTCGCTCAGCGGGGCGGAGAGCTCCTCGAGCCTGCCTATACTGCAGCCAAGGGACAAAGCTGGACTAGCGACCATCCCCTCGACGCCCATCATCAACGACGGCGCGGGTGCAGAAGACGGGCATTCACAGGAAGGCGTCTTTCCATCGTCATCCGCCAACAGCTATGAGACCAATCTCACCCCGTCTCCAATGTCGGGCCAGTTCTCGCAACAATCCGCTGGCAGCGCATCCTCATCGCGCCGTGGCGCCCGCTCAGATGCGGCCTCGACAGAGCACTTGCGCATAGCGGCGGCCGCGCACGGCACCTCCCATCCCACGTCGCCCGCAATGTCAACGTCCTCCTCGAGCCACTCGCACTCGCAGCGCGCCTCGCCTTCCATGCAGCAACACTCGCCGCGCTCGCCATTCCTCCCAACGGGCGAGCCGAGCCCGTCGTTCGCCCAGCCGCCACGCGCACACCAGCCGCCGCCGCTATCGTCGTCGGCCCTGCCGAGCGCTGCGAACGCAAACAGCCGGAGGACAGTCAGCAGGAAGGCATCCTCGCTTGACCTCGCAAGACCGGACAAGCAGTCGCCTCTGCTGCCTTCGCGCGCAGTCACGCCACCGCCTGACCTCGGCTCGCCCAAACAGCCTGGCAGCCCGGACCAATATGCGACCGTCTTGCCGCGAACACCTCCACGCGGGACGAGTCTCGACGAGACGCGCCTGGGCGGGACTCCAAGCGGCACTGGCCTCGCAAACGGGAGCGGGCGGGCTGGCATTGGCTCGGGTGACAGATCACTGCACGGCACACCCATGATGGAGCTGCCAGACGAGGCGCGTCGGTACATCATGGCAGCTAACGGTGGCCTATCCATGCCGAGCCCTATCAGCCCTTTCAACCCTGCCAGCGGCGGACCAAACAGAGGTCACGACCAAAGGGTAAGCAATCTTCGCGTCTTCTTCGACACTCTGACCCGTGCAAATGGACTCTGTCGCACCCTTTGTTCGGCTTGAGAAGGTGTACGCTGACAGCTTGGCTGCTCTCTGCATCCCACCTTGCTGCACAGCTTGGCGGATTGGGCATCATCAGCGGTGTCCCGAGCGAAGCAGATAGGCTATCGGCGCCAGACAGCATCGCCCGGCCGAGGAGAGCATCTTCTGCCTTGCAAGCGGTTGCTGCACAGGCGTCGCAGATCATCCAGCAGCCATCCAACGGCAGGAGCGGGCGGGTCTCGCCTCTCGAGCGCGGCATCCAGCAGTTTGCAATTCGAGACGAGAGCCAGCACCAGAGCCCAGCGGAGCGCGGCATCCTCCAGCAGCAGCCACAGCAACAGAGCGCAACGGCGACCGGCCTGCAGGGAGCGTACGACGAGCGGCAGTATCCTGCGCCAGCGTCCCCCACGCGCACGAGACGGCCGAACAACGAGCGCGCAGGGTCAGACAGGCAGGAGCGCCCGCGGGCATACACGACAACCGAGCAGCCACCTCAAGCCAGTCTGCACCAGCACGCGCCCATGCCCGGCTATCACGCCTCGGCACCGCCTCCGCTGCAGCAGCCGCCTCCGCGGCTCCCGAGCGCTCAGCGCTCACGAGTCGACTACAGCCACCCACAGGCCGGAGCTGCGCCTCCTCATCCAATGCATCAAACCTCCCTGAGCGGGTCTGGCGGCAGTCGGACACAGCAGCAGCAGCCACCTCAAGCTCCGGCAAAGTGTGTCGCGCTAGTCCCCAGCCTCCTCAGTGCCGTAGTCACCGAGGTCGTTGCCTCCAACATCAAGATTGTCGACAGAGGGAGGGAGGTCGTCATCTTCCATGTTCGCGTCTCGGTGAAGGCGTCGAGCATCCCGTCAGGCGATCCGCATGGAGGCCTCATCCCGTCTGGCGTGCCGAAAGTGTGGATCGTCGAAAAATCCTGGAACGACACGCAGGTGCTGGACGCCGCTATCCGTGCCAAGAACCCAAAGAGCAATGTGCGCAAGCTTCCTGGCCTGCCGGACAAGCACCTCTTCAAAGACCATGCGCCGAGCAAAGTCGATCAGCGAAAGAAGGACCTACAGAAGTATCTTGCAGCGCTCTGCGACGCGACCATGCTGCCTGAGCGGAGCGAGCTGTGCGTGTTCCTAACGACGAACATAGTCTCGGACCGTTCGGCGCCCGTGAGCAACCCGGGCTACAAGGCGGGCTACCTCACCAAGAAAGGCAGGAATTTCGGTGGATGGACAACACGCTACTATGTCTTGCAGGGTCGTATGCTGGAGTACTACGACACGGTGCGTTGGGTACGAGGGCTCGACTCGTGTGGGCCGCTGCAGCAGACCAGCTAACGTTCGCTATTATGACATCAGCCCGGAGGCCAGCATCTTGGCTCTATCGACATCAAGGACGCAAATATCGGACGACAGAACACCAAGCAGACTGGCGGGGACGACTCGATTCGACACGCGTTTCTCATCCGCGCCAAGGATAAGACAGGCGAGGAGACGGATCACATCTTATGTGCCGAGAGCGACGAGGAGCGCGACGCCTGGGTCAACATGCTTGTCTGCTGTCTGACGGGCGAGTATGTGCCGGACACCATCGCAGCCATCCCTACTCACGCCGCCACGGGTGCATCAGTCTTGCGGTCGGACTCGCATGCAGGCGGCACGGGCGGCACCGAGCAACGCCCACCGAACCACGCCGAAAGGCTTCGGCAGCAGCAATATCAGCAGTCTGCTCGCAAGTCGTCAAAGGAAGCCGAGAGCGGGAGAGGATCAGCCCAGTCAAACTCGCAGGGTCCGCCTGACTCGCGCAATCAGAAGGTGTTCACAGGCCCGGTGTATGGCGAGCCAGCGCGGATGGCCGACGCACGGGAGCAGCAGCATCGCCGCGAGCAGTCGGCGGGGCAGTCTTCGGTCGCGTCTGGTGTAACAGACGACCTGCCTGCCGCGGGTCAGAGAGGGGGATTCCGCCGCGCACCGTATGGGTCAGACATGCCCTCATCCTCGTCCCTCCCTGCCAACCTCAGCCAACTGGCCGACTCGGACAGCCACCCTTCGTTGCACGGAACGACGGGCGCTGCCAACCCGCACCTCAGACTGGCTAACACTGTATCGGCCTCCGATGCCGACGTGTCGGCAGCGTCCCAGCCCCATTTGCCGCCATCCTCTCGACCCAAGAGCCCCGAGAAGAGGATCAAAATTTCGGGGCCTTCGGGTGGAGCGCCTATTGGCGCCGACTTCAAGCGCAAGGTAGAACGCAGCAACAAGGTCAAGTCGTCCTTTTGGGGCTTTGCTGACAGACGTCAAGGTGAGTAGCTTCCAGATGAGCCGCAACCCATTGAGGGCATGGCTAAGATGCACACGTGTGCGAATGTCAGAACGCCGAGATGTCAGCGCAGCTCCTGCTCGCCCAGTCTTTGGCGTGCCCATCCAAGAGGCAGTGGATGTTGCTCGGGTTCGCGAAGACTCCGATTTGCCGGCGGTCGTCTTCCGCTGCGTGCAGTATCTCAGCTCGGTCAAGGCTGAGAGCGAAGAAGGCATCTACCGCATGTCTGGCAGCTCGGCCGTCATCAAGGCACTCAAGGACCGCTTCAATGCTGAGGGGGACGTAGACCTCACGACCGAGTACTATGATCCGCATGCAGTCGCCGGCCTGCTCAAGACGTTCTTTCGCGAGCTGCCCGTGCATATCTTTACCTCGGAGCTCAACCCGGACTTCATCCGCGCCAACGAGATCGAGCAGCCCAAGCATAAGATACGCGAGATCTCCCGCCTGGTCACTCTACTTCCGGTTGCCAACTATTCCGCGCTCCGCTTCCTATCGGCGCACCTCGTCAATATTGTGCGGGAGGAGCAGACGAACAAGATGAACATCCGCAATATGGGCATCGTGTTCTCACCAACGTTGGCCATCCCAGCCAGTGAGTCGTGTGCTGCGGTCTATCACCTCGTGGGCGTGGGCGATGCTGACATGCACCACTCGCAACCTTAGCCCTCTTCAGCTTGTTCATCAATGAATTCGACCGCATTTTCCGCGAGATTGACGAGGACGAAGCCGCCGAGGATGGCGAGACCAAGCCGCAAGTCCAAGATGAGCATGCTCCAGAGCAAAGTAGTGCACGGCAGCGCACGCAGAGTAGCGGCGCGCGTCGTCGGAGCCGGAACTCTACGCTCTTCACACAGAGCGGGGCAGACAGGCTTCTCGAGCCGAGCAGCGATCTTGACGGTGGGTCCGCATTTCGAATACTGCCCAAGTCCAAGTGTTGTCTCACTAGTGCCTCACCTGCAGTCGCTCCCGAGGAAGAGGACGCATACGAGTCTGAGTCTGGCGCGGATGGCGGGCTGTACCAGCACCACAATGACCATTCCCGGCGCGAGGGTGGTGGCTACGATGAAGAGACGGTCAAGAATCGGCGTCACAAGCTCACGGTGGACGTCACTCCCTCGGACAACGTGTCGTATCCATCAGGCGATCATTGGAGCCAGCAGCAGCAGGGACAGCCGAAGAGCCCTTCCATATCGTCCGCCTCGTCGCCTCGCCAGCACCTGTACCCGAACAGTCCGCTGCGCAGCCCCGGGTTGCCAGCAAGCCCGCGTCACGCAGAGAGCAACTTCCCCGGAAGACGCTGAGCTCCCTCACATCGAGTAATGTACTCGTTCCTCCCCCTTCCACCTTCCATAAAATAGACTCGACAGCGTCCGTCAGCAATGTGTCCGCGGCTCGTTCACCCCACAACCCCGACACGACTCCGTCCTGGCCTGCGTAATCGCTTGGAATGTCCTCTCTGTGCATATGTCGCATTGTTTGTCTGTCGCTGCCGCGCAGTTCATCGCATGCCATACCCAGCTCGTTGCTGTATTTCGCCCCTAGAGCTTGATCTCCACTTTCTCTGCAATGGCAGATAGCAAGCAAACATGAAAGTGATGCGGATCGGATCTGTGAAGACAGGCTACCGAATCTTGTCAGTTATAGGCGCGTCGGCACGGGCATCCGCAGTGACAATGCTGTTGTCATTGCGCTGTATGTGCATTGCAGAGGATTAAACAGATGTGCATGCATGCGATACGTCGGTGCGAGTCGCTACATATGGTGAAAGCTGCGCATGAACGAGACCGAGACTACAGGAAAGAGAGCTGCACTCTTTGACATGAGCGCTTTTTGACGCGAATGAAGATCGCGTCATGTGCTGGAGGCATCCAGCCTAGTTGAGCAAGCGGCGGATCTGCGCCTCAGTGTAGGGATCGGCATCGATGCAGTAGACGACCTTTGCCTGCTTGAAGCCGTTGAACTGCGCAATCGTAGGAACGGGCGCGAAGCGTTAGTACCGCGACCGATTTCTTTTCATGATGACCCCCACCATGGAGCGTGCTCACCTGGCTGGCTGCGCAGATCGTGTATGCGCCCATGCTCTCCCACCGCAGCCAGTCGCCCACGCGGAGCTGCTTTGTAGGGAGGTACGAGAGCTTGCTGACGCAGTCGATGGAGTCGCATGTCGGTCCCCAGACGCTGCAAGGCTCGTAGGCGGCCTCGTCCGTCGCCAGTGCCGGTTGCAAGACGAACTGCCCGTCAATGGTCATGACCTCGGGGTGCACGACCTGGTGGTCGAACATGGTGCAGTTGAATGCGCCGTACACGCCGTCATTGATGTAGTCTGTGAGTTGGCACGGAGACATTAGCACGCGCCAGGCAGTCTCGTGCCCTTATGCGCGGCAGGGGGGTCAGGATGTAGGCCAACTCACACATGACGATGGCCTCCTCCTCGTCTGGGTCGCAGGCGGTAAGCTCCTCGAGCTCCTCGTCGTCCTCCTCGTCCTTTATGGCTGTGCCCTTGCCGCGCCGAGCGATAATGTTGGTGGCCATCTCGAATGCCTCCGAGACAAAGTACCGCCCTGGCTCTGCGATGACCCGGATGCCTTCATCCTTGGGGAATAGGCGCTCGATGACGGGCCGGACGACCGAGGCAATCTGGACAAAGTTGTCTCCGCCAAAGCCGCCCCCGATGTCGAGTAGCGTGAACTCAAACCCGAGCTCAGCGCCTATGTCGAAAGCCCATCGGGCGCGCTCGACGGCATCACCGAAGAGAGCGGGGTTGGTGCACCCGCTGCCAACGTGGAACGAGATGCCAATGACGTCCACGCCGAGCTCCTTTGCCTTCTGCAGGAGCGGCCTGACCTCGCCGAGGGGCGCTCCGAACTTGAGGCCGAGCTTGCACAGCGATCCGCTGTCGTCCGTGAGGATGCGCAGGACCATCTTAGCAGTTGGGTGGTACTTTTTGATCTTTACAAGCTCGTCGGCGTTGTCGAACGTCATCATCTGGACGTTCTGCTTGGCTGCGTGACGGATGAACGATGCTGCCTTGCACGGGTTGGCGTAGATGATCTTGTCTGGGTCGACGCCGTGGGCGAGGACGGACGAGATCTCCTGGTGCGAGGCGCAGTCGAAACCCAGGCCGAGGCGAGCCATGAGCTGGATGAGGACCGGGTCCGGGTTGCATTTAACGGCAAAGAAGGCCTCGACGCGGTCCCCCAGCTCGCGCTGCCACAGCTGGTACCTGTCCCATACGCGCTTGATGTCGCACACGAGGAAAGCGTTCTCGCCCGCGGCGTCGCAGTCGTCCATGTCAATGCCATCGAGCACTTTGCGGAACGTGTCGATGACGCTCAGCGAGTGGATGGCGGGAATGGGCTGGTGGTGCTGGTGGGCCCCATCGTGCGAACGCTTGCTCCTGCCGCCGAGAAAGCCATTCGAGTGAACGGGCGGCGAGATGGAGAGCTGGGCGGGCGAAGGCACCGAGCGGTGCGCGCTGGTAGCGCTCAGCGCATGAATGGATCCATGGCCGTGCTCCTTCTCCTTCTCCTGCTGCTGCTGCTGGTGGTGCGCTGTGGCTGTGTTTGCGCCGAACGAGCGCTTTCTGTAGTGCTGGATGAAGCTGCTGTCGGCGCTGTAAGCGTTTTCGACTGCTCCAGGGTAGCAAGAGTAGATGGCTGTTGCCATTCCCGTGTTCACAAGATGTGTAGCAGCCAGCGAGAGAAGGCTTTTGCAGTGGCTGTGTGTGCTTTTCTGCGATGGCCGGCGAGTGTACGTGTGTGTCCGTGTCCGACGGTTGATTGGACGCGGCCCCGGCGACGGCGATCTTGAGTGGCTGATTGAGCGGTTACTGTATGCGGCTTTGGGGCCTGGTCCCTAGGTACCCAGGCAACTTGAGGGCAGTGGGTGTGCTATGTCCCCGTCAGGGAGGCTGGAGAGCGTCGTTCGCCGTGAACAGCCGCAGGAAGCGGTAAGGGGTCGTCTTGTCTAGTTGTTCCCCTCGAGTCCAAGCGGGTCGACTTGGAACGAGAGAGGGGAAGGGATGGATGGATGGAACTATGTAGATGCCGTAGAGTGCAGCCTGCCTAGATGTGCTTTTTTATATGCTCCTTGATGCTGGTTGTTCGACGAGGGAGTAGAAAGCAGAGGGGCGAGGAGACGACGAGGGGACAGGCCCAAAATTTGAGAGCGGCCCCAGCCCACCGGCGACCGCGGAGGCGAGGGGACGAGCAGCGGGCAGGCTGCAGGCAGGCTGTGCCGTCACCCGCGAGCTCCTCACAGGGCCTCGACAGCCGTCAGACACGAAGCAGCAGACGTTTATTGTACAGCAGCCGCAGCAGCAGACTGTACAGTAGACGCTCTCCGGGCAATCTCAGTCCTCTGCTGGCTCGCCGTCGCAGCGTGCCTCGCTGCTGGCCCGCTCCCACTCCGCCGGGCAGGGCAGGTTGATGCTGACGTCGGTGGCAATCGCTGTGGAGACGGCGTCGCAAGTTTGCAATGGGTGCTCATCAACAATGCTGATCTGTGACGTGTATAGACGTTTCGTAAGCCTGTAGGCCTCCTGTGAAGGTCCCCGGTTCGCGGTCACCCAACTCTCGTGGCAGTCCTGCGCTGACCCGACACCGCACTGCAGTCGCCTCACCCGTGCTCGCGCTCTTCTCGCTTCCGTCGACGCAGCACAAACCACCCAGCTGACACTCGCAGAACATGGCCACGCAAAGACTCAAGGGCAAGGCCCCCGCTGCCAACCAGGGCGAGGAGGCCGACCTGCCGTACGCCATCGACGCCGAACACTCGCTCTCCCCGGACGAGCTGGGCGTCCTGCAGGACCAGTACATGTTGGAGCAGGACAAGGGGTACATCAGCATACAGACAAAGTTCAACCTAGCGTGGTGGGTTTGCTCGTTCTCGTCTTGCTGCTGCTGCTGCTGCTGCTGCTGCTGCTGTCATCGTGGTCTGACGCGTGATGAACCGACTGACGTGGATGTGCTTGCTTGCCTGCCGGGGTGCAGGGGCCTGGTGCGCAGCGAACGCGACGAGCAAGTCAAGAATGGCATCAGCCTGCTCATGGGTGCGTGCCGTCTCCTAAGTGTCCATCAGTGATGTGCGGCCCGTCTCATACATCGCTCACGCCGCCAGACATCTACGAGCACGAGCCAAGTCGGCGGCGAGAGTGCCTCTACTACCTCGCACTCGGCCACTACAAGCTCAAGAACTACACGGAGTCCAAGAAGTTCACGGCAAAGCTGCTGCAGAAGGAGCCGCAGAACATGCAGGCTCTGTCACTCAACCGCCTCATCGACGAAGACGTGAAGAAGGAGGGCCTCATTGGCATGGCGCTGGCCGGCGGAGCAGTCGCCATCATTGGAGGCATCACCATTGCTGCATTGCAGAAGATGCGGAGGTGATGCTCTTGGCGAGGAGCGGCCCGCAGCAGAAGAGCGCGACGGGCGTCAGCCCGGTCGGCGTTCGCTGCAGCCGTCACGAGGGGAGAGAGGGACTGGAGGTGACATCCGAGGCACCTCTGCCGCACATATATACACACGACACGACCCACCGTACCGATAAAGGATTCGTAAACTTTGTAGCCGCTAGGCCAGCCTGCTTCCCTCGCTCGATCAGTCGTAGCTGGGTCCGGCAGCTCGTGCGACGCTGCCACCGCCTCTCTCGGCTGCCAAATGCACGGCCATCTTCTGACATCCGAGATAGATAGAAGACAAAGCACCGATGAGCACAGAAGCCACGAATGCGTAGATTGATGATGCTAATGAGCCTCTGTGATTCCAATGCACTCGTGCAGCAGAGTCCGGTGGCCAGAAAACACGCCTGGTGAGCGCAAAGTATGTACACTCCGCCTGACTCTGCGCCTCGGCTGATGCAGAACCAGAATTCAGATGAGCTGCGGGCATGCGTGAAATACCCGGGACGTGAGACGGACTGGCAGAGTTCGAGGGGGAAAGGTGAGTCGGTGAAGGACCGGGCCACCAGGGCTCGGGCCGAGATCAAGGTACCGATCAGATCAAAAAACTTATCAGATTGGGGGGATCGCGTGGATCCATCAGGCCTGGGCCTGATTTAGCGACCTCGCCCGTTCCCGCAGAACTGCAGCAAGCGGGGTCTGACCGACCGGAGCAGGATCAGCACATGCCGTGAGCTGCCGGCCAAGCCAACTTGCAGGTGTGTCGAGCCAGCCCCGGGTGCGGGTGCGGACGCAGCGCAGCTGAACCCAACCACGGCGCAGCTGCAGCGCGCGCGTTGCAACTTGAAGGCCGAACAGACGGGGTGGGGCGGGCAAAGTCGAGCTCTGGAACGGACTGCGCAAGGGCGAGACGGCGGATCAGAAAGTGAAAAGTAATCTGATCAGAGATTGTGCCTGTCCGCCCCGAAAGCCCTCCCTCCTCTTCCTCTCTTCCGAACATCTTCCCCTGCAGCGACTCATCTCGCCTTTCTTTGCTGCATCAAAGCCGGTTTCCTTTTCCCTCCTCCTCCTCCTTCTCTCCTTGAGCAGCACACATAAGCTCAGCTAGACGCACCTCCAACATGATGCAGTCAGGAAGGAACCTCCTGCGCTTCCGACGCTCTGCCGTCGCGACAGCCGCCAGCTCCCGAAACGCCGCTGAGGCCACCTTGGAGACATCCTCGGACTCACACGACGACGCGAAAAGCAGCGCGCCCGGCTCACCATCTGAGGACCGCAAGGACATCGAGCTTGGATCCGATCATTCTCCCGAACTGCCCTCCGTTTCCGCAGCAGATGATGGCTCGGCGGCCTCTGCCATGGAGAAGCAGGCTGGAGTAGCAGAGATGGAGGCCATCACTTCCATCTGGGATAAGAAGGCCTTGATCACTGTCTACGTGTGGTGAGTCGGCGTCTGACTTTCCGCTCTTGTTCTATTGCCGCATTACTGACGTGTGCTACGCTCGCAGCATGTTCATGATGTACTTCGTCAATGCCTTCCAGTCTTCTCTCACTGGTGGTCTCTCGCCCTACGTCGTGTCAGGCTTTGAGCAACACTCGCTCCTGCCAGTCATCACCGTAGTCGCGAGCTCCTTCAACGCCGCCCTCTACTTTCCAGTCGCAAAACTATCCGACATCTTTGGCCGATCCAATGCCTTTGCGAGCATGGTCGCACTTGCGACACTTGGTCTCATCCTCATGGCCTCCACAAAGAGCATCTATGAGTACTGCGCGGCTCAGGTGCGCATCCGCCCGCAGTCCGCTCAAGACCGTGACATCGCTGACCTGTGTGACGTGACCATTCGCGATAGGTCTTCTACTCTGTCGGCTTTGCTGGGATGACTTTCAGCATCGACATCCTGACCTCGTCTACCAGTAGGATCAGCTCTCGAGGTATCGCTTTTGCCTTCACGAGCAGTCCCTAGTACGTCGCCTACCGAGCGGTATCGATACGGCCTAGCAGTAAGCTGACACGTCAGCCCCTCTCTGCAGTATGATCACTGCATTTGCCGGACCCAAGGCTGCTGAGGGCTTCTATGAGAGCAACTGGCGATGGGCATTCGGCGCGTTCGCCATCATCCTGCCGGTCGCGGCATCGCCTCTCTTCCTGGTCCTCAAGTACTGGGAGCGAAGAGCTGTCGAGGAGGGTCTCATCGTCAAGGAGAAGAGCGGACGCACGCTTCTTGAGAACATCCGCTTCTACGTCATCGAGTTTGACGGTGAGTGGCCATATCTGCCACTAGGAGATATCGCATCCGGCTAAGAGAATGTGCCCTTGCAGTGCTTGGATGCTTCCTACTTGCAGCTGGCCTCGTCATCTTCCTCTTGCCGTTCTCGCTCGCAGACGCTGCTCCCAATGGCTGGAAGACGGGCTACATCGTCGCCATGATCGTCCTGGGCATCGTTCTCCTGGGCCTCTTCGCCGCATCCCAGCGCTTCATCTCGCCCAAGCCGTTCCTGCCGTACCGCTTCCTCAAGGACCGGACGATCCTCGGCTCGTGCCTGCTCGCCTTCTCGTACCAGGTCGCGTACTACGCGTGGGCAAGCTACTTCTCCTCCTTCCTCCAGGTCGTGTCGGGCCTCTCAATCTCGACTGCTGGCTACGTCGGCAACACGTTCGACGTCGTCTCGGGCGTCTGGCTCTTCGTCGTCGGCATCCTTATCAAGAAGACGGGCTACTTCAAGTGGCTCCTTTTTGGCGCCGTCCCGCTCTACATCCTCGCTCAGGGCCTGATGATTTACTTCCGAAGGCCCGGCTTCTCGGTCGGATGGTTAGTGCAGACACACTCTCTCCCGGACAGGAGTCACCGTCATTGGGTCAGAGCTGACAGGCATATTATCCTGTACAGGCTCGTGTTCTGCCAGGTCCTCATGTCATTCGGTGGATCCAGTGCGTGTTCTGAGCTGGCGGATATCGCACAACGACACAAGCAACAACTAACGCCCTAGCCTCGTAGCTATGATCATCGTCGAGCAGGTCGCCATCATGGCGGGCGGTCTCTCGCACCAGAACATTGCAGCAACGCTAGCGATGCTCTCAATGATGGGCTGGATCGGCGGCAGTGTCGGCAGCACCATCTCGGGCGCCATCTGGACCCACACCTTTCCCGTCGCGCTCGAGCGGTACCTCCCCGCCGAGTCACAAGAGTTCCTTGCAGACATCTACGGCGACCTCACCGTGCAGCTCAGCTACCCCAAAGGCGACGCGACCCGAGACGCCATCGAGCTCGCATACGGCTACGCCCAGAAGCGCATGCTCATCGCCGGGACATCCTTCACGGCGCTCACTCTCGTCTCGGTGTTCATCATCAAGAACATCAATGTCGCAAAATTGAACCAGACCAAGGGTACGCTGTTCTAGGAAATGGCGGTTAGTCTTCATTTGTCGGTTGTGATGGTTGTTCGGTAGAGCTTCACGTAGACGGGAGGTAGGCAAGTCATTCGTGCTAACTTGGAGACAATGCTGCAATGTATTGAAGTTGCATGGACTACTCCGGTGGCGAAAGTACGGGCTGTCCAGCTTTGGCACCTTTTCCCGCTCGAGTGGTCTTCTTGACAACGATGGACGGAGGTGCTATATTTACAAAGAAGTCCGACGGTCTGGAGCAAGCGCCAAGAGCAAGCTACAGTACTTGTATCCTGTCGACCTGTCTCCGCGCTGCAGGACGGGCAGGGAGCAGGGCAACCTGCATGGGGTACGCCGATCCGGCCCTCCCTCACGAGGTGGTGGAGTTCTGAGGAGCATCTCTCTTCCTTGATTCTGCAACTGTCTCGTACATCTACGCTGGTCGTACTCCCCAAAAAAGCCCTTTCGTTTCTCCGCGCGCTGGTCGTGCTCGCCTTCTGCCTCTCACACCTGCTCTCCTTGACCATGTTCTCCTTGTCTGCAGCCGGCCTGCTCCCCCTTCTCTCGCTCATCCCTTCGGCTCGCGCATTCTGCGGTCACAGGCTGCCTCACCACACCTTGTATCGCCGACAGGAGGGCAATGCGTCCATTCCTGCTGAGATGGAAGCGGAGAAGCCGGCCTTCGGCTATGGCATTGCAGACGGTCCGCTGAACTGGGCGCACCTGTCTGCAGACTTTAGCCTCTGTGCTACCGTAGGTCCCATACGCGATTGCATGCGTTGCCGCTTTCGTGCTGATGCGCCACGTCCTTCGAACAAATAGGGCATGAGGCAGTCGCCCATCCTCCTGGACCAGTCTTTCCTGTCTGCAGGCCCGGGCTCGGTCAGGCTCGACATGCCCGTCGGTACCGACGTCGTCTTTGAGAACCTGGGCACGACTGGTGGGCCCGCTCTTCTTCCTGAGTATCGAGTGTTAGCTGATCGGCAGCTTCGTCTGTTTCGGCCTACCGCAGTTGAGGTTGTGGCCAGCGGCACACTCCAGGCTGCCGATGACCCGACAAACAGCACCTGGGACCTGGCCCAATTCCACTTCCACACCCCGTCTGAGCACCGAGTGAATCTCGCTCACGCTGATGGCGAGATGCACATGGTCTTCAAATCGGCCGGTCGGTTTCAAACGATCTGCACCCATTCGTCCGAGGGCAGGTTTCCTGACTGTAGTCGCTTTCTGCCGTCCCACAGCCGACCCGAACCAGATCGCTGTAGTCGCCTTTATGATCGAGATGAGCGCAGACGCAACGACGCCGATGCTTGAGACGGCCTTCGCTCAGCTGAACGAGATCGCCGAGGAAGGGTCGTCCACCACGGTGAGTCTGCTGGCATTCCCCGGTGCGACTGTGCACGCGTCCTGACGCGTCTCCTCATGCAGATCCCTATCCTCGACTTCTCCGAGTTTCTGGCTGGGGTACCCGAGCAGAGCTTCTTCCGATATGGGGGCTCGCTCACGACCCCACCCTGCAGCGAGACGGTCGAGTGGTATGTTGCCGAAAAGGCCATCCCACTGAGCGTCGCGGCGTATCGCAGCCTGCGCACGTCGACCAAGGCCAACAACCGCAACACGCAGAATGCGCCCGGTCAGCCGAGCGTGCTCACTCTCGCTGCTGAAGGCGGCATGGCTTCGGCTGCGGGGCTAAGCGAGTTTGTTGTGGATGCTGGGGTGCCCGCAGCGGAGGTCCAGAATGCGAGCGAGAGCGCTCAGGCGGAGGCAGCCGTGCCTGCCGTCGAGAACCTTGCGGAGGCCACGCCGCTCAGCGAGAGCATCACCAATCCTCCAGCTTCAGCTGCTACTGCTGTCGCCGTGGTCGCTGCGTCGGCTCCTGGCGTCAGACACAACCCGCTCGTTCCGGTCAAGCGCATGAGACGCATTCGATGAAGTGTGGGCTGCGGCGTCATCAGACGCCCAGCCAGTTCGGGAAGCATTCAGTATGGCGGCAGCGCAGTGGTGTGAGGGTAGCTGGTCTGTCCCTCAGCTTCCCTATCGTTGTCACGAGTGGAAGCGTGTTAGCTGGAAATGGAGCAAAGGCGAGAGAGCAGCTTCTCCGGCCCTTGGCTCTCCCCTTCGTACATGCAATCACCGCTTTCCGTCCGACGTCAGTGATAGCAGTGCAAGCGCATTTGGCCCTCGTGTACCTCCATACAGTACTGGGTTCGACCAGATTGCTCGGCCCTGCGTATACAGCTGGGGAAGCCGGCCGTCCCTTTCGCCCTCATCTGGCCCCCGTCCGCTGTCATCATCAACGCGTCCGAGGAGGGCAAGCACGGCGAGGCAGACAGAGACAGATGGCACTGCGACGCAGCCAGGCCAACGCCTACTTCAAGACCGTCACAAAGGAGGTGCGCTGGAGAGAGGTCTATGTCGCTGCTGCGGCTCCCGCAGCGCTGTGGAGTTCCGCTTGACTGACGCTCGACCACCGCGCCCCTATGCCATCCCGCAGTCCGCGTTCAGGGCGTTCTTCTCGCTGCCAGAGGATGAGGTCGCCGTCAGCGAGCTGCACGCCGTGCTGAGCCTCGTAGGGAAAGCAGAGGTCTATGTGCGTGGCCATAGGCTCGAGGGGATGGGCACCTGGTTGGCAATGACGGCTGACACCCCAAGCGCACGGGGTTGATTGACATCCCCGCACGCCTCACTCGACCCTCTTCGCAGACCGGCAAAGTGTTCCTGACCAACTCGTTCATCTGCTTCACCTCGCTCGACCGACGGTCATGCCGCACGTCGCTCGCACTCTGCACCGTACGCAGAGTCGAGAAACTGCCCCCGGGAGTCGGAGGTGGTGCAGTGGCGCTCAGTATAGGCCTCTGGGAGGGCGGCAAGATCATCCTCGGCCTGAATGGCCTGCGTGGTAGCTGCGATCAGGTGAGTGGAGCGGCTGGACTTGTCATCTTACTAGACCAGCCACGCTCACGTTTGCCTGGTCTGTCGTGCGCTACAGTTCTGCGCCCACCTGCGGACTAACCTCAAGGCAGCCATGCCCCTCATCAAGTCCATCAAGCCCTTTGTCTCGACCTTCTTCAGCGAGCGCGTCGTCGTAGACAACGCTGGGCCAGACGGCTCAGAAATGACGCCCGCAGTCGAAAAGAGCGAGACTAGCGCCAGCCTGGCCTTCACTCCAGACGGCAAGCTCGTTGACGTGGACGGCAGCGAGCTATCGCAGCACGATGAAGCAGACTATGACGATGAATCACGCCGGATAGACACCCTCGGGAACCGGTATACGACCCGCGACGGTGTCGACAGCGGGTACCACGGAGGGCTGGGACTCATCTTCAAGTACCCGGGAGACCCGAGGAAGCTCCGCGAGAAAAGCAAGATGAAGCTGTGGCGCGACTACTTCCGCCAGAATGGGCGCAACTTGACCCTCCTGCGATACCCGTCATTCAACCGCCTGGTCCAAGTCGGACTGCCTTCTCGACTGCGGGGCGAGATCTGGGAAATCACCTCTGGCTCGGTATTCTTACGGCTATACAACCCAGGAGAGTACAGGCGGATACTCAAGGAGACTCATGGTCGCAAGAGTCTAGCAACGGAGGAGATCGCGAAAGATCTGAATCGATCCCTTCCGGAGTACCCAGCATATCAGGATAAGGAGGGCATCGAGACGTTGCGGCGGGTCTTGACGGCGTACGCATGGAAGAACCCTGTGCGTGCCAACTGCTTCGTAAGTGGACGTCTGTCTGACTGGCTCTCTGCAGGAATTGGGATACTGCCAAGCGATGAACATCGTCGTGGCCGCCCTCCTCATGTGAGTCAGTCCGAGGTATTATTGTAGGGAAAGGCGCTTGACCAGCAGCTGACAGGAGTATGCTGCCGAACACAGCTACGTAAGCGAGGAGCAGTGCTTCTGGCTTCTCTCGATGCTGTGCGATCGCCTTGTGCCTGGGTACTACAAGTAGGTGGATGCAAGGCCATTACATCAGACGTCATTCCCGGGCTGAGTGGTGCGCTCTCAGCCCGTCGATGTTCGGGACGGTGCTGGACCAGAAGGTATTCGAGTCTCTAGTCCACCGCTGCCTGCCCGTCATCCAGGACCACTTCGCTACTGTCGACGTGCAGCTCTCGATGGCTTCCCTTCCCTGGTTCCTCTCGCTATACATCAATAGCATGCCCCTTGTGTTCGCCTTCCGTGTCGTTGACTGTTTCTTCCTGAGTGAGTGGCGCTTCCTCTGTGCATGCGCGGCAGGGAGCACGCTGAGCTGAAATGTCTGAATGCCGTGTGCAGTGGGACCGAAGGTTCTGTTCCAGATTGGTCTTGCCATTCTCAAAATCAACGGCGACGAGCTGCTAGAGTGCTCGGACGACGGCCAGTTTATCTCCTGCATGCGCTCTTACTTCGCGTCCCTAGGCGACTCGGCCCACCCGCACTCGAGCGATCCTCAGCTTCGCCAGGTCAGCAAGTTCCAGGAGCTGCTCGTCGTGGCTTTCCGCGAGTTCGGCATCATTACGGACGAGTTGATCGCCAACGAGCGCAAACGGTTCAAAACGGACGTGGTTGAGAGCATCGAGACCTTCGCCAAGCGAGCGCAGCTGCGCAACTTGAAATTCAACGGACAATTCGACAAGACGCAACTGAGCCGCATCTTCGACAACTTCCAGCTCGCCATACTGAAGGACAAGGAGGCAAAGGCAAGGCAGCCTGCTCCCGGCCTTCTCAAGTCGCCAAGCAGCAGCATCACGTCGACAAAGCAACATGTTGATGAAGACGACAGACCCGAGATTAGGATTGAGCGTGACGTATTCGGCATCTTCCTGGCAGAAGTCGCGACATGGGCAGGCGACACCTTCATCGTCAAGACGGGCTTCATCGAGACGAAGCAGATACGCGTGGCCGAGCACGATTTCATCGGTGCGCCATAGCCGAACGCCCGTTACAGCGCTCTCCGGGCTGACTGTGGTTTTCCCTATATCAGATCGATTGTTCTACGCCTGGGATTTCGAGTCGAAGGGTGCCCTCTCATTTCAGGATGTAGTGCGCGGCCTGAACTTGGCCATGTTCAACGACCTCATGGGCGACATGGCTTGGTTCTTCAACCTCCACGACAACAACAAAGATGGGTTCCTGACCAAAGACGAGGTTCTCAAGATGTCTGAGTCGCTGCTCGTGAGTTCCTGTATCGGGCTCGACAGGGTTTACGAGCCATCGGTTGGCGCTGAAAATGAGCACACTCCTGCAGTTCATTTTCCGCAACGAGCCAGGAGACCAGTACCTCGCCGCTGTCTCGCGCTTGATGCAGAACGCTTTCGAATATGCCGACAGTCAGCAGCCGCAAGTACCGCCAGAAGCAGCTGCAGCCGTGGCAGCTGTAGAAAAGGCACAGGCCGAAGGCAGGGATCCTCTCAGCGGGCAGCGTAGCCTTCTAGACGACGACGATGCATATGACCAGCCGGCGAGTCGACGCAGCACCATCACCGAGCACCCAGCGACCCTGCCTTTCCTGTCGCTGGCGACGTTCCGCATGGTCGTGCTAGCGGACGAGCTTCTCGAAGCCTTCTTCAGCGATGACTTGCGGGCGAGCTGGCATCTCGAGCCGCTCACTGAGGATGTGCCAGTAGCCAAGCCGGCGGGTGCGACAGGCCGCCTTGCCAGTTTCGTCAGCTCATTCATAACGGACGACAACAAGGAGTACATGCACAAACTGGCAGACGACATCGGCAAGCGTCTGGATATCCAGCACGTCGAGCAGAAGCCGTCGCTTGGCAGGTTGACGGGCGCTGCTGCAATGCAGGAACCCCTCGAACGCGCTACCCTCCTGTCGACTAGCAAGTCTGGCACAGCCGGCACGAACAGACAAACATCACCTCTGCTCGGCAGCTCGTCACCGTACTCGGCAGCCAGTATGCGCCAAAACGTGCACCTCCCGCCCCCCATATCGCCGTCCGCCAGTCTGCACACGTCCCCGCCTTTCTCGCCAGAGGCGGGCGCAGCCGTACCACCTTCGCTTCAAGAGGCGGCGGAGAAGGCTGTCGTGGAGAAATCGCTGCCCGACGCGCCCAAGGATACCATTCTCGGCCTGGGCATCATGCACGAGAGACCCAAGTTCGACATCGATGCGGCCGTGGAGGGCGACGATGACGAGTTTGCGATCGGTGACGATGACGATGCGGATCTGAACATGGACGATGACAAGGCTCTCATGAATGGTAGGCCGCAGAATATACTGTCAGCCGTGCGCTCCGGCGTATGTGTGACTGATCTCGTCGACCATTTTTAGACGTCGACGCCTTCTTGTCCTCGGTCGAGGGAGCGAGCGCCTCTGATGATGCGAGCAGTGCTAAAGGTGAGCATCTGCTAAGAGATTTGACGTACTCCTCGGACTGACATGACTCTCGACGTGCAGACCTGAGACACGCGGCTAACGCTTCTGGGGAGGACCTTCTGAGCTGATCGATGGCGTCGTCTTGATACCCGCACCTGGGGCGAATGGTACGCCTTGATCTGCGGCCGACCGTATCCCAGACACAGAGTGGCGAGCACATCTCATAGCGAGGCGCATCATGTTACGACCTGATCAGAAGACGTTCTTCCCTTTCGCCAGCCTTAGCTCTCGAAGTCAGTATCCATTGTGCCCCGCCCTAGCCTTGTATCGTATTCGAGGGACTAAGCTGCCGTAGATTACAAGTTATGCCGCTGTCTGTATGCCGCCAGCTGCTCGATGCTAATCATTTTGAGGTTGTGCGCTTTGGCGAACGCGAAGCAGTCGTCTCTCCGGGCCATCGACCCTGTCGGGTCGTCCGGCTTGAGCAGTTCGCAGATGACGCCGACTGATGGCCCTTCCAAGCCTGATAGGCGGACGAGGTCTGTGAGGGAGACATAGGACGTGTCAGCGCAGTCATGGGCCCTCTCTTACCTGAGATGTCCTTCCATATCACGCACCGACCGCTGCCTCCGTGTGACCTCGCCGCTCTAGCACGCCGCCGGACCGCGCCCTCAACGGCACGACATGGCCAGGCCGATTGAAGTCTTGCGGCTTGCACGATGGATCCGCCAGCTTGCGGGAGGTGAGGGCACGGTCATGTGCCGAGATGCCCGTGGTCACGCCTGGGAGGAAGCAGCAGAAGAGGTCAGAAAGCGCGAGGAGCTGCATCGCAGAATGTCGGTAGCAGGCAAGCTTGCTAGACGTGAGTGCTACTGACCCGCTTTGAAGTCGACAGTGTGCGTGTATGCTGTCCTGTGCTTCTCCGTATTGTTCTCTATCATGAGCGGAATCTCAAGCTCGTCCAGGCGTGATGGCGGCACGGCCACGCAGATGTAGCCGCTACGCGCGTGCGAACGGATGAGCAGGGAGCACACACTTCTGAGTCAGTCATCGCCTGTCGCGACCAGTGCTAATGGTGCGCAGTTGGCAGTTGCGGAGCTGCAGCAGAAGTGGCGGCGGCGGCCATGCGCGTGCCTCCCTGCCACTGCAGTGCCGGCCAACCCACCTCGACCACTTCACAATCCAGGCCATCTTCTCTGTCGTACACTGCGACGCTGCAATGATGAGATCCCCCTCGTTCTCCCTGTCCATGTCGTCGACCACGACGAGGATCTCGCCGTCCCGGACGGCCTGCAGGGCATCCTCGATGCTGTCGAGCGTCACCTCGACGACATTTCCATTGATCTTTGCGCTGGCAGAAGTGGAAGGCGCCGGGATGGTCGGCGCTGATGTCGACGCTTCTGCCATGCTTGAGAGATTACTGAAGCTTTGCCGCGAAGCAGAGAGCTCGAGCCAGCTTGCTCTGCTCCTGCGCCTCCGCTTGATCAGCGTGCTCGTGCAGCAAGCACCCGGCTCAGTTGCGGCTGACAGAAACGCCCGCTTCGTCTTCTACTCAGCAATTCAGTCCCATCATGACAAGGATGAAGCACAATTGCAGCTATAATATGGGATTATAACGTCGACCTGACACAGCCTTGTCGTTACTGAATGCCGCGACCAAGCTGCGCCGGAAGGAGCGCCTCCGGCTTTTTGACGTCGAAGACACCGGTGCCGTCTGGCCCGCACTGTCTTGTGCGACATCATCGTTATTGTGACTGCCAGCCGGTGGATCACTCTCAATGCAGCTGCTCCTTCTGCTCTGGCCCTCCGCCTGACTCCAGCTGTACACTGGGTCGTTCGCAACCCATAAGGAAGGCCTCGTGCCCACGGCCTCAGCGACCGGCAGGGCCTGGCGATGGGCAACTCCTGCCTCTGTTGTATCACTCCCGCGCCGGCTTCGAGGGGTGAACAGCGGAGGCAGGGAGAAGCGGCCCGATGCAGACACCGAGCTCGGCGATGTCCGGGAGGTCAGGCTCGGTACCGGAGAGGGCGGCCGCATGAAGCGCCAGGGATCACTCGTAGTTGCCGTGGGGGAGGGCATTCTATCCGAGTGTTCAGCGGTCGCTCCGCCTCTACTGCCTTTCCGACCCTTGCGAAGGCTGTCGAGGAAGCCCGGGGACATGGCGTACATGTCGCTCGGAGCGGACCCCGTCATGGTCTCTGGCAAAGGTGCCGGTAAGGGCGAGACTCTGCCTTTGCTAGCATCGCCGCGACCACCGGTAACTTTGGAGGAGATCGTCCGATACAGCCCAGCCACTCCATGCGGTCTGCGATATAGATCCAGATCCTCCTGGCTGGAGAGTCGCCTGTTTGGAGAGGCCAGCAGATCCAGATCGGCATTCTCGCGCCGGAAGAGGCTGCTACTGCTGCTGAGCAGCGGTAGCCAGCTGGACGATGGCGTTCTGGCACAGCCCAGCGGTGCGTCGAACGCCGCCAGCGCCGCCGGACTCGCTTGAGCGACAAGCTTCGGCGCGTCGCAGCAATCCGAGCAGCTGTCGCGGGAGCTATCATCAACAAAATGCACGATGGGAGCTGCCCCTCGTCAAGGATCTAGTCTCGCTCACTAGAGTGGCCCGTTCGCAAAAATGGCGCGCAGCCTCGAAAGCGGTTTCATACTCCTGCATCGGGCGCACGACTCGTGCGAGGGCAGATCGGTCTGGAGGGGACCCTTCAGTGCACTGCCAACGTGAATCTCTCCCCCATTCTGTCGCTCACTCTGTCCTTGTCAGGGCTCTGGCCTAGTCGGGGCGTACCACCTATCCCGATGGGCGGCAAAGAATCGAGAGGAGGCAGGTCCAGCGGCGATATACCAGCAGAAGAGCCACTTCCGACCTGATCTGAGTCGCCATGTGGCCTGTCCCAATGATAGTCCCGAGTCGGGGACGATGCGATAGCATATGGATGCCGCCATTCCGCCTCCTCTTCCTCCTCGTGTACAGGAGCGCGACTGGGAGGCCAGGCCGGAGGAGCTCTCCGAGACGTACTGCGTCGACGACCCTGCGGCGCGGAGACCAGTCCTTGCGGGATGGCGGCCAAGGACGCCGGCCAATCGGGGTATACCAGTCCATCCTCGCTAGGTATCGGGGGGAGCGGGGTCTTCGGCGGAGGGAACGGCGATGCCGAATGTCGCTTCGAGGGCGATGAGGCGATTGGAGCGGAATGGCGCCGGCTCTGCAATCTCACGGGAAAGCCGGAGGTGTGCAAGGGTGGCAAAGGAGGGAGGGTAGTAGGAGGAGAGAATGGCGATGCGAAAGGCAGAGGCGGCAGGGGTCCAAGCGCATGCGCGCTGGACACTCCTGAAACCCCGTATCCTGGCCCTGAATCGGCCGCGCGCTGATTATTGAGGCGAGAGGAATCGTTACTCGGCTCTCTGGAGGCGTGCGACATGGCTCCGACCGACACAGGAACAGGAAAGTAGTCGGAAATGAGGTGGATCCGGAGATGCAAGTGAACAGGACGCTGGTACGCGAGGTTTCAGCCATCGCCTGGCGCTTCCGTCCCAGTCCCGTCCCGGAACTCCGCACCTACGGCGACACCAGACCAGAACGAGTGTGGGTGGTCGAGTACAGAGTCAAGGGTCGTCCGTCCCAATAGCAAGGTCGACCGAGCACGATTGACACGCGCCGTTCTGTTGACGCGCCGGCCGGGTCCCGCAGAAGCCCGAGCCCAGTAGTTCAAGACACAGGCAGCTCCGCGAGTTGGCGAGAAGACGCGGACCAAGAGGATGCGGCTCAAACGTAATGCAACAGCTGGATGGAGGTTGCAGGGAGTCAAGGAACGCAGCGCGCTGGCTGAGAAGATGCCTGGTCCTGCCTCTCTTCCCTGTCGTTTCGGCACCAAACAGCGTGAATGGGATCAGAAGTGCCCGAACTTAGGTTCGTCGCCTTGACTTCGAGTCCCACAGACAGGTGGCAGTATTTGGCTGCAGTCCTAGCATCGCCTCGGTATCGGTATGTCCTGGCGCGCGTCGAAGGCAATTGGACCTGTGGGCGCTCGGGAGTACGATGGACGCGTCAAGAAGGCCGCCGCATATGCTCCGATGATGCTCTCGCTGAACGGGAAGACCAGCTGTTCCATTGCCCTCAGATCAGACTAGGGAATGGCGCTTGCTAACGTGCTCGATTGTACAACAGCAGATCAATGCATAACTCCGACTTCGACTTCCACTTGACGTGTGCAATGCGACGAGAGGACAAGAGCTCAGCCCTGTCGGATGAAACAATGACTGATGGGAGACAGTGCGTGCGGATTGTATAATGCGCTGCGAGAGCTGCGGAGCAACACTTGCGGATGAGGCGATGGCGCCGGACCTTCCCGAGCTGGCTTGATGTAAATAGTCGACGGGCGGTCATGTGGGCACCCTTCGACTGATGGCCACGCCTTTCCAGACGAGCCTGTAAGAAAAGCTTCAGCTTGTGCAGACTCCGGCTCCTTCGCGGGAGAACCGTACCTCTCGAGCCAAAAGAGTGCAGCGTCCTTCCAGCCGGCCTGAGCTCCGCCGTGCATGTTATCGAGGGTATTCAGAGCCGCCCAGGTGCTGAACGAATCGAAAGGGATCGCGTGATGGTGGTGATGCCTTGTCGGGAGCAGCACGCCTCCCGTGAGCAGACCAGACAGAAAGATCAGCAGCGAGTAGAGGATGAGGTTGGTCGAGTCGTGTAGGATGAGGTCGAGGGCGACCTGCGCATTCTCCGGGATGTAATGAGTGAGGTAAGCCGGTGCATACGGTTGAAGCCTTCGCTGCCAGCTCTTCGTAATCTGTGATGGAGGACTTTGGTAAGGTGGAGGGGCTGTATCGGGAATAGCTGGAGCTGTGATCGTGGAACTCGTCAGTCCCCGATGTCCAGACGGTCGTCAATGTGTGCGCTCACTCTGGGCCTGCACGCGTGCTCGCGACTCCTTCTCGCGAATGTACCCCTCAACGGCATCGAGATCGACAGCCAGATCTCTCGCCAATGCCGCCCGCTTAGCATCGGCCGACATCTCCGGCGCATCTTCCGTCTGCACTTCCATCTCGCGACTCAGCTTCTCGGGCAGGTCGACCTGGACGCCAATGTCGGTCACCTCGACGAGTACGGACTCTGCCTGCTTGACCTCCACCTCCACCTTGGCGGGCGTGCTATCGGACGCTCCTGTTTCGGCAGCCTTTCGGGTTGGTCGCTTGAGCCGTCGGCGAGTGGTGATGATCTCCTCTTCGTAGCTGTCCGTGCTCTCTTTAGAGTGACGCCGCTTGGTTCCGTCATCTTCCGTCTCAGTCTCGTCGCCGTCGTCGCCATCTCCATCCTTCAGTCTGCGGGCGAGCTCCCGACCCAGATTTCGGCTGAGACTCGCCGGCAGCGAATCGCTGCCGCTTGCGCTTCGGCTCAGGGACGAAGAACCACTGCCCTTGCCTGCTTGTACGAGTCGCGCCTGTGTGCGCAGCTCGTCCAGATCAAGCCGCAATCGGTCGATCGTCTCGCGTAGCTGCAAGTTCTCCGTCTTTTGCTCTTCCAGGGCTTCTACGCTCGCGCGTGCTTCTGCGAGCTCCTCCTCCAGGCGATTGATGCTGGATTGCAGGTAGTCTCGCTCGCGGGTGATCTTGGCTAGATCACTTGTCAGGTTTTGCGCGTTATCCTCGCTCAATCGGACTTCTTCGTCCTTCGCTCGAATAGCATTTCGCAACTTCTCCGACTCGCTGCACTGCTCCTCGTATTGTTTCCTCGCCTGCTCAGCGATAACGTGTACGCATCACTGTCAGTGTCCTTTCCATGCACGAAGCGGTCAGATGAGTCTCTAAACTTACGCTTTGATAGGCAACCTTCTGCTTGTCTCGCTCATCCCTGAAGGTGGCCGTCTGCGCCTCGAGAGTTGCAATCTGGTTTAGATTCACCTTCTCCTTCCCTCGCAACTCCTTCTCCTCTCTCCTCTTGGCTGCCAGCTCCGCGCGTGCCTCCTCGAGCAGCGCCTCCTTGTCCATGACCGCAGCGTATCCATCCGCCTTCTGTGCTTCGAGATCTTGCGTCTTCCTGGCCAGCTCCTGCTGCAGTGCTGTGATCATCTCCGCCATGGCTGCTTCGGAACCCAGCGAAACTGTCGATACAGGCCGGCTATGCAGATGCGTGAGGCTATCGTCCAGGCTGAAGTCGTTATCGTCGTACGCGTGACGTGCATATCGACCGCGTGTCGGCGAGATGGGCGGCATCGGGTGGAAGGAAGTCGTCTCGACGCCGGGCGACGTGGGAGCAAAGAGCGGGGATGTGCCGGCCGCTCGCGGCCCATGCTGGTCGTCAGCGATGCCGAACAACGGAGATGAGCCTCGAGGGTCGCCGGAGCGATTCGAAGATTGGCGGGATCTGCCGTCTGAAGGGAACTGCTCATCCTGCAGTGCCGCTTCCTCCGCCATGCTATCCAGAGAGGCGAAGGAAGGGGAGAGGATGGCATCCTGCGGGCTGTGCATGTTTGGCGAGAACTCGGCACTCGATTGCCTGCTTCGGCGTCCCTCGTTCTCGTTCGGACTGCTGAAGGATCCGGCCCCGCCGTACCTGCCAACTTCTCGGCTAATCCGCCTCGACTTCGGAGGCGCAGGTCGGGATCGCTTAAAGGCTTCTTTCGGTGCTAGGTCGAGCGGCGAGGATCTCTGCCTAGCTGACACGCTGGTAGCTGATGTGGGCGTGTCTTGCTGTCGCTTCGGGTCAACTCCCTTCTTGCGGAGTCCGGCCGACACGTTCACTCGGTCGGCATCACTGTCTGTGATTGCACGCTTGTGCAGCTCCCAAGGAGACGAAGGGAAGGGAGGCGATGAGTCCCCTAGGAAATCTGGCATTGATATCAATTTGGGAAAGAAGGAGTCGACTTCCGGCAGGTCCAGCGAGCCGCGGCCAGTGAGCATGGTGGAGTCGCCCGAGCTCGAGGACGAGCTGCTCGAGGAAATGGAAGCTTTACGACGTCGTTCTGCTGCCTCATCGTCTTCTTCGGACTCTCCTTCGCTCGGTGGAGGTGTTGGCTGCTGCTTGTTGAGCAAAGGGGTCGGCGAGCCCGTCTCGGAGTGGCGATTCTGTGCCGTCATTGCCGCGAGGAGCGAGACGAGCTGTTCGGACGAGACCTGCAGGTCTGGGTGCTGCGAGGAAGGGCAGTAAGCGCGTCGTTCTCTGTGGTGCGCTGCGTCAACCCGCGGACGGACCTGCTCTGCGAACGCCTCGAGCGAGCCCTTCTCGTCCTCGGTAAGGAGTGACAGGTTCCGCCGTTCCTCGAAGGCCGTGAGGACGCCCGACAGGTTGGCAACAGGACATGTCTTGGTGGATCCATCTTCGTCGGAACTCCCTACGCGCTCGAATACCTCGTCAATGAGCAGCTGGAGGTCGTACAGGCTGCGTCTTTGCGGGGTGGTCGTCGTAGGGTCGGTCACGAGGGCCTGTCCATGAGGGAGTGGGTCAGGTCAGCCTTGACAGCAGCAGCAGCAGTGCGGCCAGCATCCGATGTATGTGCATACCCTGCTAGTGGGCGCCGTATCCATCGCTCCTGCTTGGCCATGCAGGACAGGCCTGCGAGCTGCTGTTGGGCAAAGCGCAAAGGTGGGTCGGTGCGCGTCACAGGGGCAGCTCTCTTCTCCGCTCGTACAAAGCCACAAAAGCGGCACTGGCACAGAATATTATACATCTCCGCGCGGACAAACATCACTTCCGTTTCGTCGCTGGGTAGCACTGAGAAGCTTTCGACAAACCGACTCGGATGGACTACTCGGCTGCGGGCGATCCAGATGGCCGCACCTATGTGACACGCGCAGATAGGTCAGTCTAGCGCGGCCTCCAGCGCAGATACAGTCCCGCAATGTGCTGAGAGCACGCCGATGCCTCCCGCTGTCGCTGTAATACCGTCACAGGATACACCTCCTCGAGGCTGAGATACAGGAGCATGAGGCACAAGCGACTGCAGCACGGAAGTACTTGGTCGAGCTTCAATGCCAGGAAGACGACACAGCCAGATCAAAGGAGCACAACGCCAAAAACGCCTTCCTCTGCCTTCCAAAGGAGATCCTCGAACAGGTCTTCACAGTATATGCCTCGGACTACCACGAGGCTGTCCGTCGAGATGCGCTCAGCGCGCAGCCGCTCCGTACAGAGGTTTGGGAGAAGCGCCACGAACGCCTGACTGGATCACATAGCGAGGAAACCGAGAAAAGAGGCTCGGCGGACGCTGTCTTGACCCCAAGCTTGTTGCCTCTGCGGGAACAGATTGCGCTCGAGATCCCCTGGTGGACATTCGTGGCACGCGTTTCCGTCAAGCTGCGAGCTCTCATTGAGCCGCTCAAGCGCACGCGGGACTGGGCCTACTTCCACCGCTATCTCGAATACGATAATCACGATCACGAATCTGGGCCGCACCTCAACTGGTGGTGCGACATCGCCGAGCTGCACCTGGGTGCGTTGGAGGAGCCAGACAGGGACGAAACGTCTGTCGCACGGGCGCTGCTGGAGGGCGCTCCAACGATGAGGGAGCTGGAGCTCTCTATCGACCACGAGCAAGTCCGCAAACACCTAGGCAAGATGGCGAGTTGGCTCTCCAAAGGTACTCGCTTTCCGGAGTTGCGCTACCTTGCTCTGCATGACTACTGCAGCGAGCCACACCGCCTCTCGGACAAGGAATTCCACAGCTCTGCCATCGGAAAGCTCGTCCAGCTTTGTCCTCGCATATCCCACCTGCGCCTCACCCATATCGTCCCCCTCGCCTTCGATTCGGCCAGCCTTACGCGCCTATCGTTAATGCGCGTGCCCGACATGGCACCAGTAGCCGCTAAGGTCCATCAACTACTCAAACGGCTGCCGCAGCTGCAGATGTGCGAGCTAGGAGGCGTAGAGGAAGTCTTCCCCATTGGACCGGCCATCGATTTCGAGTCCTTGCCGGTAGTCGAGCTACGTCATTTACGCGTCCTGCGCACCGACCAACTCCCCCACATGACTTCGGCGCTACTCTCATGGCTCAGGATACCGGATGCGGCGTATCTAGACGTCTACCTCCCCGTAAAGAGGGGTGGGACTGCCGCAACCGAGGAATTTAGGGCAAAAGTGCTTGGAGTTCTGGGTCGGATACCGGCGCGTTCAGAAGCGACACTTTGCTTGGACCTGGCGGACGGTCGAGTCAGGCACCTCAGCGTGCGCCGGACGGTCGACGGTCGACACTCCAGCGAATGGGATGCGGAGCTTCCAGCCGAACTGCGTCTCACCTTCAGCGGGTGGTTCAATCGGTCGGCTCTCTTGCACGCGATATCCAGCCTCGGCTTTGGCGGCTGCATCATCAAATGCAGCGCGCGCGGCGCCGAGGGCTTCCCAGCGATGCTTGAGGAGGAGGCGAACGAGTTCTTGGCCTACGATTCAGGTGCTCGCAAGATCGTGGTCGATTTTCCGCTGGAGGCGTTGATTGTCACAGAAGACAGGCGTCAGAATGATACGCCTGCCTACGATCTGCTCCGCTTCTGCAAGGCGCACGCCCGGGCGAAGCGCTTCCTGTCGGTCATCACCACGGATCCTGGCATCAGTCTCGCCCAGGCCAAGCGATTCCTGCCCGTTGTCAGGTCGCTGCATGTGGGAGGAGAAGAGATCACAGAGGCATGGATAGCAGCGCGCAGTCACTAAGTAAGTTTGGGGTCTATCGATTATGGCGAGCTCGTGCACTGTCCGAAGGCGCTTCTCTACCATCATCACAACGGATGCTGGCGTCAGCGTTAGCATGGCAAAGCGCTTTGTGCCGGCTGCTATGTCACTGCGCCCAGTCCGCAGTGTCCTTCTCTCCTCCAGTGATCTCCTCCCCTCCAACGCGCAAAGCTTAGCAAGAAGGCATCGCAAGCTACAGGGACCGCCAACAAAGCGCGCAATGCAGAGAGCGCTCCAGGTTCGTCATCTATAGCATGATTGAGCAACGTAGACGTAATATCCGCGAAGCCTGTGACGTCCAGTTGTCCCAACTCCGAGTCGGCTCGTCACATTGCCCCATTGGCCTTCTTTCCGGGCCTTGACTTTTCCCTGACTCCACCTGATAACGGTGGGTGACCTGCACACAAGTAACTTCCGATCTGACGGAGGCTGTACCCTGCGGCACGTAAGGGCATACTGACGTGTGGGCAGGTGAGATCGGTGACCTGTGCTGTGAAAGCCTTGTGAGGCTGCCGCTGAAGAGCCTGACGAGGCCTGACCTGCCAGGCGGACGTTCCCCGGCTTGCGGGTCGGACGACCTGACAAAGGTGCAGCGGCCCTGAGAAGAACGGCTCGCGGTACCGGTCGCTATCAGAGCTTCATGCACCGAAAGGGCAAGCCCCTGTCGCCTTCCTTCGAGCTCGACTTCCGAATGCGGAAGCCCGGAGGTCAGCCGAGATGTCGATGCGGGCTTTCAGGAGATCTAGACGAGGACGCGTCGAGCGGGTCTGCTTAGCTGCATAACGGCATATGCACTGCAGCGGTGGGGAGCAACTCTACGGCAGAAGCGATAACGGCCCTTCATCCGAGAGACCCGCCTAGGACGCAGGGGCAGGCGCTATCGTCTATTGCTGACAGGCCCTTCATCTAGCCGACGTCCGACGGAACCTGACTGAGAGGAGTCTGCAGACCTTTCGAGGTGCTGAAGTGCCAGTGGGCCGACTCCACAACTGACAGTTCCCGCACGGGATTCTCTGGACAATGACCTCCTGCCCACAAGACCACCATACCTGCAGCCCGCACCTGACGGCCTAGGGTGACGGTGTCTCCCGCCAGCTTCCCGACTGGCACCTGCGAGGACAAAGAACTCGGACGATGAAGGGCTCCAGGAGCTACGGGCACTGGAAAGCCAAGTAAACAAGATTATCGGTCCGGCAGACGCTCCCTGCGCTCTTCGCAGCCCACTTCCCGTAGCCCCTGAGGACGCCCGCCTGCTTTGGTCCCGCCAGGGGTGTTGTGAAGACGTCCGACCTCCGGCTACGCAGATGCCCTAACGTAGTCAAATCTTGCGCTGACGTATAAGGAGTCCGCATTGCGGCAAGACACTGTCTCGCCCTGGGATGTCTTGCACCTTGTTCTCCTGAAGTATAGAGCGAATCGGGTGACCGGAATATGGCCTCAGTGTGTGCGAGCCCAAGGCCTCCAGCGCCGCACTACAAGAGTTCGAAATCTCCTGGAAGCCCTTCTCTCTTCTCTCTTCCTCTCCTCACAAGTAGCTCGACATCCGTTCACCTTCCCTACCAGCCTCACCTGCTCCTCCTCCTTACTCGGCTTCGTCCAAGTTCGGCTGTGTCATTGCGCCATCCCACCATACATCTTCATCTACCCTTGCGATGTTCATCAAGCTCGTTTCGCTCGTTGCTTTGGCTGCGTCCACTGCCGTCGCGCAGCAGTGTACCCAGCTCTTGCCGATCAGCCTGAACGCCGGCAATGTCAACCTTGGAGCTCGTGTGCTAGCGTGAGTCTTTCCTAGTGTTTCAACTGAGGCGCCCTGCTGAAAGTCCTGCACCACAGAGGTGATTCCACCTGCTCGGCCAGTGGGACTACCGCGCGCGTCTTTGCTGCCGTTTCGCTCAACGAAGTTGCTGCGTGAGTACCGAGAATTTAGGTGCAATTCTCTGTTCGCACACTGACTTAACGACGATATGACTCCTCAGCGTCTCCGGCTCAAACACGGTCACCGTGCCTGCGGTTCCGCCTCTCCTTCCCTGCACGCAGCAAACCACCAGCGTGGTTGCTTCCCTGAGCGCATCTGTCCGGGTCTGCCTCTGTATCCAGGCTGGAGTCACCCTTAACGGAGGGAACCTTCCGACTTTGGTCAATGCGGCCGCCATCGCCGATCTGCGCCCGGCCGTTGCGGCCATCGCCAGCACCAGCGCCGCTCTGGGGGCCCTCAACACCGTCCTTGGTGCTACTCCCAACATCGCACTCTCGCTGACCCCGACTGCTGTGAGTAGAATTTACTCAGATGTTGCGACTCTTCAGCGGTACGACATGCTGACGTGCACCTACCTTCTTCTGCGATCTCCTAGCAAGATGTATGCGCATGCCCGTCTACTTCGCAGCCTACATGCTCGGGAGGCCAGTGCGGCTGCATCCCTTGCCCGGCAGGCCAGACCTACAATGCCGCTACGGGAGTCTGTGAACTTGCTCCCTCTCCCCGTGCGCGCCGCAGGAGCCTTATCGACAGCCCTGCCGAGAAGGCTACCCAGCTCCGACAGGCAAAGCGATCCGAGGTTGTTCAGCGCATGAAGGTCAAGCTCCCAGTGCAGAAGGAGTAAGCGATCCGAAAGAGGAGGAGGAGCAGCAGCCAGTGCTCCCAACTGATGTTGGCCAGTCAAGCGACGGACACTGCTCTCGAAAGCAGCTATAGGCACGCCCGCAGCCAGCCTTTGTGGCCCGGAAGCGATGCGCACACTCTCTAGATAGACTTCAAGTTTCTTCTCGCACACCATTTCTGTATCATACTTGGTTACAGTGGACTTCTAGGGCTTTTTCTGCCAATGCTGCTTCCTGCCATGACGAGGACATCGTTCAGCTGCTCTCGAGTCGGTCCTGCCGTGGTCCCAACAGCCCGACTATATAGGATTTGTACGTGTGAGCCGCATGATCGCAGATGACGAAAGTGGACTATACAGGACCATGTGCAGTCAGAACGGTATCCATCCACTTGAACACACTGGCCGCCAGTGCTGGAAGCTGGCAACTTCAAATTGAAGCTCGCGTCAAATTAAAGGCATCTCACGGTCCGGGAATCATCCGACGCATACAGAAATCACCTCTGCGCAAGTGACACGACGCTCAACGGGCTGTTGCGGCCTAGATGGACCCTGCTGGATACTCGTTGCCTATCAGCCTCACTCCGCGAGGTTGTCGACTGCAGGCGCTCAAGGTCCCCGAAAAGCTGACGGCGGCCCAGCTGACAGCCGAAGCATGCTCTGAAGGCGGAGGCGGGCACAGCAACTGTCGTGCCCAGGGCGACGATGTGCTGCGATGCTGCCGAGCGAGCATTGATAGATGCCGGGGCCAAAGAATGCCATTCTTCGGGTGGTTGCGCTCGTCCACCCCTTGGTCCGATGTCGCTGCCGTGTGGGGAGGGACATCGCCCGACCCCTGGCCATCTCCGACAGGGGGTCGCGGGGTTCGAGAGAATGTCCCCATGAACGTCCACAGCCCCAATGTGCTCTGCTCGGGTGTCCTCAAAAGCTGGCTGCTCTTTCCCTGTCCCTCTTCCTTCCTCTCTTCCCATCCCAATCTCCCCCATCGCTTCGGCCCTCTCAACCACCTGCACCGGCTCTTCGCGCCGCTTATCACCCACCTACCTGCTTCTGCTGCATCCAGTCTTCGGGCTTCCTCTCCTTCGGACCTCTGTCACCCTCCGACTCTATCGTCATCCCGCCCGGCTCACCGCTCATTTCAGCCAGCCCGGATCGATATCGCCCCTCATCCTCGTCGGCGAGAGTCAGGCACCGTACCTCGCTCGTAGCCTCTTCACTATTCGTCGAGGCGCTCCGTCTTTCTGAGATTAGGAACCATCTCGCGGTACAGCATCTCCGCCGTCGCAGCTCACATCGCCTCAGCGTCACGAGTCCGCCAAGATGCTCTCTCGTCTCGGATTCACCGTACTCTCCGCTGGCCTTCTTGGTGCTCTTCTCGGCTCTAGCCCACAGAGCTCTGGTGTATACGCAGCGCCCATCAGCCCGCTCGAGAAGCGAGAGACAAAGATCGAGCTTGCCGCTCGAGTCCTACTGTGAGTGTTCCATGGACCGACCATTTGGAAAGGGTGTGCCTGGTGGAAGTACTCAACTGACTCTTCCTGTCCTGACCCAGTTTGTCGCAAACCTGTCCTGCTCCAACGGAGGGTAACACCCTCGATGTCAATGCTATCGTTGTAGTCAAGCTTCACGAGATCGCCACGTGAGTGGTCCCACTCCGAGAGCCATCACTCGACGTCCATACTGAGCCTGGAGTCTCTCATTTTCACTACAATTACAGCCTCACTCTGGACCTGCTCGGCAACAATGACGATCCGACAAAGAGAGCGCTGCCAGAAAATGCAGCTGAAGTGTTCAAGCGAGCTGCAGTAGAGACCGGCATGACGGTACACGAGCAGGAGAAGCGCGCCCCAAGCCCTGGCTCGGGCCTGGGCTCAATCATCGGCGGGGTTACCAATCTTGTCCCTGGCTTGACCGACCTCGTGGACAGCGTGCTCCCTCTGCAGGCAAGCATCGAGGTCGATCTGGAAGTCTGTCTGTGCGCCAATGCGGCAGTCAACATTGGTGAGTCCACACCCGCTAGACAGTCAGCCAGCCAGTCTTTCTGCTGACGAAGAAGCGCCTCTGCTTGGTCCGCAGGAAATCTCGACCTGGCTAGCATCCGAGCCGCCGCCATTGCCGACATCCGGGCGTACGCTCAGGTCACCGCTGCAGTCGGTACCACCCTCGAGCTGTTCAACGGCCTGCTTAACGACATCGTCAGACTCGATGTTGACCTTAGGCCCAAGTCTGTGAGTGCACTCTGTCCTGACTATTGACTAGCGCAAGCAGTTCCGAGGTACTTACGCTGCTTTCTCAAACGCAACGTAGGTTACTCCTTGCGGGAGGTGCGAAAGGAACCAGTACCCAACCTGCAACGGTGGTCGATGCGGCTGCGCCAATTGCCCGGCTGGCCACATCTTCAACGGCGCCAAGTGCCTTCTCGCTCCTTCTGCTGGCTCTATCAGTCCTGCTGCAGGGCGAAGGAGCCTGTCCGGCGGGCGCAAGGGGGAGCAGCTCCAAGCCAGGCAGGCCAAGAGGGAGGACATTGTTAAGAGGCTTTCCGGCAAGCCTGCCCCGTTGAAGTGAGTCTAGCCGTCATCCTCATACCCCGGACGTGTATAGAACGGAGCTGATTCTGCTTCCCCGTTGCAGCGTCTTCCGGGCTTAATCCCCTTCCTTTCATGCTTCTCCCCATACCGGTTCGTCTGCGACGCGGACTCTGATCCTTCGTTAATCTAGACTATAGCAGTGGGAATATTCAAGCTTCGTAGGGGGTCGTGCGGTCGCCCATAGGGACACTATTGCAGTGTCGCGTTATTGCATGCAGTTGCTTTGGAGATGTACCATACGTTGATAGTGGCCTCTGACTGTCAATCACACTCGTTCTGGCCGATTCATTGGCAATCGTGTTGGCTATACTGAACCATGCATGGCGTTTGCTCGGGCTAGGGTGACGCAGGTCGGTTACAACGGCTTTCCTTTTGCAAGTGCAGTGGCAGTAATGGCGTGATCTAACTCATTGGGTCTGGCTCGTACCGCCTGCCTCAGCCAAAGGCAAGGCCTCTCTGCCTTGTATTCAGTCGATACTGCGAGCGAGGGCATCTACACCTCGGCATTGGCGCGCGGGGCGGGACTGGCGCTCTGTCTAGCCTTTGGTAGCATGCTGATGGCATCGACGATCTGCTGGTGCAGCTCTCTTCCTTGGGTCGGATTACCAGTCCGTACGGTGTAGTGTCGGGGCTTGCCATCCTCGAAAGCGGAGAAGCGTATGAACTTGTCCTGGGCCAGCGTGACTGACATGTCCGGGAAAAGCGATACGTTGAGTATGAGGCGGTGAACCGCGTCGGAACGCATAACTGGAGAGCCGGGCGTCAACATGGCGGACGTCAGTCGCTCCCTCAACTAAAGCGGAGGAGGGTCACGCGGGCTCACCCATTCGAACGGACAGACGGTCGTCCGCGACATCAGTCTTGGTGTTCAGGCGCAGTGTGCCTACTCCTCTCTCCTTCCATTCTGAGCCGTCCATCACGAACAGCTTTGCCCTTGCGCTCTGGTACTGCGTCGATTCGTCCTCCTCGCCTGTGACCATGGCCACCTCGCTGGTCGTCGAAAAGACCTTCCCGCTCTCCTTCTCGGCCTCCAGACTTCCATCCTGCTCCACTGCATCCTTATCCTCCTCCTCGTCGTCATCATCCCTGTCTGCTGCCGTGGTTCCCAGCTCTGACTTGCCCAGCGCAGACCTCTTGCCAGCCTGGCTTGCAAACGGACTGGCGGAGCCCGAGCCAAAGGCGCCGAAGGAGCTGGTCCCAAACGGCTTTGCACTACCAGAGCTACCGCCTGTCCCCGCTCCAGCGATAGATGAAGCCGCCGAGCCGATAGCGGCTGGCTTTGACGAAGAGGCGAAGGGAGACGATGCAGCAGAACCAAAGGACGAAAACGGATTGACGAAAGGCTTGGTCGGCGCAGCAGACGATGAAGTTGCAGAGAAAGCTGGCGTAGAGCGGCCGAAGTTGGCCTGTACGCCGCCCGTGCCTTGTGCTGCACCGGCGGTCTGGTTCGATGACGACTGGCTGGCTTCCGTCTCCACTAGTGATGAGGCAGGCCCGGTGGAGGCTGTAGGAGAAGTCGAGCCGTTACTTGCCTGTGCAGCTGAGGAGCTTGTAGTGGCCCCCAAAGGAGTGGGAGGAGCAGGTGCAATCGCGTCGTCCTGGTCGGGTATGGCAGGTCTCGGCGTCTCGGGCGGAATGACATCGGTGCTCACGTCCGACAGTGCATCCGAGAACGAGTCTACACCGGACCCAACCCTCGGAGGCAATGCGCTGTGAAGGAAACCACCGGTGTTGACAACGCTCCTCATGCTCGAGACGGATGACATCCTGCTGGGCCCAGGTCGCATTGACGCCGGGAAATCGTTCATGAGGTAGTCACTGTCGCCGGCATTGCTGCCTGTCTCAGCGCGTACTGACGACGCTGGCGAGGGCGGTGGTATGAGGGACGACGAAGCGCGGCTTAGGGCGGCGACGGCTGGTGCCGTCAACGGGAACGAGGAGGACGTATTGAGCTGAGGAATAGCGGTCTTCGACGATGCCGAGCCAGTACTGGTGAAAACTGGCTCGGGTTCCTGGATAATGACATCACCATCGAGGTGCCCCTTGAACTCTGGGTCGCCCTCGGCAGCGGCAGCAGATTCGGGAAGGTCCGCTATTTCTGCCTGCACATCTTCGGTAGGTGGGGAGGGCGCTGACGCAGACGCGGCCGAGGAGATGTTGCCGCTCGTATTGCCACTGTTCAGGCGCTCCGCCTCGTCCGTGGTCATCTCCTGCACACGCTCTCGCATCTCCTTGACCCTGTTTGTCTCCGGGCCGCCTGGCAAATTGCGCGAGTTCTGCGGTGGTGTGCCAGGGGGAGTGTCACGAGCGAAAGGCAGTTTGCCGCCCTTGACTGCCGGGGAAGCGGGGATGGAGCTCTTCCCACCTGCCGAAGGCAATACTGGCGTTCCAGGCGGAGTCGTCTCCAGGTCTTCGTCCTCTGAGCGGAAAGGCTCGGCCTGTGCAGCTTTGGTACCAGACACGTCTGCGAGCGAGTTGTCTCGCGAAATGATTCGACTGTATGTAAATTAGGGCCTGCTCAGCATTCGTGCGTGTGCCAACGCTAATCAGGCCTAAACCTGGGCCTGTACTCACTTCTTCTTTGCGGCGTGAGCGGCGGATCCAGTAGAAGCCGTGTCGGCTCCCTCAGCGAGCGTACGGAAGCCAGTCTCCTCTCCCTGTGCCGGGAGTGCGCGTGGGCCGAAGCCAGTCGAGCGCGGACGTAATTGACGATGTGGCCCAGGACGGGACAGGACAGACCAGCGGGTCGGGTGAGCCGGTGCGGCGTCGTTGTCATGACATTGCGCGGGAGCGGAGCAAGACAGAAAGGCGAGTGTGAAGATTGACAGGAACGAAGTAGAGCACCGTCAGCGCCGTCTCTGCACGCTGCGGGGCGTGCTCGCATGCGTGCTCGCTCACCCCAGGCGTTGTGGGTCCGAACTGGCTGTCGCGGTCCCGTTTGCGGGCTGAGGAGCGGGTTTGAGGTGCAGAAGGAAGCGCAGTTGAGGACGCCATGCCGACAGTTCAGCAGCAATAGACACCTCTGAGCACCTTGTCCAACCTCACGACCCACCCGTTCCTGTCCCCATCCCGGCGTCGACTCCCAGCTCGCCTGGCGGAGGCGGCGGCGGCACTCGCCCTTCCTTGCTGCGAGCTCGGCTGAGCGACTCGGATGCGGGAGCTGCCACTGGAGTAGGCTCCTTGGTCGTGTCGAGCTCCTCCTTGCCTGTCATACTTCTCCTTTCTGGCGTGCTTCTGCAGTGACGAAGTGGGTCAAGCAGTCTTGCACGGCGCGTCCGCCCGGTGCGGGCACAGGCACCGTCAAACAGGCACGGGCGCCCAGATGGTGGCGAACAGTGTTGGCGAAGAGAGTGCGCGCATGAACCTGCGAGATGGCATCTGAAGGATGATAGACTCTACTACCGTACAAGAGCCGGCACAACTCTAGCATGATCCTGATTGTCCTTGTCTGGGAGTTATCCGACACCTTCAGACCTGCAAGATGGCCAACGAGGCCGCGAAAGCAGCAATCACTGCACATGTATAGCTGCTTTTCACTCGGAGAGATGCTCCAGTGTCGCTGCTCTCGCCATCCCGAGGGCCGTTGGAGCTGTCCGAGCCGGCAGACGGAGACGCAGAATCCGTACTCGACGTGCCAGCCGCCGTCGTCTTGCCGAGGATCAGGTCGACTGCGCGCTCCGCAAGAGCGTATGTGGGTGACATCAAGTGAGCTGCCATCGAGACGGGGATGATAGACGAATCGATGACTCGCAAGTTCCTGATGCCATGTACCCGGGCCTGCGCGTCAACGCAGCCGCCCAGCTGCAGCGGGAGCATTGAGCACGATCCCGCAGGGTGGTACTCGGTCGACAGCCGCTCCCTTGCGAAAGCCTCGATCTGCTCATCCGTGCTGACTTCAGGAGCACCAGGCGCTATCTCTGCGCCAAGAAGCGCGCTGAGCGGCGCCGTGGCCGCAACGTTGCGGATATACTTCATTGCCTCGCGAACGATGGCGATGTCGGCCGGGTGAGTGAGGTACCCTGGATTGATGGATGGCATGGTGAAGGGATCTGCCGAAGTGATCCGCAGGGCTCCTCGCGAGAAAGGCCGCTGCGTGGCGAACTGCAGCGTGGTCGTCTTGCCGGACGCACCTCGTCCGTACCCGGTATTGGTCATGAGGAACTCTGCTGCTCCCTCTCCACCCTCGAGGAACTCGCGTACCTCGGCAGCAAAGAGTGTGCGATAGCCTGCCTCGACTGTTCCCGACAGCCCTTCTTGCTGCACGTACGCGTCGAGCTGATCTCGAGAGGAGGCGATAAAGGCGGTAGCGCCTGCCTCGCCCATCAATGTGGTGATGTTGAGATATGCGATAGCGTTGTTGGGTGCCGAGTAGACGGACGAATTGCCTTGACCAGATGTCCAAAGATCCCAGTGCGACGCGTTGAAGCCTGAGTCCGTGTACAGGAGATCGCCAGTGACATCCGCCAAACTGCTGAACGTGACAGAGGTGGAAAGGTGGTCCTGAAGGTGGGCTCCAACTCCGGGAAGATCTTGAACAACCTGAATTCCGTACGACTGGAGTAGGTCCGCAGGGCCGACGCCAGAGAGCTGAAGGATGTCTGCGGGGCGATACGTTGTCAGATCACCAGCGATGTACACGAATGTGCCAAATACGCCACTCACGAGGCGAGCCGATGACTCCTGCTGAGAGAATGACCTCCTCGCCGGCCATGAGGGTGTAGGTGTCTCCGCCGGGCCCGGATTGCAGGCTGATGCCAATAGCCACGGTGCCTGCTGACGTAGTCTCGAAGTTGACTTTTGTAACCTGAAAGCCGGTGAGGATGTCAAGGTTGTTTCTCTTGGTAGGCACGTAGGCAGGACGGGAGTAGCTTCGGGTTTGATCGCTGTTGGCCGTCCAGTACCATAGTCAGCACGATCACTGCCCACACCGATACTTGATGGTGACGCACTCTGTCTTGATGGCACTGGTGCTGAGGTAGGCCCCGGTGGTATCGCCAGCAGCTGGGTCTTTCGTCCCGACTCCAAGGGAGGCCCAGGTCGGAATCCAGGCACCGATCTGCGCGTAGAGGTAGCTGGAGATGCAGTAAGACGTGTCAGTCTGAGCTGACCCTCGATTTGGTCGAAGGTCGTGTTAGGCGCTCACCCTCCCCTGGCGTAATGCACAGGTCCCGAGGAACCGTGCGCGTCGGCATCGACTGCCACACCGCCGGCACTCTGCGCAAACTCGGCAGTCGGAGCAGCGAAAGATTCGTGCTTCTTGTAGTACTCGTTCATCGTGTCCCAGTCCCACTCGGAGGCGTTGTTCAGAGCCGCCCAAACGTCGTGCTCTTTGCGACTTGCGCGTGTCAAGTACTGGCGGTACAGACAGAGCAGCGTCAGGTGGGCGCGAGGCTACTCGTACTTTGATGTGCGGGCCTCTGCGATAGGGACGGGCTTACGACACCATTGACAGCCGAACTGCCTCCGAGCAGCTTGCCACGAGGCCAATATATGGGTCGATTGCCGAGGGAGGTCTGGTTGGCAGTGTAGAAGTGCCAATCATAGTCAGACGTAGGTCCAGCGATCCCATTGATGTAGCTGCGATCAGGCGGAGACGGCATCAGAGTGGCTCCGACCAGAGATGACGCAGCAAAGGCAGAGCCTAGCGATGGCTCAAGACTCACGCAATTGCCGGAGGCAGAATTCTCTCCATGGCATCGTCTCCTGAATTGCCAGCCTCGATGACTACGACAGAGTGGCTCGCCTCCGCCAACCTGGCAGCAACGACCAAGCCAGCGTTGCCGCCGCCGACCTGAGGGAAAGCAAACCTGTGGTCAGCAGCGTTGACGTCTGCAGACCGCGCAGCTGTGCTGCTTACCACGACATATTCGTACGACTTGGTCAAGACATCCTCGACCTGAGTGGTGTAGACAGCCTCCATCGACAAGGCCGGCACGGCCCGAGCGCCATGGCGATGGGAGACTGGACGTTGAGGGACGGCATGGGTGGTAGTGAATAGAGTGAGTGTGGAAGCAAGGAGCGTGGTAGCTGAGATGAAGCTGGTCTGGCGGTAAGTTGTCGAGACGCGCATATCTGTGTGGTTTGAGCGAGTGTGGATATTATAGTAGATTTCGAAGAGAAGGACGAGCTGTTAGTGGTTAGCGGCCAGACACCGGCCATGAAGCATTTCAGGTCAGCCTTTGGTCGCTGTCATCCGTCGCACCACGAAGCCGATGGGTAGGCCGACTCGGACTTCAGTTGCCGCGGCGGAGTCGCGGACCGGAGGGCAAAGCAAACCGCGACGAGAGCGCACCGTTCAGCTGCAGTACTGCCAAACACAGCACAGCACTGTTCTGCAATATCATCGCGCCGTGCATGCATGTCCCCGGATAGGTGGTCCAGAGGGGAATCACTCGGAAGGAGCGAGTAGCCAGCCCTTCGATCATTCGCGCAAGTTTGCCTGAGCACAGCTAGAGGACTTGCACGACCCAGCCGAGAGTTGACTGGCTTCGCATGCGTGTGGAAATGTCTGTCTACGCAATCTGTGCCGGCATGCATGCCCCGCTGCTCTCTGGCTGTGCTTGCTCTCATCGCTTCTCTCGGCACAGCCTGTAGCAAGGGAGCGTTTCGGGGCCTGCGGTGACAGCCTGATGCAGGCGAGAGTCTGCTCAGTATGTTCGTAGCCGAGCCGATGATTGGTTGATTGCAGTCCAGCACTCCTGCGATTTCTCATCCTGGCCGTAAGTTGGTCACTTGTCGAGCGGGAGGGTGTCGTCGCAGGCCGGCATGCGGAGATGCTAATCCGAAAAAGCGCTTCAGATGCATTGGCTCATTGGTCAACCGTCTACTATTCGCTACAATGTGGCACGCCTTTGGCAGTGTCCAGAGAGTGTCCGTATGATGTCAAGCTTTCATGGTAGAGTGGGGTGTGATCTATGGATATGCAGCAGAATGAAGGGCGAATAGGAGCCTAGACAGCGGTGAACGAAAGGAAGAATATGCATAGTGCCAGTGCAAATGGCACGGCCGCGACCTGTGTTGCGGCGCCTTGCGCTTCCACCTCAGACGGCGATGCATTGGCATTGCTGCCGATGCCAGAGGTGGCGTTGCCAGAGGGACCGCTTGAGGCGACAGTGCGGTTGCTACCGGTGGCAGACTTTGGCGGCAGGTTTCCAAGAATGAGGTCGACCGCCCGCTCCGCCAGAGCGTATGTGGGCGAGCAAAGGTGAGCAGCCGTTGAAACGGGAATGATACTGGAGTCAATTACCCGCAGGTTATTAATTCCGTAGACGCGGGCTTGGTCGTCGACACATCCGCCATAGGCAAGCGGCAGCATCGAGCAGGATCCTGCTGGGTGATACTCGGTGCTGAGCTGGCGTCGGACAAAGCTTTCGATGTCGGCATCGCTCGACACGCTCGAGGAGCCTGGAGCAATTTCGCTACCAAGGACGGAGCTGAGCGGAGCAGTCGAGGCCACATTCCGAATGTACTTCATGGCTTCACGGATGATAGCGATGTCCGAAGGGTGCGTCAAGTATCCTGGGTTGATGGACGGAATGGTGAAGGGGTCCGAAGACGTGAGGCGCACGGCGCCGCGGGAGAAGGGCCGTTGTGTGGCGAACTGAAGTGTGGTTGTCCGGCCTGACTCTCCATTCGCGTAGCCTGTGTTGGCCATGAGGAACTCCACCGCTCCCTCGCCGCCCTCGAGGAACGCTTCGACCTCTGACAGATAGAGCGCTCTGTACCCTGCCTCAACGGTACCTGAGAGCCCCTCCTGCTCGACGTAGGCATCAAGCTGACTCGTGACGTTGCTGATGAGTGCTCGTGCGCCAGCTTCGCCCATCAAGGTCGTTATGTTCAAGTAGGCGATGGCGTTGTTCGGGGCAGAGTAGACGGAAGAGTTGCCCTGTCCTGATGTCCACAGATCCCAGTGGGTGGAGTTGAAGGTCGAGTTGGTGTAGAGAAGGTCGCCAGTCACGTCGGCATTGCTTGTAAAGGTCACCGAGGTCGAGAGGTGATCCTGGAGATGTGCTCCCACCCCAGGAAGATCGTGAACAACATCGATGCCGACTTGATTGAGCAGAGCTGCCGGTCCGACGCCGGACAGCTGAAGGATGTCTGCGAGATGCGTATAGCGGTGTCAGTGTGTGCAGCACCCACACTTCAGGATCTGGCGGGACTTACGAGGCGAGCCGATGACTCCCGCAGACAGAATGACTTCGTTGTTGGCCTGGACCGTGTATGTCTGGCTATCGCGGCTAGACTGGAAGCTGACGCCGGTAGCGGTGGTGCTGCCATTGGACTGGTCGAAATTGATGCGGGTAACCTGATAGCCTGTGAGGATGTCAAGATTGTTGCGCATGCGAGGCGTGTACCCGGGTCGGGCGTAACTCCTCGTCTGGTCATCGGTCTTGATCGCGCCTGTCGAAAGGTAGGCGCCGGTGGTGTTTCCGCTTGCCGGATCGCCAGTCGGCACGCCTAGAGAAGCGAAAGTCGGGATCCACTCGCCGATCTGCTCGTAGAGGTATCTGAGTGTAGATGGCATAGAGACTTTCAGCTCAGAGTCGTTGTTTTGGCGGACAGTATGCCGGCTGCACTCACCCTCCTCGTGAATAGTGGATGGGTCCCTCGTAGCCATGGGCGTCCGCGTCCACTTCGACTCCACCTGCTCGATCAGAGAAGCTCTGAGTAGGTGCTGAGAAGCTCTCGTGCTTCTTGTAGTATTCGTTCATGATCTCCCAGGTCCATAGGCTCGAATTGCTCAACTGCGACCAAACGTCGTGCTCGACTGCGCTGGCTCGGGTCATGTACTGCGGGTACCGAGACTCAGCCACGTCACACGCACACAGAAATGTAGACATAGCTTACCACGCCGTTGACAGCAGAGCTGCCGCCCAGCACTTTTCCTCGCGGCCAGTAGACAGGGCGGTTTCCTAGATCTGTTTGGTTGGACGTGTAGTACTGCCAGTCATAGGGACTGCCTGGATATGCGATGCCGTTGATGTAGCTGTCGGAGGCGATGGCGTGTCAGCATACAGACAAACTCCGCATGCTGTCCCATCGCTGCGCGACTCACGCGATGGCTGGTGGCAAGATTCTATCCATGACCGCATCCCCCGAGGAGCCCGCCTCGATGACGGCGACCGTGTTGTTTGCTTCGGCCAACCTTGCTGCGACAGCGAGTCCTGCGGTTCCACCTCCGACCTGCAGGACCAGTCGTTTCCTTCAGCCACCCACCGCCAAGCCAGCAACTTCTCGCGTACGGGAAGAACAGCACGAACAACGACATAATCATAGGAGCGCGACGTGAGGTCTGAAGCCTCCGTAGTCGACACTGTGTCCAGAGACAGGTCCGGCGCGGCACGTTTGCTGTGCTTGGTAGCAGTCCGGAGGGCGTCGCCGTTCGCGTTGGGAACAGCCGCGGTCAGACCGATGAAGCTTGCAAAAAGGATTGTGGACGCGGCGAGGAGCGCGCCAGTCGAGCCGGTCAATGCATGAGGTACCATGACGCTGAACTCTTGTGATTGCTGCAATGCGGAAGAAGGAAGCACGAAGTTTTGCAGAGCGGTGAAGAGCTCGCTGTCATGATCAGCCAAGCCTCGGAGCACAGCATGATTTCAATCAGTGATCAGCTGGTGCGGAAGGCATGTCGATCAGGGGCGCAATCAGCCGCGGTAAGTTCGGCAAAACAGTGTTGGACTGCAAGCGGCGCGTGCGCGAGGCTCTCTCCGGTGGCGACGACGCGTCTTATTAATATTCGAGCGAGCTCGCTTGATGGCTTGACGGATGCCCGATGCAGCCTGCTCGCATTACGGTACCGCTACTGCTCATATTTGGTACAATCCAACTGTAACTACCGAAACGGCCGCGGAGAGCAGTCTTGGCTACACGTACGCGTGTGCTGGTACCCTGGGAGGCGATATCGCTCTGTGAGGATCTGGGCATGCCTGCCGGTGTATGCACGTCGGGTGTCAGCTGAACTTGTTCATGGTTGGAGCGCGTTGCGTTCTCATCTGCTTACTGAACCCACTGCGGGCGCGTCCTTCCCGTCTTTCGGGGGCAGAGAACCATTATTGGCAGTCCTGCAATCATTCTGCATCTCCACTTTGAAGCACTCTAGAACAGCTGCAGCGCCCAGACTCCGATGCACAGCCTCCGTGAGGTGGTCGCGAGCGATGACGCTGGCGAACACGCACACCGAAGAGATGCGCGGCAGGCTCAGGCTAATGGCCACGTTAACGGTCGTGACCTTGTATGCAAGAATGAGGACGAGCGCTTGCAGTATATTGAGCAAGGTCGTGACAGTCGTTGTGGCCAGGGCGAACGTGATGATCCGGGTGACGACTGTCCGAAAGCTGCGAAACCCGAGGGTACCATCAGGTCATGCATCAGGCTCGTCCTGGGAAAGCGACGAAGACTCACTGTATCAGTTCCTCCTTCGCGAATTTCCATGTCAGTATACCGGAGATGGCGATGTCCGAAGAGGCGTTGAAGCAGATGGCAGTGATGACAATCTTGCGGGCCTGCGACATGGCGACACATACGCGTGTCAGCTTCTTCTAGCCCGTACCCGGATCTTTTTCAGACGGCATTCGACCTCACCGGAAGCTGGACCCCGTCAGTAAGGAAGGCCATCGACCCAACAACCGAGGCGACGATAGAAGTCACAATGAAGGATCCGCCAAGGGTGCCCAGTATGCCGCCAATGATCCTTCTCCTGCCCGTGGCGATGTAGCAGCGCTGAGCAAAGAAGACGGTATTGATGCACTGGATGATCCAGTACATGAGGATGACGGGAATGAAGGTGGGTTGTACTGTACGGCAGGGCATGCAGTGAAATTTGTCGGTGTATGCGATGCGGCAGTCCAGCAAGAACTCGCACGCACCTCTGGAGCTTCGTGTAATATCTGTTGCGACGAAGTCTTGCACCACGCCCCAAAGCAGCTGTAGAAGACCCGTGTCTCAGCAAGAAGCACGATGGCCTTGTCAGCTTCATACGAGAGAGCAGACCCACGTGAATATCGCAGCCACACTGCAGGGTGTTGAGCAGGACTAGTGCAGCCAAGAAAGCGTGCATCCGTCCAGACGGCCGCCTCCGGACTTTTACGCAGATCCACCACCACTGGGCGAGCAGGATGCCGTAAAAGACGCCCTGGATATTGACGGCGACGAGGTATGGTCCGATGATCAGACGCTCCCGAGCCTGAATGGCAGCTTTCGACATTGTCGTGTTGGCGGTGGAAGCCATTTTGCGCAGTCTCCGCAACGCGCTCGTTTACAAGTGGGGTTCCAGCGAAGTGACGGCAGAAAGCAAGAAGATGGGAGAGGCTACTCAGTCAATCCTCCACGGACTTCCAGTAGCGGCACGGTCGCCGGAGACCCAGAGAGGCCGGCCGTGGATGCTGCCAGGATGGGCCTCCGAAGCAATAAGCGAGCGAAAGGGAGCCAGCGCATTCGCTGCGACCGACGAGGGCCTCGCAGCCGGCTTCTCTAGAAGCTATGTAGCTAGCAGCGGGAAAGCATGCGTTGCGAAGATGCCGTGCCGGGACGGTCCTCGAATTCGAAGCTTGCAGTTTTGGGAGCACTCTTGCTGCATGATGATCGGCCAGGATCGGGATCATGCGGCGAGGCCGACCCACCGCGACGAACCCCTTTCTTCGCTTCAGCACGGCAGAGCGCGCCTGCGCTTTCCCAGCTCGGAGTGACAGGTATTCATGGACATCGCTCGTCCATCAGCTCGCCGTTGGCATATCGCAGTGTCGAGGCTTAGGGTCAACCGGCCGCGGCAGGCCGTCCAAGCTGCATAGCGCAGGACAGGACCTGCAGCGCGATATGGGACGGGATCTTGTTGCGCGAAAAGCGGGAGCGCCATGATGGCGCATACTCGCAACGTTACGACAACGGCGAGCGCGTGCATGCAATGCGCAAGCGGAGATGGGGCAAAGCAGACGGGCTGTTAGCGAACTCGAGAGAAGCAGGCTCGGCGGTTTCCTGCAAGGTGTACGAGTACCAGCTTTATAGCTGCTCCATCACGCCACTCCAGTTTATGACACCTTCCTCGCGCACGAGCCAACTGACTATCGCTTCCAAGCCGCGCTGATCTTCTTCGCTCCACGCGCCCACCGCCTGGCAGTCGATGTCGAGAACTCCGATGGGAATAGCCCGCTTACCTGCCGTCAATACAAGCGGTACGACAACCTCAGACTCGGTCGTGCCGTCACATGCTATGTGTCCAGGCACCGCGTGCACATCCTGTACGACAACTCTGCGGGCAAACGAGGGTCATATCAGCAGGGACGACCCTCTATATGTGAGCGAGAAGACCCTACGTTTTTCGTGACAAGAAGGCACTGGCGCAGACTCCTTTCCGCTTGAGAGTGAGCGGGATCTTCAAGCAGCCTGGCCGCCCGTGATATGGTCCAATGACGAGGTTGGCTGGAAGGTCAGGAACGGCGTGCTCGGGTCGGCTGTCCCCGTTGCTGGCGGATGATGAAGCGCGCGGTCCGGGATAGAGCGACGGGATCATGTAGAAGCCTGAAGAATAGATGGATACGCAGGCATGAGCGCGTGCAGCGTGAAGGGTGCTCCAGGCACGAGACTTGCCAAGCTGACCTGCCCAGTTGACGCGCTTTTCGGAGCCAAAGTGCCGGCCGAAGTCGGCGTACGAGTTGAAGAGGACGCTCGACACGCTAGCTAGGACAGAGACCTCTTGTAGCGTAGACCATGCGAGTACTCAGCCCTGGGACTTCTTCCAGTTTGATTGTGCCTGCATCATCCCCAAGACGAACCCAATTCTGCTTCTCGTTGGAGCCATCCTCGAGGAGCGCGACGAGGTTGCCGAGGACATGCTCGTAGAAGGCGTCCTTTGATGTGACGCTCGCTGGGATGTACGAGTACTCTGCGTCGAAGCCCATCCTTGCACTTTGCATGCAGCTTTATTGGCGAGAGCAATAAGGGCCAGGGGAGTCCTCTGTCGTCGTTTCTGTCAGCCTGCACCGCGGTGGTTTCCTTCTCTCCACGCAAGAGGAACGGTCCAGCAGCAGGAGCCACCTGGCAAGTACACGCACACACGGACAGCGAGGCAGCATGGAGAAGTGCACACGAATCGGATGCGGCGCATCGGTGAGCAGAGCTGCTGCTGCTCGTCCGTCTCTTGCATTGATCTGGTCGCGCTTGGAGGGCAAAGAGGGCCCTTTGTCGCTTCACACGGTCAGAAGGGCAGAATGGCCGGGCCGGGCACAGCGAAGAGACGCCAGGTAGGGTATGGCTCTCACGCCGCCCAGCCTCGTTATCGCTGCTGTCCTGCACCAGGCGGGACACGCCTGTACCTGGATTTCAAAAGCGAAACCCGTGCTGGCGGACCCGAGTCGATCGAGACGGACCTCCCATCAACCTCAGAGGATACCTTGCAGCGCGGAAGAAGTGGATGGCTGACTGATCTGGGCCTTCTCTCTCCCCCCGTACGACATCCATGTGTGCGCAGTACGACCCAGCTGAGAACTCGGCTGCCCTCTGCAACTTCCACCCCGGCGCGCCGCTCTTTCACGAAGGACTCAAATCGTACACCTGCTGCAAGGACACCAACAAGCCCGTCCTGTCGTTTGACGAGTTCCTCAAGATCCCAGGATGCACCTCTGGGTCACACTCGTCCGAGAAGACCGAGGTCAAAGCGCCAGTTGTGACGGCCAATGTGCAAGACCGGATGTCCCAGCTTGAGCTGTCGGACCAGGGCGAGGCAGAAGTACCTGTGGTTGCGAGCACGAGCGCCCTCTCCGCACCCTCACAAGCGCCCCAGACCTTCAAGTCTCGCCCGACCAGCCCAGCGGGCGCTCCGGACGCGTCCACTCCATCCGCCTCCGCACCCGCTGTTCTGCTTGAAGAGCAAGATCCTGCAGACGCGGTCATCGCAGAGGGGACGACTTGCAAGCGTCAAGCATGTCGCAAGGCGTTCCAGAAGGATAGCGAGCGGACCGACTCCGAGTGCACCTACCACCCGCTTCCTGCCATCTTCCACGAGGGCTCGAAAGGGTACGCATGTTGCAAGCGGAGGGTGCTCGAGTTTGACGAGTTCCTGCGGATCGAGGGATGCAAGCAGGGGCGACACTTGTTTGTCGGTCAGCCAAAGGTGATTGCAGAAGGGGAGGAGGAGAAGGTGGAGTGCAGAAGCGACATGTACCAGACGCCGACACAGGTGAGCCAAGTCCGCCCGTGGTTCCAGATCTACAGCAAAGTTTCTGACTCGCTGACACGCTTTGCTCGCATTTTGCTGCACGATCACTGCAGGTCATTGCCTCCATCTTTGGCAAGCAGGCCGACAAGGCGCGCTCGACTGTGACATTCTCCGAGTGGGAGCTGGAAGTGGATCTGGTCCTCCCGCAACGGAAGCGCTTTTCACGGACGTACTCGCTGTACGGCCCCATCGATGCAGCTGCTTCATCATATCGCGTGCTAGGGACGAAGGTGGAGCTGGTCCTCGTGAAAGCGGACGGAAGGAGCTGGCCGGCTCTCGAAGAGGTCAAGAGCGGCCTCAAGAAGGGTCCGCAGATTACCTTTGGGGTGCAGGGAAGGACGGGCTCGGTCGGGGCCAAGGAGATGATCTACAACGGGGATGTCGTGCACGGGTAGCGGTTCGGACGCTCTGCGGCCGGTCTCGTTGCGTGCGCTGAACGGGTCAGACTATTTAGCGAGACTTTGCGTGACTGAGCGTCCGCCTCGCGATGCGCTCTTCGGACTTTTCGTCATACTTTCATCTGCTTGCCCGACTTTGTTCGCGTGCCTGGCTGGCGGGTCTCCTCTTCTCGCATTGCCCCCGCCCCCGCCTCGGCAGCATGACAGCGAGCAGCAAGCGACCGCACACGCGGGCCTCTGCTGCCATCCGACGATCTCAGTCGAGGGCGTCCTCGCTGGCCCCGTCCATTGCCTCGTCTGCTGCCTCGTCGTCCCTGTCGAACCTCGTCGCCTCCAGCGCAGCAGCGACACCGCGGGCAGCGAGAGCAGGCAGGACAGCAGCAGCGGCAGCTCGAGCAGTCAGCGTCTCTCATATTGGGCATGATGAGAGGGAGGACAGCACTGCAGGAGGAGACGGGATGACGGACGACGACGTCGAGGCGTTGGAAAGTCGAGGGATCCTGCTCAAGACGGAGAGCCACGCTGTGTCGGTGCTCGGCGGCATAGCCGCTCTCCCTGCAGAAGTGGCACGCGTGCTCGAGGACAGCGGTGAGTATCTGCTGACGATGCTGCTGCTGACTGACCTACGGTTCTGGCTGCGGTGCTCTGACATGCGGCTCCTCCCAGACTTCTACACGGACCCGTACTCGGCCCTCATCGACCACGAGACCGGGTATGCGTGCCTCGTCGGGAAGCAGCGCTGCTATGCATGGTCAATACAGCAGGTGAGGCCCGTGTTCCTCTGTCGTCCGACCCAGGGCCCGCGATGGGCACAGCATGCTCATCCCCCTGAACCCTACCTCGTGCAGCAGGCCTCGTCCACCTCCTCGCCGACCTGTTACATCTTTCCCGTGCCAGCCGCGCCATCCTCTTCGACCTCGGGTCTCAATCTGGTCGCTTCCGTCTTCTCGCCAGTTCCTTTCTGCGCCTTCGTCCCGCAAGGCGGCTCGGCACGCGAACCTGGCTTCCTGCTCGTCACCACGGCTGGCCAGATGCAATTCTGGAGCAGCATCTCGCAAGCGCTGAGTAACGTAGAGCGGACATCGGCCAGCAGCAGCGCAGTCGCCACCTCCATAGCGCCTGGAGAGGTCGTCCGCGCACAGCATAAGCTCACCCACACCCACTACATTCTCGGCACCTCAGGCGCCAGGCTGTTCTCGGTGCAAGTGCTCGCCGCATCCAGCGGCAGCCAGGCACACATCCAGGTCTCTCTGCTTTCTAGATCCCGCGGCATGCTCGCTCGAGTGGGCGGCCTGTTTGGCGGAGCCAGCGCAGATCCCCGAGCAGGCATCCTCGCGGTCACGAGTGCGCGAGCGCCGTCAGACGGCTCGCGCGGCAAAGGTCGCGACGAAGGGAGCGTAGTATTCGCCGTGCAGGACCGAGCAGTCCAGTCATGGCGTGTCAGCGACGCTACGGAACAGTTCATTGGCGAAATGGACGTGTACGAGCTCCTGCGGGAGACCCTCTTCGACCTGCTTGACCTACCGCCATCGCAGATGCTGCAACCAGAGATTGTGGACGCCAAAGCTACCTCGTGCGTGATGGCCGTGTCAATCGCTCACACATGCGGTCTTTACAGCCTCACAACAATGCTAACGCAGCCATACCCGCGTGCTTCCCCAGAGCGGACACTGTTCTGCTTCTAGTGTCCTTCCTATCTATCCGCGAACAGCACAAGTCTACGCGCACTGGTCGGACAGAGTATGCCCTAGTAGCCCTTGGCAGCGGGTTCACAGTCGAGCACTCGAAGCTGCTGTCATATAGCCACGTGAGGCTCTATCGTTTGATCATGACCGGCCTGTCACAGCCCGCTTATGCGTTTGCATCCCCAGGAACCCAATCCTACTCCTCTGTGTGCGCCAAAACTGTTTGTCTCCTCTGCGGACACAGAGCTGGCCTTCATCGTCTTTCCAGAAGTCGTCTGCCTGGTCACCACACAGGCCTGTAAGTAATCCGATGAATCGCATAAGATTGCCGGGGCGCGCAGCTGCGCTGAAATCGCTTTCCTTGATCCGACGTAGCGCACCTCGAAGAGGAGATTGCACTCCGTAATTCGATCAAGGACCGTCTCATTGGTGCCGGCCAGCAAGATGCAACGACCCTCACGCTACTGGCCGCATCCAGCGGTCTACTTCAGCTTGAGGTTGCCCAGACCTATCTGCACACTCAGAACCAGTGAGCCGAGACGTCCTGCTGGAGCGTGCGTCGTGCGGGAAGCTCACAATCTATCTTTTCTGTACGCAGAAGAGCAGAGAGTCAGGCGCTGCAAGCGCAGGACTCCGAAGCAGCAGCAACACAACGCCTGAAGAGCAAGTTCGATCAAGCCGTCGTCTTCGGCGACAGAGTGAGAAACCCTCTGGCCTTCGAGCTCAGGCTTGACGACGCTGGAGACCTGGTCCAGGCAGCCGAGGCGGTCTCGAGAGAAATACTCAGCAGCTGTGAGTCGGTGCGGCCATAGCGCTCAAAAAGGGCCCCCGATCCAAACCGCGCGTGCTCTTCCTAATGCGCACTCTCTCTCTCTCTTCCTCAGCTTCGCCGCACCTGCCAAACATTATCGACCTTAGAGCACAGCTCGCAGACCGAGCATCTCGCCTGCGGCTCCTCATCACCTTCATTCAGGACAATACGCTCATCAACCGCCTGTCCAAAACCAGCAAGCGCCACCTTTCCTGGGATGCGGAAAAGCTCAATGCGAGTATCGGTCTGTGGGCACGGCACAATTCTCGCATCGCCGAGGCGCGGAAGAACGGATCAATGCAAAACGGCGCCCACGACGTTCTGAGTGAGGCCATCGAATCTGCCGCGCTATTGGGCGTTGCGCAATCTTTTGCCGAGGACCCGACTCGCAGCTTCTTCCGTACTCAGGTTGGGCAGTTGGGGCGGGCTCTGGAGGCGCTGCTACCGATCCTGCGGCGCGAGACTGACCCAAGCTCCAGGGACGCCAGTCTTGCATCTCGCACGCTTACCACCCAGCACGTAGCTGAGATTCTGTCAATCACGTACCGATCTGTGCTCCGCTTCCGTGCGGAGTCCAGCAACCTCTACGCCATCACGAACAGCGATCAGACGTGTCTGTCGGAACCCTGGACATCGCGCTCCACGTCGCTCTCGCTCCTCCGTCTGACCGTCGAGCGGCTCGAGCAAGTCATCCGCGAGCGTAGTCGGGAGCTAGGCAGCAATGTCGATAACGAGGATTTGATCGAGTACGGTCGCGCCGATGAGGGAGGCTTGTGCGGCTCGCGCGAGGTCAGAGAGAGGGAGGAACGGCATACGCAGAAGAGCCTCAAGGAGCACTTCGCCGAGCTGTCCGACTACGCGCTTGCTATGCACCGGGAGAGGATGGCGTATCTGGAAAGTCTCGGCGACGAGCCGGCCGCGGTGTCGGAGCTTCGCGATCTGCTGAGCGTTTATGTGCAGCTGAGGGCGAACGTGATAGCTTCGCTTGGTGAGCGGCTGGTACGCTTGCGTGCTACTCGAAAAGCATTGTGGCTGACGTATGCCGGCCCTCGATGACAGCACAACTAGCCAGAACGAATGTCGCTTACGACCTCGCTGAGCGGTACCGCGATTTCAAGTCGCTCGTTCTGCTATGCGAGGACGCCCAGACCGGCTCGCCCATCAGGGTGCAGTTCTACATCGAGAAGTACGGCGAGAAGTTCGCCTTCTCCCTCTATCAGTTTTACCTCGAGAATAGTAAGTTCCAGCCTCTCGTAGCTTTGGCGTAGGCTATCAAGAGACTGATCTCGAAGGTGCTTGCTTCTTCAACAAAGATCGCTTGCACGACCTGATGACACAAGACCGTGCCTACCAGAGCATGCTTTCCAGGTTCCTCAAGATGAGCAAAATCCCACGACTCGCGTGGATTCAGGATGTCGCTACTAAACGGTACGAAGATGCGTCGGTCGCGCTTCTGACGGAAGCGGCACGCGAGACGCAGCTGGCAGAACAGAAGGTGAGCCAACCTCCTGCGGGCTTCCTCTTAGCTGAATCGGCTGACGTAGAGCATTACGACTGTGCGTTATCAGCTCATGCTTTCGATCGGCAAGCTCGCCAAAGTGGCAGCCCTCACCCGGAGTCAGCTCGACCAGTCCGAGGCTGCCCAAAGGGCACTTGAGGCTATCGATGACCGACTGGACGTAGTCACATCGCATGATCGCCTTGTGGAGATGTGCAGAGGCGTGCTCGATGCCCGGGATCTGGCAAAGCCAGTCGAGGTCCAAGCGCGACGGTGTGCGGAACGTCTATGCGCCGGAAACGCGGAGGCGCCGAAGCAGGTACGTCTATGCTGAAACCTGCGTCCTGGAATGCCATGGCTAAATTTGATTGCGCTTGCGGTCATCTTGAAGCAGCTTACGACGAGCCTGTTCGAGGCACTGCTGATGGGACGTGCGCTCAGTACCGAAGATCTCGCCGATCTGTTGAGCGTCAAGGACAACGAGGCAAACGAGCAAGCGCACGATTTCGCGCACGCACTCGAGCTGCTCTCTCGCGACAGATCAACGCCGCAAGCGCGGATGGCATTGGCTGCTCGGACAGTCTGGCGCAGGGTTTACATGCGGGACGAGTGAGGCACGCTCCGTCCACATGGCTCTAGCGCGCACAGCATCGGCTGACATGTCTTACAAACTCTAAGCTGGGCCGCTCTCCGCCAGTCGGCCGCTTCCGCTTCGGACGATGCCCTTGCGACCTCCCTTCGCAGCAGCGCACTGTTCGCGACTCTGCTCTCGTGCTATTCGAAGCCGCCGCAGGAGCAGGTATCAATCGTGCGGCCCGCCCAAGCGCTCTTCGGCAGTACGCCCGAGGAGGAGGACGCGCTACGCGCTCGCTTCTCTGCGGATACAGCGGACGGCTTGTATGGCAAGGTCAGCCTCGACAAGGTGGTCGCGGAGTATGCGAGCGAGTCGCAGAAGCTCCGGGAGTATGTTGAAGGGCAGTCTGTCAAGCTCGAGCAATTCTTTGACGAGGTCGAGAGACTTGTTGGCGTCGAGATGCAGCAGCAGCAGCAGCAGAATCAGGAGGCGTACGGGCAAGACGATACACTCATGATGGATGAATCCGTAGCGTGAGTGTTGTACGTCTAGATCAAGGTGTCAAGTAGCGAGCAATGCGAGACGGCAAGCCATTAAAGGAAGCCAGGTAGACCCGCTATCGCGAAGGCTGGAATTGCTTGCTTCGATGTCGACAACATGAGAGATGATGGCAATGCTACACGGATTCGGGACCCTCTGCATGCATGCGTGCGAACTGAGAGCAGACGAGAAGCAGAGAGATACGAGGATGGGCGCGACATCCAACAGGGTCAATCCGAATCGATCTGGATGGCGTCGACTGACTTTGTGATTGCCTGTCGATCTGCCTTTGCAGCGGCTTTCTTCTTCTTGATCTTGCTGCTGCTGCCACTGCCAGAAGGTGCAGCGGCGGCTATACCGGTAGTCATCCGGCCGCTGAGCGTGACGCCCTGGCCCGCACCGTCAAACGCAGGGGGCTTGACTCCCCCTGCATTCCTGTGCTCCTCGTCGTCTTTGCCATCCTTCTTGTCGCTCGCAGGCGGGGTGAACTTGTACCCAAAGAAGAGGGTTCCTTCCGGCAGCTCGAGCTTTGCGGGGACCTTCCTGTCGCCAATCTGCGTGTCGGCGGTGACGATTCTCTGCTGATCCGTGCGGTAAATCTTGCTGTCCTTGGACACGGCCTCTGCCTTCTTCACGCTGATCCCTTTGCCCCTGATGCGCTTGCCCGCCATGCTCTGCCCGATCCCGCTGAAGGCCTCTCCCGGCTTGCCGGCTTTTCCAGCTGCTCCAGCCCCGCTCGCGCTGCCCGTAGGCGTGGCGGTCCCGCTGCCCCGGGCGTCGACAGACTGGGTGCCGTTGATGTTGATGCTGAGCTTGGACTGCATGGTCGCTGCGGGTGCGGCGGGCTTCCGCTCTGGCGCGACGTACCCCACGGGCTCGGCGAAGTCGACTTCGAGATCCGTGTTGAGGATGTGGATCCCCGCAGCATCCGGCTGGATCTCCATGATGAGCAGCTCGAACGTCATCATGTTGTAGCTGATCTCGATGATGTCGCCCTGGGTCAGGTTCGAGTAGCTGCGGAGGGCCGACTCGAGCACGGCTTTCGGGTCGGACAGCTCGAGGAAGGTCACCGACTGCGGCTGCAGCTTTACGAACTTGCCTTTCGGGAGGCGCGTCCCAAACAGCCGGATCCCGTCGCCTTCCTCGAGCTCGAGACGCTTCATCATCCATGAGGGCAGGTACACGACACCCTCGTCTGCCGTGAACTCGAGGACTCCGGCGTGCGTCTTTAGCTGACGTTTGACGGGGTTGACGAGTTCGAATGTCCAGGGGCCTTCGATGTCGAGCTCGGCTACATCACAGGGAGGGAGGCGCCTCGTACGTCAGCTAAGAGCCCAGTCGACGCTGCTTCCACGTCTCCAGGCGCGGCGGTGACGGTACTCACTGAGGTGGCGAAGAGCCGAAGGAGGCATCATGACTGGATGCGGGAGGAGCGGGAGGAACAGAGAAGGCAGATGAGGAGATGATGGTCAGTACAGCCAGTCCAACATCGCTATCTTGCTGCATACCTCCTTCCCTGTCCACGCTCTCCGCCACCGACGCTTACGCCAGTTGCGCGCACGGTAGTGGCAGGAGAGACGCGGACGTACAGAGGTTGGCAGCATCGAGAGCATCGAGGGAGACCCACTCTGCCCGCCAAACATGACCTGCTCTCTCCCTCCCGATGCCATTGTTGCTCCCGCACTCCCCCTGCCCTGCTGGATCTCGTGGATTGCGCTGCTGTAGGCCTTGTAAGGGCGGTTGAAGGCGGAGGGTGGTGCAGGAGCGCCTCCGTGGCCGTGCATGCCCATGAATCCGCCCATTGCGCCCATCCCCATTCCACCGCCGAACATGCCCCCTAGGATCCCTCCAGGACCTGCGCCAGCTCCAGCTCCGGCTCCTCCGACACCAAACGGGTTGGGAAAGTGGGGCTGTTGACCATAGCCACCAGCACCACCTCCTCCTGCGTTGTGACCCTGGTACTGGATCTCATCGTCCGAGTCCCCTCCTCCGCCGTAGTCGCTCTGTCAGGGGACGTGCCCGCGTCATTGAAGCGAGCGGTCTCAGCCGATGATGATGACGACGACATCCGCTGCGACTCCCCGAGAGAGGCGGGCAAGCGGAGCCAGAGAGCTCACCATTGCTGTTCTGTGTGGTTGCTGTTTTGCCTGCCTGCAATGATGGTCACCAGCTACTCTACTCTATACTGGTTGGTTGGCGTATGGCTGTGACTGAGGGGGATGCTGCACTGTACTGTACGCTGTACCTGCCCCTGCCCCTGCCCGCGCCCGCCAGCGAAACGTGACCACACAGTGTGCTGGTCGGGGGGGCTGAAATTTGGACTGAGAGGCGTACTGTACCGTGCGCACACACTCGCCTCGTCTTGACTCCTCTCCGCAGCACAGAAGCACATATCTCATCCCACAGAGAGGAATAGAGTGGAGGAGACAATGTCCATCTCGCTCATCTCGTCCGTGCTCTGGGTGCCCCGGGGCGCGTCGGCCCAGCACCCGCGCAAGTTTGACCTCAGCGACCCGGCAGAGTTCGAGCGGATAGAGCGGCTGGGAAAGATAAAGCTCGAGGATGCACGCAGGGAGCTTGAGGAGCTTGAGAAGGGCGTCGATGGCATGCAGGTGGATGCGGAGGACGACAACGGCGACGGCGACGGCGACGAGTGGGAGAGCGACAGCCAGTCTGGCAGCGGCAGCGACTCTGATCCAGAGGCGAAAGCACGAAAGATGGCAGACAAGATCAAGAAGGGAGCTGGCAATGAGAACCAAGAAGAGGACGAGATGGCACAGTACAACCTCGATACCTACGACGACAACGAAGCCGCGCAGTCCAGCAGTGCGTTCATTTACCTTGGTGAAGCTCACACCGGGTTGCCACCATGTCATCTAACACTTCGGTTCCCCCGCCCACCCGCAGACATGGGCATCTTTAGCAATATCAAGGGCCTATCGTACTACAACTCGAACGACGCATCCCAGGACCCATACATCACCCTCGAAAACCCAGGGAACGAGGACGCAACCCTCGAGAAGGAGGAGCTCGAGATCCTGCCGACCGACAACCTGCTCGTGAGCGCAAAGACACAGGACGAGGTCAACATGCTCGAGATACACGTCTGGGAAGGGCCCGACGACGGCGATGAGGACGGCGGCAACGACGAGGAAACGGCCGAAGGGAACCTCTACGTCCACCACGACACGCTCTTGCCCGCCATGCCCCTCTGCATGGAGTGGGGAGACTGCAGGCCGTCAACGTCCAGGCAGGGCGCATCCTCGACGTCCGATACGGGCAGCACAAGCGAGAGAGGTTCCTTCATCGCCGTTGGCACGCTCGAGAAGACCATCGAGGTCTGGGATCTCGACGTCGTCGAGGGCATGTTCCCCGAGGCCATCCTGGGAGACCTGACGGAAGAGGAGATCAAGGAGGAGGAGGAGAAGCTGCGGCAGGAGGAGCAGCGGTCCGCTGCTGCCGAGACGAGCGCACCAACCGGCGCCTCCGGAGCAGGGGACGGCGAGATGGCACTGGACGGCAGCGGCGCCAAGAAGAAGGACAAGAAGAAGAAGAAGAAAAAGCAAAAGTCTGCACTGGCATTGGGCGCCGACGGCGCAGCGCCGAGCGTGGTCCTTCCCTACGCGCACACGGACTCGATCCTCTCGCTCTCGTGGAACCGGGTGCACCGCTCGCTCCTCGCGTCCGCCAGCGCCGACAGCAGCATCAAGCTGTGGGATCTCTCGTCGCCCACGTGCCAGCGCGCCCTGCGCTCCTTCACGCTGCACGGCGAGAGCAAGGTGCAGTCGATCCAGTGGAGCCCGACAGACCCGACCGTGCTCCTGTCCGGGGCGTGGGGCGGGTCCATGCGCATCTTTGACACGCGCACCCCCGCATCCGCGCTTTCCGCCCAGCTGCCCTCTGCTGCAGCGGGCGTGCGAGGGAGCAAGAAGGTCAACCCGGACGTCGAGGTCCTCCACTGGGATCCGTTCGCTACCACCGCGGGTGGCGCCGGGTTCTACGCGGCCACGGGAAATGGCCAGGTCGTGTACTATGACGCACGCAGCCTCGCAAAACCCCTCTGGACGCTTGATGCGCACGATGGGCCGTGCGCCGCGCTCGACGTCAACGAGATCATCAACGGGTGCATCGTCACGGGCGGCACGGACAAGCAGACGAAGGTGTGGAATGTCCAGCAGAACGCAGCTACAGGCGGACAGGGCATCTCTCTCGTGCTCTCCAAGGACTTTGGTGTGGTGAGTCGTTCACGGGGGCAGACTCTGCGCCATCTTCGCGTCCATAGAGAAATGCTGACGATGGCCCGCGGATCGTCGCATTCCGCCGCACAGGGCAAGGTCTTCACGACGCTCTTCTCGCCAGACGACCCGACGACCGTCGCGCTGGCCGGCTCGGCTGCCCGCTTGCAGGTATGGGATGCCTTCACCAACACCGGGTTCCGGCGTGTCTTTGGGGACCGCTTGCGCTCTGCCCTTGGCGCCAACCAGGACGGAGCCAAGAGCCGCAGCTTTGCAGAGAACTCGCGCAGGGCAAGAGGGAACGGGCTCGTCAGTACCGCGCCAGAGGAGGCGGGCGAGGAGGAGAGCGACGATGAGTAGGCGAGCAGAGGAGCGTCCAGTCGTGCGAGATGCCTATTGTATGCGCATCCCCCGCGCGAAGTCTTCGAGTCGCCTCAGGCTCTGCAATCAATGAGCTGCCATGGCAGCAGCACAAAGAGCAGGACGTGGCCGGATATGCAGTGCCGATGCAACGACTCGGCAATACGCGTGTGCGCATACCTAACTGAGTCTTAAAGTCGTCTAGAGTGCCCGTGCAGGAACAACAGGGTTGGCTGGGGAAGCAAGCAACCAGAAATGCAAGCACAGCAAAGCCCGGCCAGCATCTATGGTATCGCGCATTACATCTGGGGATGGGCGTACGGAGCCGTCAGCTGGACTGCTGTAAGCAGGCATCACATGTAGATCACTCACAAAGTCATCGTCGTCGTCCATTGCCTCGTCATGCAATTCGAGGTCGGCAGCGTAGCTAAGCGCGAGAGTGTGTACTTGCGTGTCAAACGATGCGGCAGATGGCGGCTGCAGACAGAAAGGCACGCACCCTCTTCCAGTGACGCCTGCTTTGGCACCGGCTCCTCCAGCCACTGTCCCGAGCTGGGGCTTGCCCTTGCCCTTTCCGCCCTTCTTCCCCGTGGCCTCTTTCGCTTCGCGCTGCTTCTCGTTGCCGAGCGCGGAGAGGGCGCTCGCGGCGGCTTTTACGTCAATGTCCTTGCAGGGCATTGCGAGGTTGCGGACAAAGTGTTTCAGGAACTCTGGATACAGCGGCTTGTTGCCGTAGAGGTCGATCATGGCCTTGCTGAGGCTGTCGGAGAGCTTCTCAAAGTCGGCCTTTGTGCGCGGATTGGGCACGGCGAGGAGCGGGTTGGCGGCTGCGACAATGTCCTTCTTTGCAGACGCAGGGAGGTCCGCGAGGCTCGCGTCGCCAAAGAGCTTTGACGCGGCGTCAATGTCGGCAGCGATGCTCATCTGCATGTCGCGGCGCTTCTTCTCGAGCGGGTCCTCCTTGCTCGCTGCCAGCGCGGCTTCCAGCTTTGCCTGCTCGGCGGCCTCCTTCTCTGCAATCTTGGCCTTTGTGATGCCCTTCTGCCGCACGGGTGGTGCAGGCTTGTTTGCGGCTGCGGCTGCGGCTGCAGCCTTCTTTTTCTGGCCCTCGTCGTCGTCGCTGTCCTCCCACGAGCTCTGTGTGACCGGGAATGAGGCGAACCAGGTCGTAGAGGTCAGTGCAAGAGATGGCGTGACATGAGAAGGAAGAGGGTGGATGGCAGGGTGCGTCAGCTGCGATTAGTGCCTCATCTGACGGGTCGTCCTGCATCTGCATCTGCATGCAGGCACCCCCTTCCGTCCAGTTTGCACGCGTTCCGCTCTGAAGCGCCCGACAAAACATACTGCACCCACCTTTACCTCCTCATCGTCGTCATCCTCCTCGTCTGCGAACCTACCTCTCACAGGCACCACAGCGGGCGCTGCTCCGGCTCCGTTTGCTGACCCGTTTGCCGCCGCCGCCTTTGTCGCAGGCGCCGCTGCAGCGGGGGCGTTTCCCTCAAAATCGCTATCATCCCAGTCGGACATGGCTGCGGACTGGCTGGCTGGCAGGCAGGCAGGCAGGCAGGCAGGCAGGCAGGCAGGCAGGCAGGCAGGCAGGCGCAGGCAGGGTCTCTATACCTGGCTGGTGTCGTCTGATGCAGATGCTTCCCTTTCTCCTCTCCTGTCTGCTGTGGAAGTGGGATTGATCAATTGGCAGAGAGACACCATGACTACTGCTGGGCGCGTGGCGTGGTTGCGTTCTTGCTGTTTCCTGGAAGGGGGTGGGGGACGACGATAGAGGGGATGGAGGACGTCAACGCTTCGGCTCAGGCCGTGCGAGGCGACATCCGCACTCTTGCACATGCGTATGCTGCTCCGTGATACTGTGTGTATGCACAACTCCCCATGCACGCAGTCTGATCAGACGGGAGCTCCCCTCCTCTGCGCCGCTGCAGCCGCCCACTCTGGTGCCTGTTCCGCTCTCACCGCCCCGGCAAGACGAGCCATTCACGCAGTACAGACACCCTCATTCGTCTGGTCGCGACTGCCTGACTGCCTCTTTCTGCTGCTGCTGCCGCTGCTGCCGTAGCCGCGTTAAGCTGCTCTCTCCTGTACGAGCAGCAGGCTGAGGGTCGTCGCGAAGGCGCGTGCTCAAAGCAGACCCACCGCGACCATCTCACTCACTACAGTACCCAGGCATGCCGTCCCACGCTGTGATTGACACTCCAGGGTCATCGCTGCCAAAGTCACAGCACTACCATTCCTGGCCAACGTCTCGGCTCATTGGCGCTTCTTCCGACTCTCGCCTGCTGCAGACGTGCGCCATCGTGCTCGCCTCGCTCGGGCTGGCGTATGCACTCAGCACCCTCCTGCTCTCTCGCCGCCCCTCCAGCCACCGCCGCGTGTACTCCGTGCACCCTCTCTGCCCCGCCTTCGTCTCGGGCCTCTATGCGGCCTACCAGCTCGGGGCCAACGAGACGGCCTTCCTCCTCTCGCTGCACGCCCAGTACGGCGACATTGTCTACATCCCGTCCCCGCTCCGCCAGCACTTCATCCTCTCGGACGAGCTCGTCCGCCAGATCTACAACGGCTCGTACAACAAGCAGCTCTCGTTCATTCCCATCAGGAAGCAAATGAGCGGGTCCGTGTTCGGCATGTCGCGCCCAACGTGGCAGGCCTCGATCATGGAGAAGCGCATCTTCCCGGCGCACGCGCGCGCAATGGTCAGGGGCAAGCTGGGCAACGCAATACAGCGCTTCGAGAGCGTCGTGCAAGACAGCCTGCGCTCAGAGGTCGAGCGACTTGAGAAAGTACCGACGAGCAGCGGAGCGCAGACGACACAAAAACCCCTGGTCAAGTGGGTCTACGACATTGTCTTCCGTGCATCAGTCGCCGGACTCTTTGGCTTTGAGCACGGCATCTCGCCCGAACGCTGTCTGGCCAACTTCCACGCCTTCGACGATGCGTTCCCGCTCCTTGCGTCCGGCATGGTTCCCGAGGTTGTGCAACCGTACTTCCCGCCGACGGTCGCGTCCGGGATCCGGGCGCAGAAGGAGATCAATCAGCTCTTGGGCACATGGGCGCGCGACGCAGGATGCGTAGGGCTGGAAAAGGGGGACGTGGTGAAGGACATGACTGCGGAAGCAGTCGCGCTCGGTTTGAGCGTAGACGACATCGGCGCTATGGCTGCGGGCGACTTTTGGGCGCTTCTCGCCAATGCACCTTTTGCAATGGCCTGGTGCCTGCTCTACGTCCTGCAGGCAGACAGGCAGCTTCTGCGGGATATCCTAGCAGAGATTGACGCGGCGTACGCTTCTGCGCAGGACCCGGGGCAAGGGCAGGTCTCGACAAGTCAGATGGACGTGCCTCTCCTCACGTCCTGCTTCTACGAGACGCTCCGCCTGCAGTCGTCTTCCTTCAGCGTGAGAGAGGCTTCGCAGCAGGCTGTCCTCGGCGACACCGTGATCGAAAAGGGCGAGTCGGTCGTCTGCATCACTCGCGCAGGACACCTCGACACGGCCGTCTGGGGCGACGATGCGCAGCTATGGGACGGCAGACGCTTCTACGATGATCCTGCGACGGCGGGACAGAACCTCCTACCGGACGAGCAACGAGGGGCGAAGTGCATCCCGCATGTGCGCGCGTTTGGCGGCGGCGTCTCGATAGTGAGTGACGAGCATCGCATTGCACCCGAGCGTAACAGATCGGAAATGCTCATGCAGGCAATCAAATGCAGTGCGAAGGCAGAACCCTGGCCTTGTCGGAAGCGAAAGCCTTCCTCGTCCCCGTCCTCCGGACTTTCGCCTTGGAGATTTCGCCAGAAACGGTGGCAATGTCGAGTTCTGAGGCGAAGCCAATTGTACGCTTGCCCACGGCCTACTGGGGTAAAGTGCATGCGCCGCTGCCAGTCAGGGGTCGACGTGAGTGCGAGGCTTTTACGCTGCTGCTTGACTTCCATGCGACTGGACTGACTCGCGGGCGGCTCGCGTCTCCTTGCAGCCGGACTGGGCATCATGCAGCTCGATGGCGAGGTACACGCACACATTGGGCTGAGGAAACTATGAGAGCTGCGCGATATCCTTCTCTGCCTTTCTCCTGTTGCGACTTGGTTGGGATGGACGTCCAGCCATCTTGCTTTTCCAGTTGGCACACTGTGCGTTGTCGGTCGGAAAGCGACGCTTACCCATGCGCGCTGCAGGGTCCATGGGATCTGGTCACGCACTCTACTTGTGTGTTGCTACGTGTGCTTGCTGGTCGCGATACCACAGTCACTGCACCGTACTGCCCGCTGCCCGCTGCCCGCTGTGCGCTGTGCGCTGTGCGCTGCCCCGCCCCTGTCCTCGCTCGACGCGTCGCCACTTTGACGCGTCCTCAATCTGCTGGCCAGTGTCCCTTCCTCGACCTTTGCCCGACCGCAGCAGCAGCAGCAGCAGCAGCAGAGACGACAGAGGGCCGGGCAAGCTGACAGTCGGAACTGCTCTTGAAGAAGGACGGGCGACAACGCTGCGTTCCAACCCACCCGCAGCTGTTTGAGCGAGGCCGAGCCGAGCATGGACAGCGACGATGACTTCTCGTCTGGCGGGGGCAACAGCCCGTCGAGCGTTTCGGACGGGGATCTCGCCCTGTCGCCGCACCCAGAGGAGGTCAATCTCACTGAGCAGGGTGGGGCAGGAGCGGGCAAGGAGAATGCGCATCCTGCTTCATCGGCCTCGGGCGTGCCAGGGACGCCCGGCGGGGGAGGGGCAAAGAAGCGACGGCGGCTGGGAAGCCCAGGAGCAAGCATCTCGTTCGATGGCGCGCATGCTACTCCGCCCAGCGCCATCGGGGGCGGCCTCATGCCCAGCCCGAGCAAGCTCGCAAAGCTCAGAGAGCTCAGCGCGGCACCGTCGTCGCCCTTGAAGGCGCAGAAGCGCGAGCAGCAAGAGCAGGAGCAGGAGCCGAACTCGAGCCAGATCAGCACAGGCAGCGCCATCACCGTCAAGAGCAAGGTCAAGAAGAAGGACACTGGCGCAGGAGAGGCGTGGGAGGAGGTCCTGGAGCGCCTCGGAGCAACGGCAGGTGAGGGTTGCCTGTGCGCACGCGCGCGTGTCGCGCGCAAACCTCTGACATATACTGCCTTCTCATCTGTAACTGCATCTGCGCGCCATCTACAGCCGCTGAGGAGGGAGGACAAGAATGGCCGCGGCCTTACCTCGAGCCGTTCCAGCCAAAATCGAGGAGCATTATCCTGCAGCAGATCGACATCGAAGAGACCTCGGAGCCACGCTTTGGGCCCGTCCTACGCGTCTTCGGAGTAACGGAAGAAGGTCACTCAATACTCGCGCATGTCAGGGACTTTCTCCCATACTTCTGGGTCTCGGCACCGAGGGGCTTCACCAACAACGACTGCAAGGACTTCGGCATCTACCTGAATGTGAGTGCTCGCACAGCTGTCTCCGAAGGCTGGGCTATCCTGCCATCGAAAGGCTCACGCGCTCCGCCGCTTTCGTCCCATGAAGGGTGTGGTTGCCAAGGATCAATCGCGAGTCATCCACTCCATCAGCATGGCCAATAAGCGCTCGCTGTGGGGATACCGAGGAGACGACACATCGCCCTTTATCAAGATCACGCTGACGGACTACAAGCCGCTAGCGAGGACACGGACAGCGTTTGAGCGAGGAGAGATCAATTTCAGAGGCATGTTTGCCGATAATCTGATGACTTACGAGAGCAACATCCCTTACACCCTACGATTCATGATCGACCACAAGGTGCGTCTTCATCCGGGCTGCTACAGAGTCGCACAACCTGGACTGGTTGGCTGATTGCCAGCACGCACAATGTGCGCAGATCTCTGGGATGAACTGGCTGGAAATCCCAGCTGGCAAGTACTCGCTCCGCAGCGACACGCAGAAGATCAGCAACTGCCAGATCGAGTTCGACTGCTCGGCGCCCAACCTTCTCTCGCATGAACCCGAAGGGGAATGGAGCAAAATCGCCCCGCTGCGCATCCTCAGCTTTGACATTGAGTGTGCCGGCAGAAAGGGCATCTTCCCCGATCCGGAGATTGACCCCGTCATCCAGATTGCCAGCATGGTCACCCGGCAGGGTGCGCCCACATCCGTGCAAGAAGCCGACTCTGATAGCCTAGCTGACTGACTCTCGATGCCTATCCGACCCACACAGGAGAGACAAAACCATTCGTGCGGAATGTCTTCACCCTCAACACGTGCAGCAACATCGTCGGCTCGCAAGTGCTTTCCTTCCAGGATGAAAAGAAGATGCTCGAGTCGTGGCAGGAGTTCCTCGAGCAGGTCGACCCAGACATTGTCATCGGGTACAACACGGCCAACTTCGACATTCCATACCTCATGGAGCGCGCGAAGAAGCTCAAGGCGACCAAGTTCCCTTACCTGGGTCGGCTCAGGAGTGCGTGGCGTCGTGCTCGCTCGACTTGATAGCGGGAACCCATGCTGACTCCGGTATGCGGTCTTGATGTGCCGTGCTGCCCAACAGAGGTCAAGTCGGAGGTCAAGGACACGCACTTCAGCTCGAAGGCGTACGGACAGCGAGATTCCAAGGAGACGAAGATGGATGGACGGCTGCAACTCGACATTCTCCAGGTCATGCAGCGAGACTACAAGCTGCGAAGCTACAGTCTCAACTCTGTCTGTGCCCACTTTCTCGGTGAGCTTATCCGAGTTGCACGCCTAGTCGGAGAACCAGCTAAGAGGCTTCGCGGCTCGCCGGGAAAACAGGCGAGCAGAAAGAAGACGTGCACTATTCCATTATCACGGAGCTGCAAAACGGTAACGCGGAATCGAGAAGGCGACTGGCCGTATACTGCCTGAAGGACGCCTACCTACCGCAGCGATTGATGGACAAGCTCATGTGCTTTATCAACTACATCGAGATGGCGAGAGTGACGGGTGTGCCATTCAATTTCCTCCTGAGTCGAGGACAGCAGATCAAGGTCGTCTCTCAGCTGTTCAGGAAGGCTCAGGCGGAGGGATATGTCGTCCCCGCCCTCAAGTCCGAAGGTGCGTCTGGCGCATCCCTACTCTTGCTTGAGATGATTTACTGAGACGGTGCGCGAGTGTTTGCAGGCTCGGACGAGCAGTACGAAGGTGCCACGGTCATTGAGCCGACAAGAGGCTACTACGATGTACCAATCGCGACCCTGGATTTCGCGTCTCTGTACCCGTCGATCATGATGGCGCACAATCTCTGCTACACCACCCTCCTCGATCCGCAGATCGCAAAGCAACTCGAGCTCGTGCGCGACGTCGACTACGTCATCACGCCCAACGGGGACTACTTCGTCTCGAAAGGAAAGCGGAAAGGCCTGCTGCCAACAGTCCTGGAGGACTTGCTCGCAGCGCGTAAGCGGGCCAAGAACGACTTGAAAAAAGAAAAGGATCCCTTCAAGCGCGCCGTACTCGACGGTCGGCAGCTCGCGCTCAAGGTCTCTGCCAACTCTGTATACGGCTTTACCGGCGCCACGGTCGGCAAGCTGCCTTGTCTGCCCATCTCCACCTCTACTACCGCGTATGGCCGACAGATGATTGAAACCACGAAGCAGGAGGTGGAAGCGCACTACAACATCGAAAATGGCTATGAAACCAATGCCGAGGTCATCTACGGTGATACGGATTCCGTCATGGTCAAGTTTGGCTGCAAGGACGTTGAGACTGCAATGAAGCTGGGTGAGGCGCATGGCATGAGTGGACAACTGATTGACCACGCGAATTGCTGAAGGTTGCTGGACTGTGCGCTTCCTTCTGCAGGCGCCGAGGCCGCCGTCAAGGTCACCGAGAAGTTTGTCAACCCAATCAAGCTAGAATTTGAGAAGGTCTACTTCCCCTACCTTCTCATCAGCAAGAAGCGATACGCTGGACTGTACTGGTCGAAGCCTGAGAAGTACGACAAGATGGACGCAAAAGGTATCGAGACTGTCCGTCGAGACAATTGCAGGCTGGTATCGACCGTCATTGGGACGTGCCTCAAGAAGATGCTGATAGACAGAGATGTTATCGGCGCCGAGGAGTGAGTCATCTCGATCTCTCTGAAGGTCCGCAAGATCCTTCCGCTCACCGTCCGCGGCCGCTTTCAGGTATGTCAAGCAGACGATCTCCGACCTCCTGCAGAACAAAGTCGATCTGTCCCAGCTTGTCATCACGAAGGCTCTGGCCAAGGCCGAGTATGCAGCAAAGCAAGCCCACGTCGAGCTGGCGAGTCGAATGAAGAAGCGAGACGCTGGTTCAGCGCCATCGCTGGGAGACCGAGTGGCATATGTCATCATCAAGGGCGCCAACAGTAAGTACGATTAAGCAGCCTTATACCTGAGACACCGGGCTTAACGCAAATGTCAAATGCGACAGACGCCCGCGCGTATGAGAAGGCAGAAGATCCACTTTACGTCCTGGAAAACAATGTCCCTATCGATACGCGTCACTATCTCGAGAACCAACTTTCCAAGCCTCTGATGCGAATCTTCGAGCCAATCATGGGTGACAAGGCCAATTCCCTTCGTAAGTCTTTGGTGACCGCGAGACTTGATTGGAGCAGCGCCTGATCAAGCCTTTTGCCCTCTGCGCAGTTGCTGGAGATCACACCAGATCCGTCACCATCGCTACGCCCACCACTGGAGGCCTGATGGGCTTCGTCAAGAAGACCTTGACATGCCTAGGATGCCGTGCTCCGCTCAATAACGTGCCGAAGGGCGGCAGTAAGTGCTTATTGATCTCCATGCGACGCTGACTCTCGAGCTAATGCCCATTCCGGATGATCGTAGACACGGCCATCTGCAAGAATTGCAGAAACAAGGGCAAGACGGCCGAGCTGTACCAGAAGCATGTAAGCTATTGCACCCTGATCATGGACCGAGAGTTCTCCCAACATTGATTATTCCGCCCTTGTCTAGCTCACCCTCTCCGCCACTGCTGAAGCGATGCATGCCAGACTCTGGACAAACTGCCAGCGATGCCAAGGCTCCCTTCACCAAGACGTCGTGTGTCAGAATGGAGACTGCCCGATCTTCTACATGCGCAAGAAGGCCATGAAGGACGTCGAAGACAACCTGACGACTCTCGGTCGCTTCGATGGCGATTGGTAATTGATCGTATGACTCAGAGTAGTCTTTACCGCGTTCGTGCTCCTGTTGTGCTCCTGTTGTCGTACTTCACCTCTGCCATGCCCAAACAGAAGCCTGCCTATCTGATTCGGTCTCGAGGCTTTCATCGTCAATACTGCCTTCTTGCACCATGTTGGCTGCTACAATACATCCAGTGTGACTGGTATGATATCTGCGGGCTGTCGATGTCCAAAAACAGACAATGCGCGAACGGTGGCAGAACGCGAGCGGGCGCCCGCGCCCATCTAGGTGAGAAGCCTGCAAAGGGAGGAGCCTATCTAGACTGTCTGAACAATCTCGTCTGCCTTTCCGAGCGCTTCGATCATCTTGATGCATTCCTTCCTCCTCGAGACGACAAAGTCCGACTCCTTCATGAGCTCCTCAAAGACGTCTGGGCGGTAGAGGCTCGAGAGAAGGTGTGCCTGCATGTGCTCCTGGGCGTGGTGGACGAGGTTGAGCATGATGGCTTTGGGGACCATGTCGCACAGGGTGCGCTTTGTAATGTTGAAGTAGGAGGAGATGAGCATCTTGATGACTTCGACCTCCATCGCCTCGCGGTCCGAGAGCGTCCCGCTCGCCTTGAGAACCGTGGGCGGGGCCTCCATCCGTGTCGCCTTCTGCTTGGCCGCCTGCGTCTTTGCCTCGCTCTTGAAGAACGACCCAAAGAAGCCGCCCTGCTCCTCGTTCATGTTGACACCGAGATCCTTGCCGTTATTGAGCACGACGTTCTTCTGCGGCGGCCCACCAGGTGCGGCTTTTGCGGCCGCTGCCTCCCGCTGGTTCGTCACCATTGCCATTGCCTTGTGCCCTCCGATGAAATCCGGGTGACCTGTATTGACGTACGTCGCCTCCATGTTGACAATGTCCGTCACGAGCTTGTTGGTCGGTGTCATTGCCTTCTTGTAGAAGCCAATCACGGTCGAGTAGAAGCGGTCCTTCAGCGCTGGGTAGCGCTTGAACGATTGCTAGAGGAAAGAGAAGCGTCGGTATGCATCAGTATTCTGCTCCAGGTTGCAAAGGCAATTCAGCAATGCAGTTGTCGCAAACGCACGTTCTTTGCCAGAATCTGGTTCAAGATCCGGACCAGCTCATCGTAGACCAGCGCGGCACACCGCAAGGACGGGTCCTCCAAGCGCTTGATCTGTTGCTTGACAATGACTTCAAAGCCAGCCGTCCCAACAAAGAGGGCAGGGGATGATCCCTGATCGGCACGAACGGTGTTAGCGTGCTATGTGCAAGTGCTTGCTCAGTGAAGCATCTAGAGACGCACCGAGGAGTTGTACAGAATTGTGCGAATGTCGGCGTCCTTGACCTGATCGTATGGATCTGTCGCCTTGACTCCGTTCGTGTAGAGCTCGTGAAAGACAAAGCTGATTCGGGCGCCTCCGCTGAGCTCGTTGATGCTCAGATCCGTGCTCTTGCCATCAATGGCGGTGCGGAAGTCGGCGCAGAACTCGGTAATGATGTTCAAGATGACATTGCCAGAGTTCTGATCGCCCTGCGTCCCGCCCAGGCCGTTCAATTCCGTCTGGTACTTTGTCAGCTGGTTCGAGATCTTGCTCTTGATGTCGGGCAAGGTGTTGCGGATGTGGTGCATGAGAATCTGGGTGCATTGCATATTGCCAGATGGCGCGCGTTCAGCTGTGGATCGGCAGTGGAGATCGGCAAGGCTGCGTCACCCACCATGTTCAGCTTTCGCGCAAGGAAGGGCGTTCCGCAGTATTGCGCCTTGCTCTTGTAAGCTTGATGGTTCTCAAAGAATTCCCTCTCGTTGTCGAGCGCACTCGAGATGGCCTTGTTTGACTCGATGTCTCGCTGTCCTCGATTGACCACGGGAACATAGCCAAGGCGGAGGGGGATGACCCGTCCTGCCAAGATATCGACGACATCGGTGCCCACGTCCCTTTGGTGTGCACGCGACCCGAATCAGCAGCTGCTGCATTCACTGGCGGGCGATAGGTCGGAGTAAGGCGGGCTAAGGCTCACATGAGGTCAACTTTGGTGAGAACACCAATCGTCCGCGTCCCTTCTGGATCCACCTCTCTAGCCATCTTTAAGCCATCGCTGTTTGCCAGATCCGTGTTTGCGCTCGTGACTGCCAGGATGATTGCGTTTGGCCTGGTAATGTACTTTAGGATCATCTCCCTGATCTGGCGCTCGATATCGCGCGGCTGGTCGCCGACGGGTACTTTTGTGAGTCCGGGCAAGTCGACGAGGGTGAGTGTGAGGACGTTGGGCGAGAAGATGCGCAGGTTGATGGGAAGGGGCGACAGGCCCGCGTTGCGCCCCGTCTTTGCCTCGGTATCGCGCACAATCTCCTCCCTGATCTTGTTGAAGTCAAAGAATTTCTCCCCGGGCTTGTGCAGGAACTCTCCCCACTCGTCTTCGTTGATTGGGTTGGCCTTTGCGCTGCCATCGTCCTTCTTCTCGTCGCCATTCACGCCGTTGGCCTTGTTGGCGCTCGGACTCGCGCGGTGGATCAGCTGGAGGACGAGCGGTCTCCGCGTGACGATGCCGGCTGAGGAGTATTGAGAGGGGAGAGAGAGAGAGCTTCTGTCAGCGTGCCTGCAAATACTGGCCGAGCCAGAGCATGGGCCGGCACCCGGCGTTCGCGCCTGTCCACGTCCCATCACGGGCCTGCTGCCGTCACTCACTGCCTCGAGGCAGGAAGTCGCGGCCCTGGCGGACACGCAAGGACGTCGTGTCAGACGGGAGTTCAGGACGAGCACGAGCAAGCGTGTGAGCAGCCAGTACGCACAACAATGTTCTCGAGTACCTGGAAAGTGGGGTCGACGGCACAGGGGATGGAGGGCCTGGGGCGTTCAGCGGACGTTGCCGTGCAGGCTGGCTGCTGGGGCGCGCAGCACTCACGGAGCTCTTGCCGGCTGATTGCGAGCCTACGACCTGTGTGTGGTTGGACGTTGATATCAGCGAGTGTACGCTTGCTGATGGCCGCTCGCTCGCTGTGCTGTGCGCAGCGCATATATCCGCGCACCGTGATCTGAGGGAGGTTGATGCTGTCGCTCGACACGCCCACAGTCGCAAACACATCCTGGAGTCTGTGCAAGGTGGCACGACAGCAGCGTCAGTCATCTTTGTCCATGCACCACTCTCGCATCGCATCGCATCGCAGTCATGGCTGCCGCTGCTGCGTGCTCTCCCGTGTGTCCTGACACGTCCGCAGCCCCGGTCGCGCGTGCCTGCGTGCACTCCAGCATCGACAGCAGCAGCAGCAGCAGCGAACTGGCAGAGCAGCCCCATCTCTGACCTATTGATGAGCGTGATGAGCTGCTTGTCCATGGTAGCCGCTGTCTAGGGTGATTGGGGGGGATGGCAAAGCGTAGGGACAGCCAGGGCAGTCAGGCCAGGCCAGAAAGGTGGCAAGGGTCGCACAAGACGAAACAGAGCATCAAAGAGCACTCTCGAACAAAGCCTGCTTGAATGCATGTGTCGCATTACTACTCCCTCCTCTGTCGAACCCGTCAAGACAGCGTGGACACCCCTTGCATCGTCACCTCCAACAAGGGCCCGCAAGCGCGCGATGCGGGACCGCTCAACCCTGTCGACGGGCGTGCAGTGAGGGCGACAGTCACATCAGTCAGTCAGAGCTGAGTCCAGACGCATACCCCACAACCGGCCAGTTTGCCCTCAGCCCGTTACTCACATAGACCAGTCGGAAGATGTCGTTGAAGCTGCGGGCGGATTTAGTAGCAGGCGTTGAGTAGGTGCGACAACAAGATTTCAGCGCAGATCAACGAAAGAGCACAGCCCGTTTTGGAGCCTGACACGCACACGTAGTACGTCTCGCCCTCTGGGATGAGCTGGAAGCTCTGCGAGTACGAGAGCGGGTTGGGCGAGTCGTCGACGACGAGCTGGCCCGTGACGAGGACGAGGATGCTCGCCTGGCTCGGGCTCGACGGCTGCGCATCGAGGGTCGAGATCTTGTGCTCGACCTTTTGGAACGGGAGGGCCTGGTCGCGTCGAGGGTCGAGGGTCGAGGGCAGGATTGCGTCCGCGCGAGGCGCGTCTCATCGTCGCATCAGCTCGAGTAATCAGGAGGCACGTAGAGGTACTCGAAGCCGGCCGCACCTTCAGCTTCTCGATGATGCCGTTTGTGCCCTGGAACTGCTCCTGCTCGAATGTGAGCATGGAGTGGTCGCGCTGTGCACAGGCAGACGTGGAGGCAGCAAGCAGGCAGTAAGATGTGTTAGGATGATGGACGGGCGGGACAGCCAGGGGGATGCCGGGACGCACGTAGAGAGCCGAGAGATCATGGCGGTTCGAGTCAAAGGTAGCATAGTAGAACCTAGGAAGGGGAAGAGGTTGGGCGTCAATATGTCAGCGTCCTCTGTCCAGGCGGCCATGAGGACGCGTCTGCCACGGGGTGTCTCAGGCCCGGTCGAGGGAATCCCTATAGGGAGGCGCACTCGGTGAACTGTCAGGTGGAGGGCGAGCGTGGACAGCACCGTGAGTCAGCTCGAGCCGCTACAGACGTGCTCAATGAGAGGGATATGGCAGACGGACCTGCTTTGCGATGGCGTTGATGTCTCCCTGGTGGGTGGGTGGTCACAGTCAGGCCCGCATGATGTCAAGGACGGGTGCACAATGGGACAGGGCGAAGCCGACGCAAGGCAGTACACACCATTTTGTCTAGCGCTGTGTATGCTGTGCGTGAGTGTGCTTGTGCTATGTCAGTATCAATGTGCGTGATGTCGCTGCAGTCGAGAGGTGTCCGAGGTAGAGCAGAGCGCACGCTCCGTCACGCTGCTGCTTGCTGCTGCTGGCTCACCTCCAGGACAATATCAGCAGGCACAGCATAGCAAACACAGTGCAACAGCAGGAGCAAAGTGATCCAGGCACTTCTCAGCATCCTATTGATCCTCACACGCCAGCCCGCATATCATATCAAATCTCCTGCCGCACCATGGCCTCGAATGCGGGCGGCGGCGTCGCCTCGAGCGCGGCCTCAAAGACCGTGTCTGGCGGCGGCGGCAGCAGCAGCAGCGGCAGCGGCAGTGGAGCAAATTTGAAATCTTTCCAGGTGAATTGGCAGACGAGCAGCGGCCCAGAGCGAATGAGTGTGTGCGTAGATGGACGCACGAGATGCTGATGCATTCCCGACGGTGCTGCTGCTGTGCCTGTGCGACCCGCTGACACGCTGACAGGACAAGGACAAGCCGATGGAGGTCCGCCTCTCCAACAGTGCGTGTGCTCTGTGCCTGGCAGGGAGGGGCGAATCCCCTGGGGCGTGGTGTACCGCTAGGGAGCAGCGCGCACAACGAGCAGCGCGCTCGTAACGGGTGGACTGACTGCTGACCCCGTCCTTCCCTGTTCCTTGCTCGCACCGCAGTGACGGCCGCAAAAGGTACGCGCGCGCGCGCGCTCTCTCTCCCGACCGGGACAATGCACAGGAGGGCACCCTTCGACAGCAGAACTGACACTCGTTGCGTTAACACACAGCCGTCTCTGACTGTGTCAGGACCTCTCTGGGCCCGCGCGGCATGGACAAAATGATCAGGACAAAGGACGGAGAGACCATCATCACCAACGACGGCGCGACCATCCTCAAGCACCTTGGCGTCATGCACCCGGCCGCACGGATGGTCAGTCTCGGTCACTCTTTTCGCGCCTCTCTCCTTTCGTTTAGCTAGGTGACCATGGTCTCTCGGGCTGACTCCTCTTCCTCCCTTCTGTGCGTCCCACCCATCGCAGCTCGTCGACCTCTCGGCGGCCCAGGATGTAGAGGCAGGAGACGGGACGACATCGGTCGTCGTCCTCGCGGGAAGCATGCTCGGAGCAGCAGAGAAGCTGCTGGCAAAGGGCATCCACCCGACCATCATTGCAGAATCGTTTGCCAGGGCCGCAAAGAAGGCCGTGCAGTTCCTCGAGGAGCTCTCAACGCCCGTCGAGCTCCACGACCGCGAGAGCCTGCTGCGCGCAGCGAGCACGTCGCTGAACTCCAAGGTTGGGCAGCCTTGTGCACCGGTATCCGCTGTTCCCGCGCTGACGCGCATTCTGCCCTCGCGCTCCCTGAACACATGCACAGATCGTCTCGCAGTACTCGTCAATCCTCGCACCCATCGCCGTCGACAGCGTCAAGCGTCTCGCCACGGAGGCGAGCACGAATGTCGACCTGCGTGATATCCGCATCGTCAAGAAGGTCGGAGGCACCATTGACGACACCGAGCTCGTCGACGGCGTCGCGCTCAATCAGAACGTCAACACGGCCGCGGGCGGGCCGACACGCATCGAAAAAGCGAAAATCGGACTCATTCAGTTCCAGCTCTCGGCACCCAAGCCTGATGTGGGTCCTCTTGATGGCCTGTGCGGGCGCGGAGCGGCGCACATGCTGACTCTGTGCGTCACTGTGCAACGACTCTCCCGCAGATGGACAATCAGATCGTCGTGAACGACTACCGGCAAATGGACAAGATCCTCAAAGAGGAGCGCCAGTATCTGCTGAACCTGTGCAAGACCATCAAGAAGACGGGATGCAATGTGCTGCTGATCCAGAAGTCGATCCTGCGCGACGCCGTCAACGATCTCTCGCTGCACTTCCTGGCAAAGCTCAAGATCATGGTCGTGAAGGATGTCGAGCGCGACGAGATTGAGTTCCTCAGCAAGACGCTCGGCTGCAAGCCCATTGCCGACATTGAGGCTTTCTCCGCCGACAAGCTCGGAGAGGCCGAGCTCGTCGACGAGGTCAGCAAGAACGGCGCGCGTGTCGTCCGAGTCACGGGCGTTAAAAACATGGGAAAGACGGTCTCGGTGCTGTGCACGGGCGCAAATTCGCTGGTCCTCGAAGAGAGCGAGCGGTCCCTGCACGACGCCCTGTGTGTCGTCCGGTGTCTCGTCAAGAAGCGGTAGGTGTCAGCTATACCCTGAGGCATGGTAGCGCTACAGAGCTCAGAGCTGATAAATAGGAGTGTCTCTTCGCGCGTGCAACCAGTGCCCTCATCGCTGGCGGAGGCGCCCCCGAAATCTCCGTGTCGCGCCAGCTGTCAGCGTATGCGCAGACGCTCAAGGGCATGGAGGCCTACTGCTTCCACGCGTATGCTGAGGCGCTCGAGGTCATCCCGACGACGCTCGCCGAGAATGCCGGCCTGAACCCCATCAGCATTGTCACCGAGCTGCGGAACCGGCACGCCCAGGGCGAGAAGAACGCTGGGATCAACGTCCGAAAAGGCCTCATCAGCGACATTCGGGAAGAGAACGTCTTGCAGCCGCTGCTCGTCTCGACGAGTGCGATAGAGCTGTCGACAGAGACGGTCGGGCTGCTGCTCAAAGTGAGTCCTCCTGCGCTCGTCCGCCTGCACTCACGACTTGGCCGCTGACCGCGATCAATAACGCATGCTTCCCAGCTGGACGATTACGTTACCTGCCGGTAGAGGCTGCATCATCGTGTACTGGCAGTAGCACTGTGCGAATAAAGCGCATGTCGGCAATCACGAATAACCTTGCCAGCGACAGTTCAGCTCTCAGAGAGCACCTTGCATACTGCTGCGAACTACACACGGCAGCTACAGTCTGACTAACATCTCTAGTGCGGTACAACTTGAACTGCTGAATCTTCTTTTCAGTGAACTACTGCTTGACGATAAGGTCGACGTCCCTCTCCAAGCTGTCCAAAACCTGTTCGACAGACGTCCGCTTTGGTTTCCAGCCCAGCTTCCTGAGCTTGATTGCCCGCGTCCTCGCGTTCCCACCGACGGACTGGTAGTCCTTCGACCCGTTCCAGTCCTTCTTCTGCATCGTGAGGCCGTACTCAACCTGCTGATCGTAAGGGATGCTCTTGGGCTCGGGCGAGGACACCACACCGCGCTTGTGCAGCAGCGACCCGATGCGCTCGCTCACTTGCTGGAAAGCGAACTCGTCATCTGACGAGGCAAAGACGTAGACATCTCCATGCGACTGTGCCTTGGGTTCGCCGGACTTCCGCAGGTTTTCCTTACACCAGGCATGGAAAGCGTGAGCGAACGCATATGGACAGGCTGCTGCTGACCGTCTATACACTCACAAGGATGATGGCGTAGCCTTCGGCGAGATCGAGAACGTTGACGTAAGAGGTAATGTTCTTGCCCTGAAGTGGCGTCAGGACGCTGGCCGTCAGCTTGCATGTTCTTTCGCCGGAGGGGAAAAACAGTGTGCGCACCTCGCCGTGGACGACAGGGTATCCCAGTGCCTTGCTCGCTCTGATCATGCTTGGAATCTGGACGCTATAGTCTTTGAACGGCCCACTTCCTTTTCCGAAAATCAAGGGCGGAACCGCAATCCGGATCTGCGTGTCGCCTTTGCCCTTGCCGTTCTCGGCGTGCCACTTCTTTGCGTGTCGCAGAATGTTCAGGTCGACCTGACGGTGGATTGCGCCATCGTCCGTGTTGGCGTTTATGTGCTCTGGGTTGTCGTCGTGGAAGATGAGGTCGCTCGACTTGAGGCCGTCGGCGCTGTCGCCCAGAACACCGGTGCCCTGTGGTTGGTTTAAACACGTCGATATCAGGAGAGCTCTCGGTTTGCTGCCAGGTTGCGCTGAAGTAGGTCAGAGAGACGCACCGATGTGTGAAGGTAGATGGTTGACTGCCCCGCATCGACGCGCTTTTGAATACCCTCGAGGGTCGCCTGAATGGAACCCGGGTGGTCCGAGGAGGCTGTGTTGACGATGATGTCGTGCTTCGAGACAATGTCGGTGATAATGTCCGAGTCGTCGAGCGAGACCTTGATGGGCTTCACTCCGAGCTCCTTGAGCTTTTCGAGATGCGAGTCCTGGCGAGATGTGGCGCTGATGCTGCGTTTCGGAAGGGGAGGGAGCGAGAGGCAGAGGAATGCAAAGCTCGTCAGGGGGGCTGCTCTACGATTACTGAGAATGTGCCAGATATTGCGCGCACTCGTAGTCCTGGTTGTTCCTGATTGTCTCGAGGAGGGATCCGCCCAGGAAGCCGGTACCGAGGAGGAGGACGCTGGTCTTTGACATTATAGCGGAATGGACGGGGAAAGGGGGATGCTTGCTGTTGATGGTAATGCGTGCGAGGGAAAGAGGATAGGGAGACAAGACATCCGCTGCAGGAAGATCCCGCTGGTTCTCGAGAGCGCCTTTGCCATTCTTGCTGACTGTTCCTCTGACCCTCTGACGTAGCCCCTGGTGCCTGACGGACGCAGTTCATCCGGGTCGGAGCTTCAAAGGTCCAAATCTCCTCTGCAAGTCGATAGTGGACAACAGTAGTCATACCGCAACGCAAGCTCCCTCTGCACTACAGCACAGCGTTCGCAGTGTGACGTGGCCCGCATGCCCGCCTCATTCGCGAGTCTTCCCCACACTCTCGTCGAAGACATTGTCGAGACGTGCCTCCACTCCTTCGGGGACGTCCACGCCAGTCGCAGAGCTGCCGTCGCGCTCTGTCTCGTCTCGTCGAGCTTCCTCTATCCTGCCAGGAAGCACCTCTATCGGTCCGTCAGTCTGGACCTCGAGCGCCCGACAAGTCTCGCCTTCCTGCGCTCAATGCGCATGCGGGGACAGCGGCGGCCAGCTCCCAATCAGCTGGAGAGCGCCTCGGACAGTCTCGCCGGGCTCGTCAGAGGTTTACTCCTCAGCACAGTCGCGGGACGCTTCGCAAACGGCGAGGCGAGCAGACAGGCGGCCGGACGCCTGCAGGACATCCTGGCGAGCTGTCCGAGATTGGAGAAGATCCGGTTCACGCCCGACGACGACGCTCGGAACTACGATATGCTCTACGCGCGAGCCTGGTCAGCTGCTCACGCGTCTCTGCGAAGCTTCACCTTGGTCATCTCCCGCTTCCGTGATCTCGTCCTTCTACCGACGGACAGCTCGACGGGACCACTCCAGAGCCTGACGATAGAGCTGGCGCACGACGGGGATCTCCAGTGGGACTACGATATCCTGCTAGCCTCGTGGCCTGACGCAAGTCAGTGCATCTCGACTGCCGAGCTCCACCTCGTCAACCTTACCTTCTCTGACGAGGTCATGGTCGACAAGCTCGAGCAACTCTGCCGGGCCATTCACCCACCGCAGCGCATCCGCCTGACGGGATGCGAGTTCAGTAGGAAGGCTATCAACGCGCTGCTCCGATGGGCCGCACCAAGCCTTATGCACCTCGAGACCCATCTGCTCAGGATTACAGACGGACGGGGCAGGCCCTGCTACGACTATGTGCTGCCCTCCTTGCCCAAGCTCCAGACGCTGGAGAGCAGGTGGACCATAGTCCTACTGAGAAAGTATTCGGAGCCAAGCTGCGCTATAGCAAACCCCGGTGTAATTCTCTAGCACACATCATAGCTCTCGGTCCTGCACCTTGCAACCCGCTCCCTCCCTCCCTCACGTGCCGCCCTTTCGTCTTCTGACGACGGCGTCTTTCCTGTGGGTCAAGGTCTTGCTGGAGTTCGCTTCTCAGGTGCGATGGACGCGCCATTGAGCAGTTTGGGCCGTCAAGGGCCGTCGCGGCGGAAGAGTAGCAACCTGCTCGCGTCGTTGGCGCGGCAGAATACCGTCAGCGAGCGGGACAAGCAGCACCTGGACGGCATCAGCGAGAGCGCCAATGCAGCGCACAACGGCAGCAATGGCGGCGGAGGTAGTGGGAGCAGCAGCAGCGGTGGCGGCGGTGCGAGCGCGTCTACGGCCTCAGTGTATGCTCCATCTATTGCAAGCAGTAGTGGTGCCGCCTCCGGGATGGGAGGGATGGGATTAGGGCTGGGCACGCCCAGCACGTCCACGAACAACGGCAGCCTTGGAGGTGGTGTCACACCTTCAGCGCCCACGGCTCAGAACACCCCGTCCAGCCAGAGTAGCTTTGGCGTGGCGCTCGAGAACCTCCGGTACCTCCTCCAGAAGCGCATCACGACCTTCGACTTCCTCAAGCGCGTCCACCAGGGCAAGACGCACTGGTTCAACACGATCCTTCTCCGCCGCGAGGAGCTCGATGCCGCCTTTGAGACGGCCAAGATGCAGAAGCGGTGCGCGCTCGTGCATCACTCCCACTGAATCTTCGAGACCAGCGCTGAAGGAGGAGCATGCACACGCCACAGGACGGTCCGGTTTGCCGTACTGGGCATGTCGCTCTCGGTACTGCTCGAGATTACCGCAGCTCATGACTTCCTGCGAGGCTTGCTCAGCTTGCTGCAAGAGTACGACACCATCACTGACGATAACATCAAGGCACGGACGGTGAGTCGATGTGCCGGTGTGATGCGTGCGAGCAGCCGAGGATTGACGGCTGTGTAACCCCTCGCACCTTACAGAAGAACCTGTTCAAAGCTGGAAAGGGTAAACGCCCTTCAGGGGCAGCCGACTATCCTCTAAGTGTGCAAGAATCCGGAGACGTTTCTTACGTCTTCTCACCAAATATCGTACGTAGCATCCGCCTGACGTGCGGACTGGCGGCGCGTCGCCTAATCCCCGCCTTTGCATACACTGGCAGCCTTTCGACCTCGACTACTTCGAGACCCTATATACGCTCTGTGACATCCTGTGCGAGGTGTACCAGAAGATCCTGACGTTCCTCGGGCCTTCAACTACCGGGCCTGTCGTCGCGCCCATTCCAGGGCATCCCTTGCTACCAACATTCAGCTCGCTATTATCGCCAAACACTGCGTCCAGCGGAGCTTCAGTTTCGTCGGGTAGCACAGGCAGTATGGGCTCTGGCTTCTTGAACCATCAGGGCCAGCAGCCAGACAAGCGCACAGGTGTCGGACTCAGCCCCATGCTCGTTGAGGTTGTGCTGAAGATTGACTCCAAGCTAAAGGTGGGTATAAGGTCGGTTTTGAGAGGTTGGAACCTTCCTGACGAGCTCGTGCCAGCAGAAAATCATCGCTCTAGTCACGAAAGAGCTTGATACGGTGGCGAGGGCGGCGATCAAGGATGAGCTGAACTTCATCAGCCAGCAATGTCTAAGCACAGGGTCATTAGAAGGATAGCCACTGGGTGGTGGGAGCGTAGTAGTACTGGGTCCGTTTTGTGCGATGTTGTTGTTAGCTGGCCTCGGGACAAAGCCGCTTTCCCTCTTTCGCTCCGCTTGCACTCAATTCGGACTGGTCAGACTGGAGGGTCATCCTCTCGCGGCACCTTTACAGATCTTTTGAATATTCTTCATAGCCTCCATGTTGCTTCGACTCCTTGAAGATTCCTGCTATCTGTCATGACAGGCGCGCCGGAACCTATCTTGCGAACGCTCTTCTGGCCGGCAGGGCTCATCGCCTCCGGACTCGCGTATGGCTTTCGGAAGGATGCGCATACTGCATGCGTGATTGGAATTCTCCCGGCATCTAGCGTTCGCCATAGCCTTGCGCTCGGATGGCCTTAGGTGTACAAGCACTGAGGGTCTTATGCTCTATTGCGCTCCCGCAACAGGCACAGGAGGCGCAAGAGCGATTTGCCAGCGCGGAAGGGCGTGTGCGTGCGGTACTGGACTTCTGCGGGGAGCTGCAAATACTCGCAGTCTGCTCCGACGCGCCCGCTCTTGAAGGGGCACGCCCGCCGTTTGACATACACGTCTCGCTAGAGGGTGGCATAGGAAAGCTGTGCGCGCTCTCTCTCTCTTCTATTACACCGCCGAGAACATGCTGACGCTACCGCCTCAGTCCTGGATGCACGACCGTCCTGTATCGCCCGCCGGACTCACGCAAGTTCCGCTTCCTAGCGGAGAGACCACTGCAGATGCATATTGCCGCCTACCGCTCGCCGATGGCCTCTAACACAAGCGACAAACTCAACGATCGCCGGCTGGATGCGCAAGATCGCCTGTGCGGCATTGCCCGCGAAAGCTTTGCCTCGCACTTCACTCGCCAGGAAGCGGAATGTGCCGACCTGTCCGAAGTCATCCGCCAGATCAACCTCGCTGCCGAGATCAGACAGATGGTCGAAAGCGGCGCTGCGCCTTCCCTTCAACCGAAAGAAGGCACGTCGGCTGGTTCAGGGAGGAGTATCGCTCGACGCCTTGAGGCGCTGGTTGTCATGACTGTTGCGTTGCTCAACTATCGCCCATTCGGGGGCAATGCTCTCAAAGACGTCTCAGCAACAGGTCAGCCTTACTCCGACTCCTGCCACTCCCTAAACTGACATTGCTGTGCCCGCAGCTCACCAGCTCAACGTCCGCTTACAACAGGCGGGTTCGGCACCCGCTCAGTATGCAGCAAGCTATCGAGGGGATCTACGGGACCAGAGCATTAGTCGAGGGCACTACATCAGGTGGGCTGAGCCGCCAGAAGTGTACAGCTGATTTAGCTGGGCTAAATGAGCTCCCGCTCCGCAGCTTCTACGGCACACTCTGGCTGGTCGCTAACGATGTCATCATCGGGTCTGCCTTATGCACCTTCGTTTCGGAAAATGCCGAGCATCTGGCCGCGCTCGTGGTCTACTTCCTGAAGGTGAGGTGCTCTGTAGCCATGGCACTGGCGTTCAGTGCTGACGTTGGACCCGCACACATAGAGGTACGGCATAAAAGGCCTGCAGGACACATTGCTCTGGCTCGATGATTGGCCAGGCGGCCTCAAGCTGAACCACGAGCTTGGGAAGTTCTTTGGCGATGCTTTCCTGTTCTTCACCGTCTTCTGGGAGGAATGTGGGCTACTCTGGCTCAGATGGCACTGAGCACGCTAAACCTAATGCTCCTTCATTCGCCAGCCGTACTTGAAGGTCTTTTCTTCCTGCATCTCCCGCTCGTGATTCGACTAGTGGCGCTGTCCGCTACGCTAGGCGCGACGATGAGCCTTTCGGTGGCCTCCGACCTCCTGGCGCTCGCCACCCTACACCTCTACTGCTTTTACATCATGGCCACGGCAGTATTCGCGTTTCACATACGAGCCCTGGGGTCACTCTTCAACATCTTCAGAGGTGCGTGCGTGCGAAAGCAGGGGCGATGAGCGAGGACGGACAGCTGAAACCACATGGCGTCACCCGCTCAGGCAAGAAGTACAACATTTTGCGCGCCAGAACGGAGCCGAGCGAGTATCAGCTCGACCAGCTGCTCGTCGGTGCCATCCTATTCACCTTGGCAGCTTTCCTCCTCCCGACTGTCCTTGCATACTACCTCGTCTTTGCCTTCGTGAGCCATCTCAGGGGCACATCTGCTCAGCTGTATCATGGCTGAACTCGATCTGCAGAGCCGACTCTGCATCATTCTCGTGCATGCTGGTCTAGAGTCGGTTCTGGTCTTTCTGAATCATTTCCCCCTCTTCGCCATCATGCTCCGCATCAAAGATCCGGAAAGGCTTCCTGGCGGTCTCAAGTTCCGTTTGACCCAATCTGGACAGGGGTCTGTGCTGGAGTTGAGCGTGAGTCACCTGTGATCTGATTGCATGTAGCGGGAAGAGCCTTCTAACCATTGGCATGCGAGCCGTCGCACCAGAATGACCCTATCCCGTTCTCAGCTCTAGCGGACCAATACTGGGCACTTTGGACCGACTTCTCGCAGCACTACTCGCCCGTCTACCTGATTGGGAAGCTGCTGTCCGGTGCGTGATCCCGTCGTGCATCGCATTCCCATCATGCATTGCAGCCGAGCTAATTCATTATCGCAGGGAGCTACATCAACGCGATACCGCGCTCACAACTAACGTACCTGAGCGGCACTCGAGCGACCGAGCCCGCAACATCAGGGAGGCAGAGATAAGGATACAGGGCCAGATGGCTGAGCTAGAACGCGACTGCAGGGTTAAAACTGATGCGCATGCAGCAGAGAAAGGCGAACCGAGGTCGTCACTGTAGGCAGTGTTCGTTGTTGATGTGCTTGTACTTGTGCTCGCGATGGCGTCTCTCGTCTATGTCGTGTATCTGTGCAGCTCCGCTAGTTCGGCTTGTAGCGGTACCTACCATCGCAGCGGCTGCGCGGACCGGGCAGAACGAGTGTCAGTCTCGTGCGTCCCTACAGCAGCAGATCCCGCACGCACTTCGCTTCTTTCTCTAGCTTTTCTCTCTTTTCGCGCTCCAATCGCTCGGCCTCGCCTCTGACTTCTTCGACCTGCTGCGTCGGAGGGAAGCCCATGTGCCTGAAGAAACGTCAACGCAAAAGTGCCGTCAGAAGAGACGTTCAGTCAACGGACAATTTGCTCCGAAAGCAGTGGCGTCAAAGGCTGACCAGTATTGTGGAGGTGTCTGTGCGCCCTCCCAGGACTGTCGGTGCCTGGAGGAATCTTGTATGAGCTGCAGGATGGCCGCCTCCCTCTCTTCGACCGGCAGGTGTCGGACTGCATGTTCGTAATACTAGGGAGATTGCGATATCATCTTCAGCGCATGCTCGTCCCTCTTTGACCAGCTCGCATCGGCTCACCCCTTTGCAGCAGTCGCAGTCTACGCCGTGCATCTGCTTTCTCGCTTCCTTGTTTCTCACGACCTCTTGATAGGCGTACGAGACGCCGTTGTTCTGCTCGGGGTTGATCTCAATGCGGGCGAAGTTCTTCGAGGCCAGAGCGCTACGGTATTCGATGAAGCAGCGGATGAATGGAAGCGGGTCAGCCTGGCTCACTTGCGCCTTTCTGCCACGCGCTATCTCACCCCGCTAGTTGAGGGGCATACGCTCCTCGCCCCTTGTGCTTGTACGGATCTGCGCGGAGTGCCTCCTTTCTCTTCTTTTGGATCTGCCGCAGTTGATCCTGGCCAGGGTATGGCTCGCTGTAGTCTTTCTCTCGCTCGACAACGAACCGTCGCGCTGGCAAGGCCTGGTCTAGCGCTCGAGGGGAAGGCTGGACCTCCATCTTGGCCCGCTTTGAGGATGATACGTGCTGGCCGGTTACGGGCGAGTCTTGGGCTATTGTCCGACCTCGCTTGCGGGAATGCGAGCCGGTATCTCCCGATCCAGGGTCGGCGTCGGGGCGAACTCCACGCTGCCTTCGCTTCTCGACCTGATTCAACGCCCTAGTGACCGTCATAGGCTTCTTACCGCCAGCTCGTATAGACGTCGCGTCGTCTGTCGGAGGTAAGCCAGGGGTCCGCACATCGGCATCACCGTCGCTGTCGTCGCCCCTGGGTGCCGTCTTCCTAGTACTGATAATGGCCTTCCCGACTGCTGAGAGGTCCTCCTCGATCGACTCAGGAAGGACGACCTGGCCAGCTCGGCCCTTGCGCTTCTTGACCGTGCCGCTACGGGACGTACTGGGGACATCCGCCCATAAGGCGGCGGAAGGAGCTTTGCTCGAGCTGGCCAGCGAGGAAACAGCTCCTCCGAAGCGTGTCACTTCTGCCGCAGCTGACCTGCTTCCTTGCTCGACTCTGGACTTGCCCGTCCGTCCCCGAGCAGCGGCAGCGGAGGCGATCTCGCCTTTCTTTGCAGAACGGCCCATGAGGAAGGGATCGCCGTCATCGCTGTGTCTCTTGGCATGACCTCTGCTGCCATGCTCTTCCGACTTCTGCTTTTCCCTAGCGTGTGTCTTGGCCGCCATCAGGAACATAGGAGCTGCAGGCGGAGGAGCATCCGTGCCACTCGCTTCATTGTCCTCCTCATCAGGCCTATCTGATCTTCCGTCGCCCATGACCGGAAATGTGTCCGAGAACTTGCCACTCAGGCCACCCTGCAGCTCCATCACCCTCCTTGGCACAGTGAGAGGTCCAGCCTGCCTCATAACTGCTACCTTCCTGTCTGTGCTGCCTTTGCTAGTCCAGGAACCGGAATCCAGCGCGGCAGCTGGCTCTCGGGGAAGAGCGTGCGGCGTCGTGGAGGCCGCCTCTGCTTCCTTGACGCGCTTCTTGTTGATGTCAGACTGCTTGTGACCAACGCGCTCTCGATGAGTAGGCTTCGTAGCTGTCTGCTCATTCTGGACTTTTTGCTCTCCCTCCGCCTTTGCCGAAACCTCGCACGCTTCGCTGCTGCCTCGCTTGGAGCTCGTCTTCAGGTCCGTCACCAACTCGTGCAGGCTGCTATGCTCTAGCGGCTGGTCGCTCAAACCCGCCGTGGTTGTGCGGGCTTCGGCCAACGATCTGCGAGGTGGTAACTTGGCGCTCGATATCGTTCGCTTGCGCACATCAAGCTCAGCGTCGAAAGCGGCCGAGCGACCGTATGTCGATTTGCGCCGCTTGGAAGAGGCTTCCGGGCGCACATCGCTGCCATTGCTCTTCAGGGTGCTGGTGCTGGGGATCTGGTCACTTGGGTCGCGTAGCCTGTCAGACACAGCCTCGATTGCTGCTGAGGCGATCTCGCACGAGGAGGCGGCTGTGTCGTTGTGGGATGAAGGGTCATACGCGGCGCTTGTCTCGGCGGCGGAAATAGGAGGGGGATCAAGCCGTCGTTGCTGGCGTGAAGCAGGCGGAGTTGGGTCGTGGACATGTGCCGGAAGGCTAGCTTGCGGCTTATTGACACTCGCAGGGTTGTCGCGCTCCGCTGGCTCGATGCTCCTTGGTAGAGCTCGCTTGTCGGGCGAAAGCATGGCTGAGGGCGCAGAAGAAGCCGGGGCGGACGATGTTTCTGTCACTTCTCCATCATCTTCCTCCGCTACACCCTGCGCGCTCGGCGGTGCGCGTGATGCGGCCGCGCTTGCAACCTGCCACTCGGTATTGAGCTGTACGAGCCTGCCGCGGTTGCCTCTGCTGGGCCCACCCGTTCTGCCCGGCGGCAGCGATTCCTCGATAACTTCCTGCCAGGAAGGGGGCGCCTCGTATGCGTATGCTGGGAGGGGAAAGAGGAAGGGTTCTGCAGAGTCGGAAGGCACAGTGGGCGGTCTTGTTCGCAATTGCTCTTGCTGAAGGGATAATGACTGGGTCGCCGGCGGCGCCTTGCTTCCGTTTGCACGTGGGACGACCGGGAACGACGTTGTAGACCTGGCCTCGCTTGCCAGCTCCGGTTCTGGCGGGGTAGCAGGTCCTGCTGAGACAACCACCACATGGATCGGCTCCTGTTCTGCCTCTTGAACGCGGTGTATGAAGCTTATCTGACTGGAAGGGGGGCCAACCGACTGAACGTCAAGCTTGGCCCACGCATCAGCCTCGACCGCCCATGCCTCCTCTTCCTCCGAGCGTCTCTTTTCGTCGCTCTTTGATGCTGTTCGTAGGTGCTGGGGCATACTTCTTCGAGCATCCTCCTCTGCTTCCACGATGTTGTGCTCATACAGCCCCTCGTAGTCGAGCGAGTCGAGGGAGGTCGGAGCCTGGGCCACCTTAGCTTTAGGATGAGGATGGCTGGGCGTACGCATGCCTTCTCCAAGTGGTCGGCTGAGCGCAGCGCTCGCGGCCGGCTGTTCTGGTACGTTATTTGCGTGCTCGCTCCTTCGCGCTTGCTGCTGAACTCCGGCTGCTCGGGTGCGTGCGGACGTCGAGACTGTCGCCGCTGAGCGTGTCTGGCCGCCTGAGCGTGCACTCGGCGACATGTGCGCGAGGCCGCTTCGGGTCTTTGTGCTCGCAGGTGTACGCAGTCCTTTGTGTCTCGGAGACTGGCGGATTGTCCTGCTGGCGGAGGCGCGTTCCTCATCAACGATTGCGGAGGCAGTCGCGCCTCGTCGATGCTTCTTCGTAGGCGTAGCGATGCTGCTCGAGCTCTTTTCGCCGCCTTTACTGACCGAGGGGACTGTCGCATTCTCCTTCCCTTCCTCCGCCATTGCGGTGACGGCTGCCAACGCTGATGGCGCAGGTCCGGCATGCTGACCCGATGCAGCCGGAATGAGCGAATGCGTTCTCTGCTCGGTCAAGGCTCCTCCCCTCCCTGTTTTGTTCTGCTCCCACTCCTGCAGCTCTCGGTCCGCTTCTGCCAGCTCATCGCCCAGCTCCGGATGCCGCTTGACAATGACGACAAAAAGTGCCTTGAATCTCTTCCACTTTGTCCTCTCGCTGTCGAACTTCTTGCTGAGCGCGTCGTGCCGGTCGGCGAGCCTGTCGTACTTGTGCTTGATGCGGTCATTCTCCTTTCGGAGGCTTTCGTTATTTGATCGCAGCTTGCGCAGTGCTGCTTCCGCGGTCGCGGTGGACGCGGTGGACGCGTCCATGGGCGCGGCGGCGGTATTTTCGAGGGCTGGGTGTGCGCCTATGAATGGTAAAGAGACTGAGGAGGAGTTGGAAGGGACGGGTGGGTGCGGAGAGAGCGGCGCGTGTTGATCCGCTCGCGGTGGCCTGCGCGGGACGGCGGTCCATCGGTTTCAACATTCAGCTGAGGGGAGTTTGCACAAGAAGAGCATACACGCACCTCTCTTTCAGATCGTCCTGCAGCTTTGCGACGAGATCCTCGAGCGCCTTCCTTTCCTTGACCCATGCGGCTCGCTCTTCGGCGTCCTCTGCGGGTGGGCGGTCGCGTTGTCAGCCCAGGGCACCCACAGAGCTCTTTTGAAGATGAGAATGGACCGAGACGCACTCTGCACCTTCTGCTGGGCCCACTGTGCCATCGTCTGCAGCATCTGCGCGTCCGTCTGCATCCCTGGCAGAGCATCGCCGATAGTGCGACTTGCTGCAGCGACGGCGGCCTCAGCTGGCCCCCCTCCTCCTGCCCTGACCGCTGCCTCCATGCCTGTTCACTGCGGACGGTGCTGCAGAGCGTGAGCAGGCTGTTGATGTCGACGAATGTGCATCCTCCCTCGTTGTCTTACCACGACAGGTCACAGGTAAGACGAGTCGCCGTCGCCGTCGTCGACGCGTCTCCTGGCTTATGGTGGCAAAAACAGCCCCCAGGGTCAAGGTCGCGCGCTCCCTCTCACGCCACCGGTCAGTGCTCTGTTCTGTTTACTGACTTTCCACCATCTCAGTACAGTACAGTGCCACTGCAACGAGGATGAACAGGCAGGCAGACCAGTACATCACTGGCACCGGCAGTGGCAGCGTACCGCACGACAGGAGCTACTATGACACCGGCGCACCCTCGTCGTCAGCGTCCTACATGGACACGCCCACCCAGTCCAGCCAGGGCACGGCCAGCTCCAGCTCTGGGTACGATGGTGTGACCTACGACCCGTACGCCGCACCAATGACGAGCGGGAGGAACGTCAGACGGCCAGACTGCTCCAGAAAGCTCGTCGTCGCGGGAGATGGAGGTGCGTCAACCCCAAAGTGCTGCGCGCTGCGCTGCGCGACTGACTGGGACATGTGCCTGGAAGCCTTGTGAAGGAAGACTGACAGGCCAGATACCTCACCAGGATGCGGCAAGACCTGTCTCCTGATCGTCTACTCGGAAAACCGCTTTCCAGAGGTGTGCAGATTGCTCTCTTGCGTCTACCAGTCCAGGCACGTCCCTCCTGCTGACAGATGGCAACACCATCCGTCACAGTCCTACATCCCCACAGTGTTCGAAAACTACCAGACAATGGTCACGTACGAGAACAAGGTCATTGAGCTCGCCCTGTGGGATACGGCCGGGCAGGAGGACTACGACCGCCTCCGGCCACTAAGCTACCCAGAATCCAACGTCATTCTCATCATTTTCGCCATCGACTACCCGACAAGTCTAGCCAACGTCGAGGACAAGGTGTGTGCCCCCCCTCTCTTCCTTCTTGTCTTGCTGTCACCCGCCTGCTGATCCGCCAACGTCGTCCTGCTTGACTGCCACAGTGGTACCCCGAAGTATCGCACTTCTGCCCCTCCGTTCCCCTCCTCCTCGTAGGCACAAAGACGGACCTCCGCGCAGACCAGCGGACAAGGGACATGCTCGCCGCGCAGGGTGTGCGGCCCCTGTCGCCAGAACAGGGGCAAGCGGTCGCCAAGCGCATTGGCGCAAAGTACGTAGAGTGCTCGGCAAAGACGGGGCAGGGCGTCAAGGAGGTCTTTGACGCCGCGCTCAAAGAGGCTATGAAGGGAAGGATGATGGAAAAGATAAAGAAGAGGGCCGCGTGCAGGATTCTCTAGGCCTGTGCAGGGCATCGCTTCTTTCCACAGTCGAGGTCGTCTCGCCAGCTTTCCCCACGCAGGGCACGGCTGAGGCCCTTCCCCGCCCTTCTTTCTCTTTCGTATCCTGGCCGCCCTTCCTTTCTGCCCTCCGCTGGGCATTTTCTTCTCATCCCACCTCCCGTCGTCGAGCCTTTATCGCATGCTAAGCTTCGTCCTTCGCTCCCTCGCCCACTGTCAATCCCATATATCGGTCGCATCGTTTTCCTTGCTGTGCTGTAGCTAGTCTTCTTCGCTTGTCGTGCCCTCTGCATGAGTTCAAGCCGTTCCCCGTCTGCTCCCGCGTTGATCGCAGGTTCTCGAGGCCGCAGCCTCACTGCCCCTTCTTGGACTGCTCCAGCATCGCCTCGCTGTGCCTCTCCGCACGCTCGTCTGCCCTCCACTTGCTGCTGACAGACCGCGCCTTCCACAGGATGAGCACGACGGCGGCCCAGGTGAGAGCGAGATTGACGGCGCGCACGAACGAGAGGTCGCCCAGGACGCCCGTGGGGACGCGCACGCGCGATTCGCCCAGCTTGTCTGCGCCAGGGCGATCCGCGCCTGCCGGCGAGGAAGTGGCAGGCGCGAATGGCAAGAGGTAGTGGTGCGGCTGGGATGTCGAGGGGTGGAAAGGCGAGCCGGGCGGGAGGGTCGCGCGTAGCTCGGTAGGGACGAGCGAGAGGCAGGACGCAGAGTCGTCCATCTTGAGGTAGCCCTGTTGTCGGGCGCCTGGGTCGTCGTCAACCGCGCATTGATGCCGTCAGATACAGCTTGCACGCAATCCGCCAGCTGCTTGCGCCTCTCTGCGCACAAGCTCGCTTGCTCGCTTGCCTTCCCGCTCACTCACCTGTTGCAGCCGCTGCCGCTGCATCCGCCTCCTGCTGCTGATACGCGTCCTCGCATGCCCAGAAGACGCACGGCCACTGCACTGGCACCTCGACGATGTCCTGTCTCTCGCCCGCGCCTCCGCTACCGCTTGGTCCTGCACTGCCCAGCCCGTGCTTGCCCCACCAGCTTGCACGGTCAGCCCGCCCCGCAGCGGTGAGCCAGCGGCTGGCGACGGGCTCCTGGTAGCGGAGGTGGAGGGGCATCTCGACGCGCAGATCGACGGGCGGGACGTCTTGGACCGCAGCGGTGCTGGACTCCGGGGTCGAGGGCGCCGGGCGCGTATTGGACATGGGCAGCGAGAGGATGGCGAACGCCGAGCGGTCCGTGCGCTCTACGGCGCTCACGGGCGCTTCGAGGTCGAGCTGACCGCCGAGGTACATCTCTGCATGCACCGGACGCCCTTTGCCCTTGTCCGAGCTCGGGCCAGAGCTGGAGCTGGCGTCGAGTGTGGGCCGGGACGTGATGAGCCGCCCTTCATTGTGCAGCTGCCGCAGCTGGTACTGGTCCAGGATCACCGATGACGAGAAGACGTAGAGCAGCTGCAGGGAGCACTGCGAGGTCGTGTTGCCCAGCGGGCGCAGCGCTGACACTGTCGTCGCCAGAGTCGGGTGGAAGCCCGACGCCGGCAGGAGCGTCGACGAGTGCGATGGGATGGCTGGAATGCTCGACGCCATGCTTCAGTTTGAATTCAGTATGGGCAGTGCTGCTGTCGTGACCGGATGCCAGAAAGCGAAAGGGCAACCTAGTACTGCAGACGGCGGAGTTCACGTGCCCACCACATTGCACAGCTCCTGGTCGCTCTGACCTTCTATGTGGGTTCAATGCAGTCTATGTCTATCGCTACAGTGTCCGTGGAAGCTCCCGGGGCAGGCTATAGCACAGGTTTCAAGCATTCACCGGGCACGGAAGGAGGCTATACCTCCTGCACTTCCAGATCCTCGTCCGCTTCTTCGTTGGTGGGACCCTCACTCCTCTTGCCTGCTGCCGTGTGCACCTCTTCGATCTTTGTGTCCTCCCCTTCGTCCCGCATGAGGAGGTTGACGAGCCTCTCCATCGCAATGCGGACGTCGTCGTCTGCCTCTAAGCGGTGCGCGACCTTCACAACGTCGTACGCGCCTTTGCCGCGCAGGGTGTCTCTGCCCTTGCGCGTGCTGCAGAGGAGGCAGAGCGTCTCTACGAGCATCAGACGCGTATTGCTGTCCTTCTCGCGCTCCTTCTCCGGCCCGAGGAACTGGCACTCCTCCGGCAGCTTCTCTAGCTCGTCCATGTCGAATTCCTCGGGCCCGCACAGGGGCAGCAGGATGTACGGAAGGAAATTGACGTGTCCGGATGAGAGTAGGAGCTCGTGTGCGGGCGTGACGAACGCGCAGTTCTTGAGCGTCGATGCCACGCTCGCGCGCCGGAGGGGATTCGGGTGCGATGTGAACACAACCAGGTCCGACAGGGGTATAGAGGATGAGTCGATGACACCGCCCTCTTTTAGCGATTCTGGCATGCCTAGCAGTGATTCCCGACCCTCTGCGATCTGCACGAGCGGAGCCAGACAGTGTCAGCGTGTATTCCCTGGCACGAACTACCAGCGGCGCCTGCTCACGTTGACAGCTGAGAGGTTGGCAAAGACGTGGGCCAAGTAGTCGTATGTAGCTCTCTGGTTGACGCCGTCTTTAGCAAACAGGTCGACGAGCTTCCGTAGCGCCTTTACGGGAGTCTCGCCACACTTTTCGAGGGTTGCTGTGCACACGCTCTCGAGGCGGGTGAGATTCGAGAGAAGCATGCAGATCTCGTCGGCAATGGGGCAGATGGGGTCGAGAAGCTCGTCGAGCAGCCAGTCGACGTATCCGGGGAGATTTGCGAGCTCTGTGCAGACGATGAGCGAGTCGGTGAGATTGACGAGCGCCGTCAGCGCGGCTTTTGCCGTGGTCTGCGAGGAGTTTCAGCGTTGGTTACAGCGATCTGCACGGAAAACACCGTGGGTATGAGCAGACGCACCTCATCCTTGCTCCCTCTAGATATGCCAGCAAAGACCTTTAGCCAGCCGCGTTCGCCATCCGGAGCGCTCTTCGAATTTAGGATGAGGTTGCGGTAAGGGGACGACTGGACGGTGTAGGGCAGGAGGTTGACGAGGGTGAGGCCTGATATTTGAGGTGACGGGTGGAGCAAGAAGGGGAGGAGCTGCGGTTGTGGATAATAAGGTGCATGATGACGCTCAGTCCAAGCTCTGGTAGCTTTTTCAGGGCGGAGCCACCAGCCAGTCGCGCCGCGCCGTGAGTCGCACCTCGTTGATCTGCTTGGTCGTGTCGGGGTCCATGGTGCAAGATCACCAATGCTGAGGCCAATGCTGCTGTTTGACTATGTCTTCTTATCTGATGCTGATAAAATGAAGGATTGACTGGTTGACCAGACCAGGTCCCTGCTATTACTGATGACCCCTATTTTCGAGAAGGCGGAGTCGCAAGGTCGGGCACGAGATTCTTGCTGGGGCGCCTCTGCTGCTTTCTACGAGCAATCTCCAAGGCAAGGCAAGGCAAGCAAGATCACACATACACATACATACCTACATTCCGCCATGGCAGAGCAGAACGGTAAAGACTCGCGACCCATCGGTCAGTCGGTTCGCTGCAGCTGCCCGTCAATGCGGCGGACCGGGGACTGAAAGCTTGCCCTCTCCCAAATTATGACCTCCGTACCGTCCGCGACTTCGCCCGGCGGCTCTTCGCGACTGCGACTGCGAGCACGCAACAGCACTCCTGAGCGTATCGGACAAGTCTGGCCTGCTCGAGCTCGCAAAGGGGCTCGACGCTGCCGGCGTCAGGCTCATCGGCTCCGGCGGGACTGCCAAAGCCGTCCGAGATGCGGGACTGCCCATTGAGTGCGTGTCTGCCACTGACGTGCCTCTGACTGCCTTCGTGAACACACGCCCGGGCTGAGACTTTTCAATCTTGATGCCGCTGCTGTCACGTCCGTCAGAGACGTCTCAAAGATCACGGGCGCACCAGAGATGCTCGGCGGACGCGTAAAGACGCTCCACCCAGCCGTGCACGGAGGCATCCTCGCCCGTCTGACAGCCTCGGACCTCGCCGACCTCGCCAGCCAGACAATCTCGCCCATCTCGATCGTCGTGTGCAACCTGTACCCCTTTGAGAAGTGTGTTGCACGCGACCCTGCCCCGACCATCGCCCAGGCTGTCGAGGAGGTCGACATTGGTGGAGTGACGCTCTTGCGCGCTGCAGCAAAGAACCACGAGCGGTGAGTAAGAGGGCGCTAGCAAGAGAGCGTACAGCGTCGCCTGTCTGCGTTGCCCGACCCAGCCAGCGATATCCGCGCAACGTACCGAGAGACTGAGACGTGCTCTCGCTTGGCATCTCCAGCGTCTCCATCCTCTGCGACCCAAAGGACTACGGTGCCTTCCTCTCGGCGTACTCTGCCAGCCAGACCGTCCCCGACTCGCTCAGGAACAGCCTCGCCCTCAAAGCCTTCACCATGACGTCTACATACGACACTGCCATCTCCAACTACTTCAGGAAGCAGTACGCGTCCGCAGACGGGATCGACAACGCCAACCCGGAGGACAAGGCGGGGCTGCGCGAGGCAGCCCAGCAGCTCACGCTCCGGTACGGCATCAACCCGCACCAGAAGCCCGCACAGGCATTCGTCAAGACGGGCAAGCTCCCATTCAGCGGTGCGGTATACGGTCCTTGACGGGGGTCTTCCGATCCAGCGCGAGCTAAACTACATTCCTCCCACATTCTGCTCCAGTTCTTTCTGGCTCACCCGGATACATCAACCTCCTCGACGCGCTCAACTCCTTTGCGCTCGTCAAGGAGCTCTCGCAGGCCTTCACGCCCGCACTCCCCGCCGCTGCATCCTTCAAGCACGTCTCGCCCGCCGGAGTCGCCGTGGGCACGTCCGAGCCGCTGACGGACGCCGAGGTGCAGGTCTTTGGCGTGGACGGCCTCGGTGTCGAGCTCTCCGGCCTCGCAAAGGCGTACGCCCGTGCACGCGGAGCAGACAGGATGTCCTCCTTTGGCGATTTTTTGGCCCTCTCGCACACGTGCGATGTAGCGACGGCCAAGATCATCTCGAGGGAGGTCTCGGACGGCGTGGTGGCACCCGGATACGAGCCTGAGGCGCTTGAGATCCTGCGAAAGAAGAAGGGCGGAAAGTACTGCGTTCTCCAGGTGGGTGCTTGCGATTCGTCTCTCATATCTGGCCAGACACACCGCCCCCGTGAGCTGACTTGCCGGTCTCGGCCACTCACGTAGATGGACCCGTCATTCGAGCCTTCGGCGACCGAGCTGCGGACCGTGTACGGTATCACGCTCGAGCAGCGCGTGAACGACTTCAAGATCAGTGCCGATCTTTTCGGGAACGTCGTGTCCGCCAACAAGGAGATGCCGCCATCGGCCTTGACGGACCTGATTGTCGCGACCCTGTCGCTCAAGTACACACAGTCCAACTCTGTGTGCTACGCGCTGCGTGGGGGCGTGATCGGGCTCGGCGCGGGACAGCAGTCGCGTATCCACTGCACGCGGCTCGCGGGCGAGAAGGCCGACGCCTGGTGGCTCCGGCACCATCCGACCGTTCTCGCGTTCCAGTTCAAAAAGGGGACAAAGCGCGCCGACAAGGCCAACGCCATCGACGTCTTTGTCACCGGCGAGATCTGGCACACGGAGGAGGACGACACGGAGCGCAAGGAGTGGGAGGCCCTTTTCGAGGAGGGTGCAGTGCCGAAGCCCCTCTCTGCGCGGGAAAAGAGAGATTGGATGAAGCAGATCCCGGGCGTCTCGCTGGCCAGCGACGCTTTCTTCCCCTTCTCGGACAATGTTCGACGCGCACAGCGGTCTGGCGTCAAATACGTGTCAGGTGAGAGTGGGCCCCTTCGCCCTACACAATCTCACAGACTGACAGACTTGACGATCGCTCTCATATAGCTCCGGGAGGCAGCGTCATGGACAGCGCTGTCTTCAAGGCAGCAGACGAGGCCGGCATGGTCTATTGCAATACCGGATTGCGCCTCTTCCACCACTAGATGTATCATTCCCATGTCCGCATCGGACGGCTCCGCCCCAATAGAATTACAAGCAACAACTGTTTGGCAAAGCCGATTATGCTTGCACGACACATCCCCCCCGAAATGAGAATTTCGCTTCAGGCCTCCGCCGGCGGTGTGCCCTCTCTACTCGGACAGAGACTGTGCCCGTTGAGCTGCACGAGCTGGACATACTGTATCCTCGAGTACTGTGTTGGCAAGCCGCCGTACGGCTGTCAGCCTTTGACGATATCGCGTACGATGTTCCGCAACGAATGCACTTACAAAACCCCACCAGTCCTGTAGGGTGTCTCCCCATGCCTCGCCGATGGTCTGGTCCTCCAGCAAAGCCATCAGAATCCGGAAGATCTTGCCGCGCTGTGCACGGCACATCAAGAGCCAATCAGTCCGCCTGGCTTGTCACGGAGGTCGCAGCCGCTCGTCCCACTCACTGCACTTTCACCGTTAGCTGCAAGATCGTCCAGGCTGATGCTGTTCACGCAGACCACAAATAGCGCGTCAGACAAAGCTGCTGACAGGAGAGGTTCTTGCTCTGCAGAGACGCGTTACTCACCTAGACAGCGTTTTGTATGCATCCCGACATGCCGCGTCCCGCATCGCCACCAGAGCCCGATCTCCCGGTAGCAGGGCAAGGCGGTACGAGAACTGCAGTGTTGCAGTCAGTCATGCCCTTCTGTAGTTGAAAAGACCAGCCCACAATCCTCACAATGGCCATCTTGACCGAGATGGCGGTGATGTCGATGTTGGCGCTAGCCATCCCAAAGACTGCCTTCTGATCGTCGGAAGTGTTATCGCTGTACTTGCCGCAGAGCAAAGGCGGGCGCTCGCTAAGGTACTGTGCCAGTTCAGCCTCTGCCTCGTCAGCGAACGCAAGCTCTGCCTGCGTCTGTGCCACGTCGAGCCGCTGCATGAGCGTCATCTGCTTGCGCCGCAGCTGCTTGTGCCGCACGAGCACACGCGCCATGATCGGGAACAGCTTCATACAGCCAACAAAGCCGTGCATGGGTGAGATCTGATCCGCTGGCTGCGGGAATGAGCCGTGAATCGTGATGTTGTCGTCGTCGATCTCGGCAGGGAAGGGCGGGAAGCCGTCGTATTCCTGGAAGTGCAGCGGTTGCCCGGCGGAGAGCTCGGTGCTGCAGGACTAGAAGCCAGTCAGTAAGAGCTGGCATAGCAGGTTGGAAGAGCACTTCAAGGCACGACTGGCTGTACGCACACAGCCACGGCGTAGACGTGCCAGAAGGTCCGGCGCCGCAGCTGGATCTCCTTGTAGTCCAGGTGCTGATACAGCAGAGCCGATTCTTCGATGATGCCCATCGAGTACACCAGCTGGCATGCTTCCGCTAGGAGGGTAGCAGCTTTGTGGGTCAAGCTGGTGGAGGCCGCGTAGAAATAGCCCCTGTCACCGCAAAGAGCCGGTCAGCCCGAGTGCGACTGGGCCGAGGTCGCACGGAGCGACACTCACAGAACGAGAGTATCGATTTGGAGGAGGTTAGGCTCGCGGTAGTCCCTGTCGTGGAGCAGCATGCTCGCTGCATGGCAGTTTCGCTGCAGCTTCTCCAGTTCGGATCGTGAGCAGATCTGGAACAATCTGCTGATGGGGCATTGTCCGATTGTGTATGACACTGAAGACGTAAAGATGATTCAGTCAGCTGCGGTTCTTGGCCGGGGAGCAATCAAGACGGATTGGGCCCACCTAGCCCAAAGATGAAAGCGCGGAACTGCCGGTCGTGCAGGTCTCGTCTAGTGACCAGATCTTTCGAGAAGGTAGGGGCGTGGACGAGGGGCCACAGGCAGTGCATATACCGCAAGTAGAGAGCCAGGAAGCGGCCGACAAGCGACCAGCTCGCCACGTCCTCGATCTGAAGATCCGGAGGCCGGATGGCAGTATAGAATAGCGATGTTGCGGATGCCGCTTGCGTCGGTCGTGAATGGCCATTCGGGGAGAGGTGGGACTCCTTGACGCTGTGCCGCCGCGCTCCCGCTGGCTGACCGTGCGAGCTCTGCTGGTCGCTGGGCGGCGTCTCCGTCGACATGGGAGAGACTCCGTTCTGTAGCTCGCCGCTCAAGAGTTCATGGTGCATCGAGCTGTTGTGCTGCTGGGCAGGCAGAGGCAGCGCGCTACCTGCGCTCGTGGCGGACCCGAAGGCGTGAGAATATGGGTTGGGAGCGTATGCGTCCTGCACAAGCACAGGTGCTTGGCCTGTCCCGCCCGATGTGCCCATTCCAGCGGCATTCGAGACCCAGAGGAGGTCGTCGAGGCTGCCCGTTCTCTGCGGATGCGCGCTACTGCTTAGCAAGGCACTGCCACCAACCGCATGCTGGTCGACGAGATTAGTTATGCTAGGAAACGGAGGTAGGTGATGGCTGGTCGACAAGGGGGTCACATGAGGCTGATCCGCTTCAGGTGCAGACGCCCATGATCCGGACATGTTTTCGACACCTCTTGCTGATTGTCCAGCAGCGTTCAGGCCGGGATACAGCTGCGAGCGGGGACTGAAGGTGCCGAGCGCAAAAGCGGGCTGTTGACCCCCACTGCCGCCGGACGACTGGCCGTCTGGTGGACGTGACTCGCTCTCGGACTCCTGAGCGTCCCCATCCTGCATGCCGTGCGAGTCGTAGTGGTCTGAATCCGCATCTTCTCCGTCGTTTGTTTGGATGTCCCCGTTTGTGCTGCTCGCTGCTCGGTTCTTTGCCCGTTGCTCGCTGTCTCTCCGGGCTGCGTTCGCTTTCGCTGTTGAGCTAGATTAGCCATCGAAGTGAACGGAGGAGAGAGACGAGCATCAGCGGGTGCGTCTGACATGGCAGCTTGCTTGGCTGCACCTGTCGAAAAGCGTCGTCGGAACTGACCCGGCGGGGCGACCTGCTCTCCGGTAGACGTGCGTGAAGGTGCATTCGAGGTGAAGCCTCGAGCAGTTCATGCACGCGTCCGAGCCATCCCGCTCATCGCCTTCCTTTGGTATGCATTTGATCTTCCTCTTCCTGCAGCAGTCGCACACTGGCGCTTTCGAGCTGTTGCCCGCGGACCCGGAGCTCGCGGTAGCGGCAGCAGCCGAGGTGCTTGCCGTGGGCGCAGGTGGCATCGCTGCGACGGCTGCTACAAATTGTCCCTAGCGGCTTCCCGGGCACTGTAGGCTGCGCTCATCCTCTAGCAACGGCCAGCTGCTATGCCCGTGCTCGTCTTCGCCGAGTGAAGGAGAAAGAGCAAGAGCACGCGAGCGGCCGGCGGTGGCGGCTGGCTCTCGTGCGCAACAGGACAGCCTGAGGACAGTTGCTGCGAGATGGCCCTCTGTTGGCCTAAGAGCGATACACGCGCACTCTTGGACAGCAACATACAACATACACATCCCAGCTCGCGCATCGTCATCATGCAGATCTTGTTCTCGGACGTCCTCCTGGTCGTCATTGCCATCATCGCTCCTCCCGTCTCGGCGGTGCGTGACCTCGTCGACGGCCCTGCAGGCTCTCGAGAGAAGCAGCTACAGGAACTGATGCCGCCTCTCCGGTTCCAACAGGCTATGATGACCGGATGCTCAGGACAGCTGTGTCTCTCCATCCTCCTGACCTTGCTCGGTTGTGAGTTTCCGTTCTGACGTGTCCACCTGTCGGGCAGGAGCTGACGCACACTCGCCCTTTCATCCAGACATCCCCGGACAGTAAGCTCGACGGAAAGATACTGGTAAAGTGTGTCCTGGTCCTGAACTGACTTCCTGTTCCCTCCTGCCCTCAGCCTCCACGCCTTCTGGCTCATCTACAAGAAGGTGAGTCGCAGAGAGGTGGCAACGGCTTGCGGATGTCACCGCTGATAACTGTTCTTACTACCCAGATTCAGGCAGACGAGCGCTTCGGCGTCAACGGACACCGCTACGCAGGAGGTGGCGAGTACCAGCCCATCGGTGAGGCACCGGCACCGGGCACCTACCCCTACGCGCACCCGCAGTACCAGCAGCCACGCATCCAGCCTCAACAACCGTCTCAGAATGTCTACGCTGGTCAAGGGCCGTATCAACAGCCACAGCCTGCCATCGCGCAGCCGGACCAGAGCATTCGGAAGGATGCGCCCCCACCGTACGGTGCTGTCTGATCGGACATATAGCCTGCAAACCGTCCTGCCTTTGGAAATTGTACATTCTGTAGGGGTCTCTCTTTGTTCCTTCTTCTAGTTGCGTGTCTCGGTAGCCAAAGACTACTCCGAGCCTGAATCGCTTTCGGCTGCGGGCCAGACCTCATGGCCCCACATGAAGTCGATATACGACCGCACACCTGGAGCTCCGGAGCCAAAGTGGCGAAGAGGGTGGCTATTGTGGAGCAAGGTCAGCAGCTTCTCAGCAGTCATGGGATGAAGCCGTACGCGTGCACAGTTGCTTGCATGTGCATATCGAACGTGCTGTCCATGGCGAAGTGCGCGTGTCCTGGTCGGACCTGGCTGCTCGGGCCGCGCTGGCTGCACTTCGCGTCTCTGACGCTTTGGTCGGCTTGGACGGAAGCCAAGAGGTGCCAAAGGACGATTGCAACGAGAAGATCAGACACGGCAACAACAGCAGCTGGCCACCTGACCCATACGTTCCTGCACACAACTAATCGCACTCGATGCTCTTCACACTCTCCATAGTCGCCTTCTGCTGCCTCATCCTGCTGAGTGAGGCTTGACAGGCGTCCGACCGATTCGACAGGCGGAAGCGACCGTGTGCACTGCATCTACTGACACGATCCCATGACAGCCGCCTGGATATACCGCCATCGCCTGGCAGATAGCCCTTACGTGCCTCGTCGCTTGGCCGCGCACTTCAGGCAGTACCAGCCGCTCTCCACCTTTGCTGCCGCATCAACCGCTTTCGACACTGCCACCTTCGACCTCTCCGGGAACCTTGAAGGGGACACCAGGAGCGGACTAGATGAAGAATCCCTCACCGAGATCAGGCGGTTGATGGATGGGTGCGTCCGCTCCAGCTGCCCTGCCCGAGTCTCGTAGCGGCCATGCTGACGAGGCGCCCACTTCACATCCCCGCAGCCGACATATCACCTTCGACGAGGCGCGGTATTTGCTCGCACAGCGTCAAATGCGGAAAGCAGGCATAGGTGAGTCGATGTACTATTGCGCAACCTTGGGACCTAGCTAATGCAAGGTGCGCAGATCCGAACACCGGACTCCCTCTAGACAGCAAAGCGGTGACATCACTCTGAGGCTGGACAGACTGCTGCGCTTGCTATTCGTTGTTGTGAATATTCTCTGCTAGCTTTCTGTCGCTATACTTTCTCTATCCTCGTCATCATTCTCCATGTCTGCCGTTCCTTGCGAGCGCGCCTTGTATGCCAATCTCGAAGTTGCTGGTGGCCACGCTAGACTCACTGACTTCTGCTGACTCTCCTTCCCTTTACCCTCCTTCCTGAAGCCGTCATCATTCTCATCCACGTACGGTGTCCTCGGATCATCGAGGTCCTTCGCCGAAAGGTGCTGTTTCTTTGGCAAAGGCGCCGAGGCAGTAGGCTGCTTTGCCTTGGTGGTCGTCACCTTGGCCTTCTTGGTCTTCGAGTCGAGTGATAGCACCCTGCGCTCTTTCTGAGCCGCCTCTTCGGCCTGTGCCGCCTTGTAGGCCGAGTCGATCTGCTTGTAATGATCGATGCCGCCAGCTTTGCTCGCATAGCCCATGGCCGACGTGACGATTTGCGTGTTGGCGTACTGCCCCATCCCGTCGAGCGTCGGGAACTGGACGGCCCGACGCTCACGCTCTCTCTCATCGGACTCGAATCGTATCCGCTCGATTTCCGTCCGGATGATGGTGTCGCGCTCGGTCTCGAGCTCGCTGATATACGCGGCTAGCGTCGCTTCCGTTGCAAGCGATGATTGGCAGCTCGGACAGTCGGACGTGTAGGGTACGTTGAGGTCGCAGATGACGAGGAGGCAGCGAGGACACAGGGGAACGATGGGCGAGACAGGATGTTGCTGGCCTGCAACGGCGGGATGGACGTCAGATGTGTTCAGACCCATGCTGAGGACATCGCTTACCTTGACAAAAGCATGCCACCGCTTTCCCTTTCCCTTGAGCATAACGAAGACTGCGCTCGATCTTGAAGAGGGCTGCCGAGGCGCTATCGGACACACTCTCCGGCGGCCGAGTCTGCAGCGGACCTGAACGCGGCGGCAGAGGACCTGGCCCTCTTGGGGCTGATGTTGTGGCTGGAGGAGCTACGTTCACCGAGACAGCTCCTGCATGTGCGTTGATGTGTGCCGATATGCTGGGTACAGGGCGTGCAGGCTGAGCTGTTGCCGGCGCAGGCTGCTGGCGCTTTTGCTGTGGCTGTGGCTGCGATAGTTTCGAGTGGACTTGCGAGACAGGGGGAGCAGCCTCCTTCGTTGAGCCAGCTTTCCGAGTTGTCTGTGCGAACGGTGCTGCAGCCGTAGCTGCGAAGCGCGACTCGGCGTATGCGCGGACGAAGCTCGCTTGAGCCGTGTCGTTCCCGAGGAGGCCCGTGAGGTAGTCTTGCAAGTCGGCGCGAGACTTCAGTGTGTTCAGGTGCGGGATGATCTGCTGGTCGATGGTGGCATCGTCTGCAGGTCGAAGGGGGATGTGTGTCCGTGAGTCAGCTCCGAGATGCCCACGCGGCATTCGCTTCCAAGACTGACCGAGACCCAGGTACAGCGAGAGCTGGTTGCGGACTTCTGAGACGTTCATACCGGTCTCTGCGTGTTGAGAGCAGGCTAAGCGTGGTCGACAGCTGCCATCCGGAGAGGACCCGAGAGCGACCGCCAGACTTCGCGGTTCTGCTTCGCACGCATCACATCTATTCTCAAGAGGAGCGACAGGCCCCCGAAGCGATACGACAATGTCAGAAATGATGTTCGGTGCGCTCATTAGCACAATCTGTCTTCCAAAATACCGCTGACCGACTGCTTGGTCTGACCGGTCGATCTGCCGCAGCCCATCATTTCAACAGACTGTCCCCAGAAGTGCAGAGGCACTTGCTGTCTTTTTCCAGCAGGACTGTCCTCGCCAATATCCGCCTGGCCGCAGGGGTCCAGCATCCCCTCTTCGAGATGGCTGTGCGTTTGTTTCTGTCATACTGGCGCCTCGCCAGCGCGCTAAGATCAACCTTCGCTCTGCGTGTGCCTTTGCGAACAGACCGCTCACGCCTTTCGGAAGCTCAATATCGTCCCAGAGTCACTGGAGCCGATGTCCATTGAAGAGATCCGCGAAATTTTCGAGAATCTGAGTGACGCGACATGCTCTCAGGTCCGAGTATTCTGCCTCCACCATGGCTGCATCGCAGACGATGATGCCTTGTGTAGCGAAGCACAACTATACGCGCGCTACGTTCTGGCGCTCATGGATCGCCTCCCGAAACTTCACACTCTCGAAATCTGGCTGGAAGTCGACGGTCGCAACGAGTTCGACCTCTCCGCGCCCGTTTGGGCTTTCCTACGAAGGATAGCCGGACAACAACCACAGTACTCTCTGGAGCTCACCTTCACCTCTGAAAGTCATATCAGCGAATCCGAATTAGCTGAACGTTACGCCCAATTCTCCAAGCTCCTGTCGAGTATTCTGACAACGCTTGGTCCAGGCTCCATCAAGGCTCTCGACTTGTGCTTCCCGGACGCTCCTCTTATATCTCTGCCGCTCATCAGTCGGAAGATGCCTCTCAAAACGCTCAAGATCAGTACGGGGGTACCGATGGCAGCTGGCAGCGCTCGATGGGACACCTTCTTCGAGGCCTGCGTCAGCAGCGACTCCTTGCGCCATACTAGCGTTAGGCGATCCAACTGTACTCAAGCCGATGTCGATGGTAAGTCTCGTTTATGCTGTGCACAGTTGTTCTAGATCAGCTAACCCATCTTCCGGCTTCGAGCATACATCACGGTCGTCATCAAGGCATGCTCGAGAACCCTGGAAACACTGGCCTTGCAGCTCTATACCCGTGCTATGCCTCGCTTCGGTCTGCTGCCACGACTGCAGCACTTGGACATCTTCGACACGCCCCTTGGTGAAATCGATGATTTCGAAGGACCGCGGGTGCGCTCATTGAGTGCCTGGGAGGGTATGGGCGCAATTGGTGTTGCCCGTTTGCTGGAACATCCGCAGCGCTTTCCCGAACTCCAAAGCGTGACTATCGCGGCTATAGAGATCGTACGGGAATCGGATGCACCGCAGCTGGACAGGTTACGCACCATCAGCGATCTCTGCCTTGAGAGAAGCATCGAGCTCAGACTTCCCAGCATCATGATTGGCTCCGATGTGCCAGGAGACTATCTAGTGTATCTGCACCGCATGCGACACCACCTCTGTTATGGTCTCACGGTAGACTTCCGGAGCCGCAGATCAGACCAACGCAGGATGCCGTCTACGAGTCTGGATCTGGACAATCTGGACTATCTCGATCTGATATGCTCAAAGCCGGAGGAGAGCGTGCCGGTTTTGTCGGTGGCGATGCTGTCGCCAGCTGAACAAGCCGAAGCCTTCCTCGGGACCATACGGAGTATTCGGAACCTGACGGCGATCAACCTTGACGCACCGTCGGGAGATGTAGATGTTCCACATCTCGTAAGGTACATTGCCCGGGCCATCACGGCAGGGCGATTCCCTGCGCTGCAAAACTTCGGAGGGTCTGTGCCTTGCAGGAAGGATGTAATTCCGAAAAGCGTCATGCAGCAGATGGAAAAGAGAACTTTCCAAAGTCTGTCGGGACAGGGCCATCGAATTGTCACTGAGCTTCGAGCTCACAGGCCGCGTCACGGCGTGAACGCCCGAAGGAGAGTCGCCGTCTCTGCGTCCGTAGCAGAGAATAGCTAGAGCAGACAGGTATCGTCGAACAAATCCCGTGAAGGGGAGGGCGCGCGAGTGCGTCGGGGAGGAGCACGAGCACGAGCAGCCGGTCTTTCGGCAATACGTAATTCCATGCAGGCAACAACACGAGCGGGAGAAGCACGTCTCCCCGAGCTAGTATCCCATCGACCATCGTCCGCCACAGAAGAGGCATGACCGTGCCATCTTCAGCAGGACCTGCGCCGCCGTCTCCGCCTCGTCGACTGCGAAAGCGTGCACCGCAGGCACGCGGGATTTCCGGCTGCACACGGTGCACGTACGCGCTGCTGCCGTCGAGAGGACAGCGAGGGTGATACTGCAGCGGACTACGTGCGAAACAGGTCAGTCGCTCTGTGCTACGTAAATCTACTGCGAGCAGGACTCACGCCACTCGTGCCCATTCCGACAGGTCGCCTTCCCCAGCCGGTCAAAACCGATCACCTCAGAGCAGGCGGCGCAGCGGTCTAGCTGGTCCAGCTCAGTCGTGAACACTTCCGCCGGTCGCTCAGTCTGTGGCACATCGAGATCCATCCGCTCGTTCTCGCCCTGCGCCTCGCTCAACGAGGTGATGATCTGCTGGAAGCGCGAGTAGAGGAAGTTTGATACTGTGATGCGCATCTTAGCGTTGCGGCTCGCAGGCGCATCCGTAAAGCACGCGCGCTTACTCGTTCCGTGTAGATCTAGCGTCCGGCAGAGCGCAGTGAAGACCAAGAGGCAGATGCGCGATGTGATCTTCTCTGCTACTTCCCTTGCTGCTGCGCGCTCTCCACTGGGCGCGATATACTTCAGACAGTACCTGGCGATGAGCCCAGCTAGACGAATGGCATGGAGCTTCTGGTCGGAAAGAAGGAATGCCGTGTAGTCGTCAGATCTCTGCAATGAAGCGGGCGGCGCATAGCTGAGATCGATTGAGGTCGTGAGAATGTCAAGCAAGCGCGCGGCCATCTCTCGGTTCTTGTGAAAGTGCCGGAGGCCGAGGAAGATGGGGAAGAGGGTGCGCGCCGAAGAGTATGGGACGCCTGACACAATGATGGACGGTTGTCAGCATAGATCGCCGGCCAACGGGGCAAGATGCCAGCGTGCTCACCTGGCTCGGGATTAGTCAAGACAGCCCGCACATTGCTCAACAGCAACTCGACGTCTGGACCATCAGACTCGAACATCCTGCCGAAGAGCAGGGCGCTCTTGTGCAGTGTGGCCATGGAATAGACGCGAGCGTCGAGATTGTGCCGCTCGTACGCCATGAAGAACGTCCCGCTGCTGTCGAGGGCGACGCACCCAGAGACGATCATGGCTGCACCGGCAGTGATGGTCCCTGTCGACTTGAGCTTGACGGATGCGCGCTCGACGGCGAGGAAGCTCTTGCGAACCTGCTCGCACAGCTGTAGACTCGTCGGATTATCTGACGTTTCATCGCTGTGGAGCGGATCTACCATGGGCGTGGTCCATGGGTTCGAGATGGTGCGGAACGTGCCGTCTGCGAGGGCGACCACGAGCTGGTCTGTCCGGTCCACCGCCCAGATGTCGAGAGGGTTGGCGATGCTCGTCCAGCCGTTGAAGGTCTCGATGGGTATCTGCAGATTGCGGGACGATGAGGGTGTCCAGAGCACGACCTCGCCGACTCTGCCGACAGCGAGCTGGCTTGGGCTTATCCATCTCAGGGCCGTAGTGGTTTTGGCACTCGAGAGCATGGAGCGCTCGACGTCGACATTGATGGAACCGTCGTGTGCGACTGTGATGAGAAGCAGCTTGATGTGTCCCCATGGTCCACCCAACGCAAGCTGTATAGACTGGGTAACTGCATCGGGTGATGTGTTAGCTCTGACTCCCGCGATCTTGCCTTGCTGAGAGCGTCTGACCTTTTCCGTCCGCTGCATCTGTCTCTGTCTCTGAGCTCCATTGGTTCCATGCCATCACGAGACAGCCCTTGTCCGCTATTGGCTCTCGACAGACGAAGGTCATCCCGGAGCGGCCGTCGTATCTGCCGAATTGCACTCATTAGCCGTTACGCGCTTGTCTCACAGTCTGGTCAGTCACCCACCGCCAGAATGTGACATCGCCATTCCTGTGCGCCACTGCGAGCAAGCTATCGTCTCTAGTTGCATGAGAGGGTGCCGCGGGCGACCAGGCCAGAGCTGACAGGGTGAGGGTCCCGCATGAGCTGCTCGACTCGGTAGAAGCGTCTCTCATCCGTCTGCAGCTCACATGTTGCCTGTATCCGATGCACGAAGTGATCCTTCGTGCTCCGTTGAGCTTCGGTCATGCCGCGTGGCAGGATGGAAAGGATCTCAGGCTCTTCATCGAGTAGAGCATTAAGGGCGGAGGTAGTGATGTCGAACATCTGCGAAAGAACAGAATTAGATCAGCACAGGCGATGCACGTCCGTCAGCACTCTTGAGCGCTACTGCGAACTGACGGGTGACCATGTCGCCTTTATCGGATCTTGACCAGGGGCGAAGACGTACACCTCGCGGTTCACGTTCAGGGCTGCAACAAAGCATCTTCGTGTAATGAGACGCAAGATAAGTCCGACTGTACAGTCCCCCAGCATGCAAGCACATGGATGGAGCTCACCCTCCGAGTTCCGTCAAGCCGCTTGGACTCCAGGTTGCCATATGCCAGCCATTGTCCAGTCCTCCTGGCACCGTCGAGCGAGGATCTGGTACAGCGTGCCCGGCAGCAGCACAGTCAGCTTACGCGACGTGTACGGCCACGAACCCACGCGTTGCTCCTTCTCGCTCGCTCACCATTAGAGTAGTCCTCCCATTCGATGTTCCGGTTGGCGACCTCGATGATATTCTTGTAGACAGGCAGTCCCTTGCACTCGCTGCTGCCAAAGAGATTCTCGAGCTTGTCTGCGCTCCATTGATCTGCAGTCTTGTTGCCTGGCAGGCCAGAGAGGGCTGATCCGTCGGCTCGGACAGAGAGGCCGAGCGCGGGTGTCTGCAAGCGGTAGTACCGCACACGGTCAGGGTGCGTGACGCAGGCAGGCAGCGTGGGACGCGAAGTGCGGGCGAGCGGCGCACCACAATGTGCAGGTACGAGTGAGTGAGGACGAGGATCTGGCCGTCGGCAGAGACCGACACGCCTGAAGGGAAGCTGGTCCTGCAATGGGACGTGACGCTGGCCGAGCCCTCGACGAGCATGGTTCTCGGAGGAGGTGAGCGCGACGCCAATGAGTGTATCCTGCTATGCGCTGGGCTGCAGCGTCTTCATGGCGCTGATGAATGCGGTGATGCAGGCCAGACGGAGGGGGAGCCGCTGCAGCTCCGTCTGGTCACGTTTTCCTGCCGCCGCCCAACGCCCAGGCGCGACCTTTCTCCCTCCCGACCGAGAAGAGCTTCTCGCCATCGTCCAACTACCACAAGCTACGCATACACCATGGCGAGTCTGCCGACGTACTGTCAGATGTGAGCTCAGCAGTGTTGATCCTGATGCAGCGAGCGCGCTTCTCCGCTCGCAGGCCGACCACGCCTCCTGGACAATGGCCGGACTCACTGGAGCTGGGGGAGTCCTGGGTTTCCTCAGGAAGAGATCCATCCCTTCCCTCGTTGGCGGCCTGGCCGTATCGGCTCTCTACGGCAACGGAGTGCGCTGCTTTCGCTCGTCGTGCATTGCAGGCTCGATGGGTCTTCTCCGCTGACGGCCAACCTTGTACATGTCCACCGAACACCAGGCCTACCTCATCTCGCAGAACAACGACAAGGGATTCGCGTCTTCACTTGGTGGGTGTCTGTCTGGTCGGCTGCTGTAATAAGAGCTGACCCTGCCCTGCCCTGGCCATCCCGAAAAGCCGCCTCGACGCTGCTGGTCGCCGGAAGCGCCCGGAGAGCGCTCAAGCTCCTCCCCATCCCGCTGGGACTGTCGTCCCTCGGTCTGCTCGCAGGAGGTTACTACGCGAACAAGGCGTATCGCTCCGTCGTCGGCTACTGAAACGTGTCAGAGCTGCCAGTGAGGTCGCGCTGGAGGATGGTCGACCAGGTGGCAATGGGATCGCACATACGGCTGTACCACCAACTTGCATCGACAATACATACACGCCGTTGCCATTAACATTTGTCTGTTCTTGCTGCTTTGCGCTTCCCTGCTACGACTTCACTGCTGCTGTCTCTGCTGTTGTGTGCTGTATAGGAAGCCGGCTCGTTGCCCTTCCTCTCCCATCCGGGCATCAGCCAGGTCGGCGGATTTCGCAAGTCTCCCTCATGAGGACCGCTGACCGTCCTGCCTACAGGTTCATCACAGCATAGCAGGAGAAAGGCAAGAGGGAGTAGGGAGTGTGTGACGGTGCCACAGCGTAGATCAACCGCCCACCGCGAGACGCGAGCAGCCCGGCATGGCGTCGACGGCTGCCAACCCGCTCGACCAGCTCGAGTTCCTCTCCATGACGAACTCGCTCGTCCAGGAGCTGCAGAACCACATTGGGGATGAGATGGGCGACAAGACGCTCGCAGAGTTCATCGTCGCAATGCACGAGGAGAGCAAGGACGCCAGCGAGTTCAAGGGCAAGCTCAAGGAGGTCGGAGGGGAGCAGTTCTCGGACTCGCTCATGGTCAACCTCGACCGCCTCATCAACGCCATGCACCCAAAGTACAAGGGAAAGAGGGCTGCTTCAGGCACCGCAGGGGGAGTCAATGGTACTGCCGCCGCTGCTGCTGCCAAGTCTGCAAAGGAAAAGGCCAACGTCCTGTCGCTGCCGGACGGAAACCGGTGGAAGAGTATCGACGACCTCATCGAGGAAGAACGCAGGGAGAAGGAAAAGAACCCAGTCGCAAAAGGCGTGGACGATCTCATGAGCCAACTCGACTCCATCGGAGAGAAGCGCAAGTCCGTGGCGGAGGATGCGGCTGGATCATCTCGAGGCAATGGCTGGGGTGACCGAGGCGATCGCTCCCGGGACAACGGCAGGGATGACTACGACCGCGGAAGGAGCAGCCGGAGAGTGGACGTCAGTCCTCCTCGACTCGGGCGCAACGGAAGAGATGTGGGAGGCGGAAGCGGTGGTGGCGCGCGCCCACGGCCAGACGACAAGCCTGTCCAGTACAAAATCTACGACGGCAAAGTCACAAACATGCGAGACTTTGGCGCATTCGTGCAGCTCGAAGGCCTCATGGGCCGACACGAAGGGATGGTGCACATCGGCTCCATCCAGCAGGGAGCCCGTCTGAACCACCCATCAGATGCTGTGGCAAAGGGAGAGTCGGTCAAAGTCAAAGTCATGAGCATCACGGGCAACCGCATCAGCTTGTCCATGAAAGATGTCGACCAGACGACGGGTCGCGACCTCTCGCCGCACTTGCGCGTCATGTCGGAGCAGGAGATCGCCGAGCAGCAGCTGGCCAACGCGACGGGCGGCAACAATGCGCCACTCGGCAAGCGAGGCATGGGCGGCTTCGATGCGCCAGAACCGCCGAAGAAGATGAGGAGCTTCGCAGACGACGGCAAGCGCTCGGCCAAGCGTCTCACGTCGCCGGAGCGGTGGGAGATCAAGCAGCTCATTGCTTCAGGCGCAGTCTCTGCTGCGGACTACCCAGATCTGCACGACCACAACGCCAATGCCGACTTCACCAATCCCAACAACACGCAGGAGGACGAGGAGCTGGACATCGAGGTCCGTGAGGACGATGCCCCGTTCTTGGCTGGCCAGTCGCGCAAGCTGCTCGACCTCAGTCCAGTCAAGATCATTAAAGCGCCTGACGGGACGCTCAACAGGGCTGCGCTGCAGGGCGCCACGCTCGCAAAGGAGAGGAGGGAACTGCGACAGCAGGAGGCGCAGGACGCAGCGGACGCCGAAGCACAGGATCTGTCATCGGCATGGCAGGACCCGCTCGCCAAACGGACCGACCGGCAGTTTGCGCAAGATGCACGAGGCAGTGCGATGGGCAGGATGGCGGAGGAGCAGCCTGCATGGAAGAAGGAGACGTTTGGAAAAGCCAACATCCGGATGGGCAAGCAGACGAGCCTGCCCATGAAGGAGCAAAGGGAAGGGCTACCCGTCTTCAAATTCCGACAGCAGCTCATCGATGCCGTACACGACAACCAGATTCTAGTCGTCGTTGGCGACACGGGATCAGGCAAGACGACGCAGATGACGCAGTACCTGGCCGAAGAAGGCTTCGCCGACCGACTGAAGATTGGGTGCACGCAGCCGCGTCGTGTGGCAGCCATGTCCGTGGCCAAGCGTGTTGCCGAGGAAGTGGGATGCCGGCTGGGCGCAGAAGTCGGGTACACGATCCGGTTCGAGGACTGCTCCTCGCCCGAAACAAAGATCAAATACATGACGGACGGCATGTTGCAGCGAGAGGCGCTCATCGACCCAGACATGTCGGCTTATAGTGTCATCATGCTGGACGAGGCGCACGAGCGCACCATCGCCACGGACGTCCTCTTCGCCCTCTTGAAGAAAGCATGCAAGCGGCGTCCGGATCTCAAGATCATAGTCACGTCCGCCACGCTAGATGCAGAGAAGTTTTCGACATACTTCTTCAACGCCCCCATCTTCACAATCCCCGGTCGAATGCACCCCGTCGAGATTCTCTACACCAAAGAGCCAGAGTCCGACTACCTCGATGCAGCCCTCATCACCGTTATGCAGATCCATCTGGCCGAACCCGAAGGCGACATTCTCGTCTTTTTGACGGGTGCAGAGGAGATTGACACATCGGCAGAAATCCTCTACGAGCGCATGAAGGCATTGGGACCGCAGGTGCCAGAACTCATCGTTCTTCCTGTCTACTCTTCGCTGCCTTCAGAGATGCAGTCCCGCATCTTCGAGCCTACACCACCGGGAGCGCGAAAGTGTATCCTGGCCACCAACATCGCAGAGACATCGTTGACCATCGATGGTATCTACTACGTCGTGGTGAGTTGCAGACCGCGCTCTCCCAATTCACCTCCTCCGCAAGCTGACACACGCTATCTACAGGACCCGGGCTTTTCGAAGCAGAATGCATACGACCCGCGAACCGGGATGGACCAGCTCATCCTGACTCCGATCTCGCAGGCACAGGCCCGACAGCGATCCGGCCGAGCAGGACGAACCGGGCCCGGCAAGTGCTATCGGCTCTTCACCGAGGCAGCATTCCAGAACGAGATGCTGCCAAATCCAGTGCCGGAGATCCAGCGACAGAATCTGGCGTCTACTATTCTCACGCTCAAAGCGATGGGCATCAACGATCTTATTAACTTCGACTTTATGGATGCCCCGCCGCAGCAGACAATGGTAACGGCTCTGGAGAACCTCTACGCCTTGTCGGCTCTGGATGACGAAGGCCTCCTGACCCGACTCGGGAGGAAAATGGCCGACTTCCCAATGGACCCAGCCATGGCGAAGATGCTCATCGCATCGTGCGATCTCGGATGCTCGGAGGAGATTCTTACAATTGTGTGCATGCTTTCCGCCGAGAACATCTTCTACAGGCCAAAGGATAAGCAGGCGCAGGCCGACGCGAAGAAGGCCAAATTCCACCAGCCAGAGGGTGATCACCTCACCCTGCTCACGGTCTACAACGGCTGGAAGGCATCCAAGTTCTCGAAGCCGTGGACAGTAGACAACTTCATTCACGGCCGGTCGCTCGCCCACGCGCAAGACGTCCGGAAACAGCTGCTCGGCATTATGGATCGGTACAAGAATGACATCATCTCTTGCGGTAACAACTACAACCGGATCCGGAGAGCCATCTGCTCCGGATACTTCCGTCACGCCGCAAAGAAGGATCCGCAGGAGGGTTACAAGACGCTTGTCGAAGGGACGCCAGTCTTTTTACATCGTGAGTCACCTTCTCGAGCGCTGTGTCGTCCTGAGGATTGGACCGAGAGCTGACACGCTTCCCTTCAGCCTCGTCTGCGCTATTCAACCGAGCCCCGGAATGGATCGTGTACCACGACTTGCTAATGACAACGAGAGAGTACTGTCGGAATGGTGAGCATGGACCGTCCTAGCTTAGGCTTCACTACACTGTAGTGGCGCTGAGCATCGTACTTGCAATGCAGTCACCGTCATCGAGCCAAGGTGGCTAACCGAGGTAGCGCCACAATTCTTCAAGGTTGCGGATGCGGCACGCATCTCCAAGCGCAAGCGAGAAGAGAGGATCCAGCCGCTCTTCGATAGATTCGCTAAAGACCAGGACGAATGGCGTTTGTCCAAGTTCAAGAAGATGTCGAGGACGTCGCAGACCTTTGGGTAGGCTCTCTTCGTACAAAAACGGAGTTTTGGAGCGTGGTTCCGTCATATGCCTTTGCCCTGCCTTGTAGAGAATGCATGTACGTTTAGTTGGCGAAGCTGCTCTCCCGTCCTGTGCAAGTTTCAGCCCGCTTTAGCACGGGTGCCTGAATGCTGCATGTCTGGTGGCGTTCCAGTCGGAGCTGGCCCGGCCTGTAGAACCCGCCGGCCGGACGGCACACGCCTCGCCCCGTTCAGCCCCAAGCCTATCACTCTTCTGCTCAACGTGTCTCAAGTATGTCGAACGGAGACGTCGTAGTCATCAGTGGTTGCACTTCCGGTTTTGGTGCGCGTCCGCTTTCCTTGAAACGGCATACCCAGTTGCCCCGCTTTGAGCTCATGGATACCGCTCTTCGACAACAGGTCGGCATCTCGCGCTAGAAGGGCTCAAAGCTGGTCTCAGAGTCGTCGCAACTGCGCGGGATGTCAATGCAATACAAGACCTGAAGGAAGCGGGGGCGGCAACGCTCCAGCTGGACGTGTCTGCCCCGTTCGAGACCATCCAGACCTTTGCTCAGAAAGCCATTGCCATCTAGTGAGCCCGTTCGAAGCACCTTACACATCGCACATACCATCAGAGACTGCTTCTGACCTGTTCTTATGCTGACGCAACCCTCCGCGTGATGTCGTCTGTTCCGCCCCACAGCGGCCGCGTCGACTACATCATCAACAATGCAGGCACAGGAGGCGTCAAAACCGCTGAAGAGTCGTCCGTCGAGTTCATCGAATGGGTATACGCGACCAACTTCTTCGGGCATGTCAAAGTTACGAAGGCGTTCCTGCCATACCTGCGCGAGCGGGGAAGCGGGACCATCGTGCAGATCTCCTCTCGCAACGCGGACATTGGCATGGTAGCATTGACGACCTATGCGTCGAGCAAGGCTGCCCTGTCTGGTGAGACAATACGTCCCTCGCCGCACTCATGCTGATCTGGCTAAACCTGACCCAATCCTCCCATGTCGCTTGCAGTCTTCTCGGATGCGCTTCGCAAAGAAGCCAAAACCGTCGGACTACGTGTCATGACTGTGCAGGTGCGTCTCTTGTGCATCATCTCCGTATGTGCGTTCTCGGCCAATGAATCGGCTCCTTACATCGTGCCTGCAGCCTGGACCCTTCCGCACGGGCATGCTGCCGAAAGTGAAGGACTCGATACACTCCGAGCTGTACCCGGAGATAGATGCACAGATACGTAAATATGCTCAGACGGGTGGGCAGGAGCCAGGGGACCCGGTCAAGGGCGCCCGCCGGATCATCGAGGTCATGACGCGAAAGGGAGACCTGCCGGAGCGGTTCGTGCTTGGGCAGGCAGCGTACGACATGACGAAGGCCAAGCTGGAGGAGCGTCTTCGCGAGATGGAGCAGTGGAAGGAGGAGAGCCTGGGTGTTGAGTACGAGTAGGGCGGGAGACAATCGGCGAGGTGTGTTGCCATCGCGTGGCGCTTAGCTCTCGATGGCTGGCTGCACGAGAACGTTGCACGACTCCGCTCCAGCGAGGCTACCTGTGCCTCTGGCCGCGTATCGCCGACCGACAACGCTGCGCGTCCGGTGGGCCTTGCCGGGGCCCTCGATATGAGAGGCCTGCGGGCCCTGCTTAAGCCTGCTTCGAGTCTTGCCTACCCACTTTACCGCAATTAGATCCGCGTAGCCGAGCGTCCTACTCGCATGCAAGTTGAACATAGACCTAGCTCGGGCCTCTCCTTGGGCTGTCGACTTGCTTGCACGTTCGAAGGCGAAGCTGCAACCGAAGCTGCAACCCGCGCGACCAGAACCGCCTATGGCGAAGCAGGCCGACTTCCAACCGTCTAGCGGACTGACACATGATCTGCGCATCATGAGTGGCATCCTGCTGTGACGAAGAGGCATGCTGCTGCCACTGCTGCTGCTACCACTCGGGCGGCGGTCAGGGGTGCTGCCCACGTTCAGGAACTCCTGCTGCTTTCCGCGAAACGTGACGGCAAGGAGGTCCGGACAGCGCCCCAGTCCCCTCATGACCGTGCGCACGCCTGCACCATGCCGCTGGCCAGTGCAATGGCCTGAACGCTTTAGCACTGATGAGCCGCCATTACCTAGCGCGTCCAGCCGAACGGTGCTCCCGTTCAGCAGATGCCGTCCGTCTTTCTTCTCTATCGCTTCTGACCAGCAGCGCAAGTCCCTCCGAAACAACTGACGCTCCCAGTCTGAGGGCAGTCCACATATTTCAAGCACACTCCTGCAGCAATGTCGGCCACGCTCCTCGACGCGCTGTCATTACGGCTAGAGAGCCTGCGCGTTTCCAAGGCGCTTCTCCACAGTCTGCCATCGGGCATACAGTCAGACTCGCACCCTCTACTGCCGATCTACCTGGCCCTTCTGTGCCTCTCGGTCATCCTCCTCCAGACGCGGAAACAGGTCTACCTCCTCCTGCGCTTCGCCTACTCCTGCTTTCTTGCGCCTATCGGGCATTCGGCACAGCAGAAAGACCGCCTGGACGCCTTCTATACATCACAGGCGTCGATCTACGATGCCACTCGAGGGCGTTTGCTCAAGGGGCGCGAGGAGATGCTTAGGCTTGCTGCAGCACACCTGTCCACTCAGCAGGCGGAGATGCCGGCTGACGACAGGCAGAAGCTCGTCTGGGTCGACATTGGCGGAGGAACCGGCTGGAACATCGAACAGATGGATGCCTTCTTTGGCTTGGAGAACTTCCGTGCCATTTTCCTTATCGACCTCTGCGAGTGAGCCTGGGGCGGAGTCTTACGCGAAGTCCCGGCTCGGCTGACCTGCTCGAGTTGCTTAGGCCTCTCCTGGATGTCGCGCGTAAGCGATTCGCAGCTCGGGGGTGGAAGAACGTACACTGCCTCTGTCAGGATGCCTCGACGTTTGTACTTCCGGACCTCGGCGATGGCTCCCCAATCTCGGACATCAACATATGCACCATGAGCTACTCGCTATCTATGGTCCCCACCTTCTATGCGTAAGCCTACTGCTGCGCACGCTGCACCGAGGTCCTTGGAAGCTGACTCCGGTCTTACCGCACAGCATGCTTGACCGAGTCGAGCGCTTTCTTCACCCAGAGGGCATCGTAGGCACTGTCGACTTCTACGTGTCTGGGCGAAGCAGCGAGAACCAGACGGTCGAGAATGCAGGAGACACGAAGCGTTACTGCAATCTGCTTGTCCGCTGGTTCTGGCTTCACTGGTTCGAGTGGGATCACGTCTGCCTGCATCCCAGCCGGCGCAACTGTGAGTTTCGGCTAGCGCATGCATGCCTGCAGATTTTTGGCCTAATTGAGCCTCCTCGTCTCGGCTAGACCTCGAGTTCAGGTTCGGCACCATCAAGTCGATCAACGGGCGGAACTCCTTCACTCCTTTCGCTTCTATTCCATACTACATCTGGCTCGGGTGTAAAGCCCGCAAAGACCTGTCGGCCAGGCTGCAGATCTTTGGCGCCGACCCTCTGACGCCCATGCTGTCGCCGACTCTTTCGGCTTTGACGCCGTCCATCGAGGCCATGCCCGAATTCTCCCTCAGCCCAGTCCTGCACCCTGTAACGCCGCCGCGCTCATCTGCCAGCACGTCCCAAAGGGTAGTGAAATCCGCTGCTATAGACATGCCTCCCGATTCGACCGGTTCCCCTCTGTCGGCCTTCTACTATCAGAAGCACAACTATCGAATGCCTTATATCCACGGTACCGAGCAGAAGCAGTTCCGAACCTGGATCTACGGGTATACATGGGAAGACCCACACGACGACATGCTCAAGATGAAGATCAGTAAAAAGGACACAGTCATGTGCATCACCTCTGCGGGAGATAACGCGCTCCACTACGCAATCTCCGGCCGTCCCAAGCGCATTCACTGCGTCGACAGTGCGTTACGCTGATTCTGCCACGAGCCTGGTATTCTCGCTGAGCCCGGCTTGTGTCCGCAGTGAACCCGTGTCAGGGACACCTGCTAGAGCTCAAACTGGCTGGAATCCATGCGTTAGATTACCAGGAGTTCTGGCAGCTCTTTGGCGATGGACGACATCAAGACTTTGCGACTTTGCTTGATACCAAGCTAGCCCCGCACCTCTCCGCACACGCCTATGCCTTCTGGAAGTCGAACGTAACTTCTTTCGACACGCACTTCTACAAGCAGGGCTACAGCGGGTTAGCTTGAGGAGCTCAATGAGTGTTGATGTCAACTCTCTGACACTGTCTGCTCTGCAGCTGGGCCCTTCGTGTGCTGGCCATCATCTTCAAGATGCACGGCAAAGCTGAGCAGCTCGACGCGTTCGCCAATGCACCCACTCTCGATGCACAAAGGGAGCTGTACGGATCGCAGATCCGCCCGGTCCTTCTGAGCGGTTCTTTCGTCAAGCTGGTCTTGTCCAACCCTGTCTTCCTCTGGAACTCGCTAGGAGTACCGATGAACCAGCTATCTATCTTCCTGAAGGAAACTTGTGGGTGACCATAGGGTGGAGAATCTAATCTTTCATCGGCACGGCTAACGTCGTTTGGCGAATGATGCCCCAGCCGTCCGCCAGTACTGCAAGGACACACTCGACCCAATCGGCCGCAATGTGCACATTCGCACAGGCAATTACCACTACTATTTGAGCTTGACATGGCGCTATAATCCTGAGGCACCACCTCTCTACCTCACCCGAGCCGGGTTCGAGCAGCTCAAGTCGGGGAGATGCACCTCGCTCGAAACCCTGCGCCTGCACACGGATTCGCTGTACAATGCGATCCGGACTATCGAGCAGGGCTCGCTCGATGTCTACATCTGCATGGACAGCCAGGACTGGTTCAGCCCAAGTAACCGCGCGCACGTCGATGAGCTCAAAGAGTGCATTCGCGCCGTTCGGCGAGCTATGCCTGTCGGCGGTCGTGCGTTCTGGCGATCCGCCGCCATTCACCCCTGGTATGCTGATCTCTGGGCGACCGAAGGGTTCCGGACGGAGCGCTTATCGACACGGGCGATTGAGGGGCAGACAGCCATTGATGCCGTCAACATGTACGTGGCCAGCATCTGGGTGGGATGCAGCTCGGGCTAACAGCATCTACGTGGACAGGTACGCATCGCTCTGGAGGGCTGTGAGGGTGTAGAAGGTTGCACAGACGGCCATGCAGATTTCTCGGGAAATGTGTCCGCGTTGGGATGTCAGCCTGCTCGCGCTGGGCGCAACCAGCTGGCTTGCCACTCGAGGGGATCATGTACAATAGCGATAGAGGAGCGGAAGCTGCAGTGTGATGTGAATGGAAAAGAACATCACTTTTCGTCCGGAGAGGGAGAGCACCATTCATTTCTCACGGTCATCGTCGCCTGCCGAATTGGGTGGTCCTGAACCGCAGTTGCGACCGCACCGACCGAGCCCGATCGAGTTCAGGCTGCTGACGCTCGAGGCAATTGACAGAGAGCGGAGCGCAGCAGACGCATCTTCTTCTGGGTCTCCTCCGCAGTGCACTATCAGTACAGTTCCTGTGTATAACCTCGCGCAAAGGAAGAATGCTCGCTTCTGCCTTCTTCGCCTCGCATCCGGCCCTCTCGCTCGTCGCAGCGCTGAGCTCCGGCGTGACGTCGGCGTTAGGAGCACCTCTGGTGGCATCGACCTCGGCCTCGACGATACTGCGCAACGCACAGAGATCTACGACGTGGGCAGACGCGATAGCGGGCAAGAGGAGCAGCAGCGGCACTGGCAGCGGTGGCAGCTTCGAACTGGGTTTCAGCCAGAGGAGGACGCAGAACAGGCATACCCAGGACGGTGGCCACAGCAAGCGAGCCTTGGCACGGCGGCAGCAGCAGCAAGGGTCGGATCTCACAGCTCCCCTGTACAATCTGGATGATGCGAGGTGGGCGTCACGTTGGCAGTGGCAGTGGCAGTGACAACTGCTTCTGCTTCTGCGTCGCTTGTTGGGCTCACCCTTGCGTGCTGTCCTTCAGGTACATTGTCGACATCACCATAGCCGGACAGGAGCTCGAGGTGAGAATGTGGCCCGCCGCGCAGCAACTAGACGAACTCCGATGCAGCTGTTGACGCTTCATATTCCATCGCTACCACTGCGCAGGTCATCCTAGACACTGGAAGCACAGGTGCGACTGCGCTTTCTGGCTTCGGGTGCTGTGACACCATGGTGGCGTCCTCGCCTCAGATTCGACGATCCCAACTGACGGCCTCCCCCCTTCCCGGCCCGTTACAATCTTCTCAGACACCTTCGTCTACTCTGTACAGCCGTCAAATCAGAGAGGGAATGCAGAGCCGCCGCTGTTTGACAACACGACTGCCAACTTCTACGACACAGGCCTGATCTACAACGCAAGCTACGGCGCGTGAGTTGCCAAAAGACTCGACGGCAATGCCGCAGGGCTCGACTGACGTCTGTTCTCTCTTCTGCTAGTGGGAACGGCATCAGCTCGACGCTGGGGACTGTCCATCTAGGCGATATCTCCTTTGGCGGCACGGACCTTGCAGCCACGAACCTGACCTTTGGAGACGTGTACACGACAAGTAATGGTGTGGGCGCATCGGGCTTGCTCGGCCTGGGTGAATTGCCTATACAGAGTATGTCGAAGGGTATGAGCCCAAGCTGATGCCCAACAACGCAGGTTTCCCTCTCAACGGCAATATCTGGTCAGAAGCTGTCATCGGGCTGTACCAGCAGACGCAGCAAGCAGTACCGCAGTCAACTGCCTCACTCTTCTTCCCCATTATTCCGTTGCTTCAATTCGAAGGGGACATCGAGCAAGCCATGATCAGCCTGGTCGTCACTCGGCTAGGGCCGCAAGGGATGAACAACCCAAGAACTTCCGGAGGGACGCTGCCGACATCCCCGCAAGCCACTCTTTCGAATGGGACAATGACATTCGGCGGATATCCGTCAGGCATGTCGGAATCGGATTTCACCTGGACGGAAGTGCCCGTTGTGAGCGTATCGAATCAGTACCGGAACTATGGCTTCCCAGCTTCTACGGGCAACCGTTGGACAACACGCCTGGAAGCCGTGTACTTCAACGGTGAGTCTTAGAGGTGCGCTCATGCGGAGTCGAGGCGCGAGACTGATTGTTGGCCTGCATGTATCACACCTAGGCGCGAGATTGATAGACAGCCAGATCCAGCCCGTGACCGACGCTAATTACGCCCTCATCGACACGGGCAACCCGATCATGAACATCGCGAACGATGTCCTTGCTCAGATGACAAACGCATGGGCTGCAAACCCAGAAGTGAGTCCTCCACTTCTCCCCCGCCCCGTCGGGTGAGCGCGGTATGAAGAGAGCTCACTGTGCCGCTACTCCTTCCAGAACTACGTGCTGCCTTGTGACAGCCCGTTCGATCTCGTCTTCCAGTTCGGGTGAGTCCATGGCACCCCCACGGCTCTTCCATGCACAATATTTAACGCCCTTCCGCTCTACATCAAGCGGGACGAACTTTACCTTGTCTCGCGAAGACATCCTAGTACCGTCAGTTGCAGCTATCGACAGCGGCAACTATGGCGGCTACGCGAGGACGGACTGCCAGGCTCAAGTGCGTTTCCATGTGACAGTAGAAGGCTCTGCCCAGGCCGAGCTGACAGCTCTCCACCACAGATGCAACCGTTTACGCCGACTAGCAACGAGATTGGGCCGGATACATCCCAGACGCATCAGCTCGGCGATGTTTTCCTCCGGAACGTCGTCTCAGGTGAGCTCGCTTGAGGGAGTGCGACGCAGACCTAGCAGGGCCTTCCGCTAACACTGTTTATCCGTTTGACACGCTCTGCAGTCTTCGACTTTGGTGATGTCTGGAACTCAGCCGCCAATCCGCCTCGCATAGGCTTCCGAAGCACGACCCCACCGGCCAGCTGAGAAGGCGCCCCGGTGAAGTCGAGCACGGACAATATGCTTGCTGTCCTCTATCAGTTCATTGTACTGTAATTTCCAGTCTACAGCACCAGTCCTCCTTCACTCCGTAGCTTGCTGCAGTATCCGCAAAGCAGTCGCAGTATACCCAGCATATAGCAGGCGCAAGTGCAGTCGGCCGTCTAGTCTGGCCAGTAGCGTGTAGCCACCACTATCTCCCCGAATATGCACAGCTATCTACAGTGCAAGCTGTCACGACACCGACGCCTACTCGCGGATCCTCTTCCTCTCGTAACTCTCGTATTCCTGCAAGTCGCGGTTCAGGCGGTCTTTCTCCTTCTGGTCTGCTCTGCTTTCGTCTCCGCGCCGCGCTGCGTACTCCTGCTCGCGCAGCTGTGCCTCCTTCTTCTCCTTGCCCTTGAGTTTGCGGAGCTTGCGCTTCTCCTCCCTGACCTGCGCATCGTCAAGCTCCAGCAGCTCCTTCGCCGTGTAGGACGAGTGCGAGAGCCCTTGTAGACGCTGAGGCATCCCTCCTTCTTCGTCGCCGCCATCCTCGCCCGCTTCCGCCCCGTCTGCACCTCGCAGTGGTGGCGTGGGGGAGCGATACGTCCCGAATTTGGGAATGAGCTCTTCCTGGTCATCGAAGTATTTTTGCGGTCCAGACGTCGCGCTGCCTAGTTCCCCTTCCTCCTCTTCTCCATCTCCCTGATCTGGATCCGCATTCTCATCTTCGTAGTCGCCAGCACCGGCAAAGATGTCGATATCGTCATTGTCCTCGTCGGCCGCGAAGACGGTCTGGCTAGCTGCTGAAGTATCGACGGGCCGACTTGAGCCGGAAGCCACACCGAACGCGGAGGAGAGGAGGTCTGGATGAGACTGCATGATACCATTGGCGTCTGGCTGGACTGCCTTCTTTTTCTTTTTCTTGGGCTTCTCCGGCGCCCGCTCGACGACCTTGAAGCCCTTCATGGCGCTTGACGCTTGCGCGACACTCCCGCTCGGCTGCTTTTCGCGAGCTTCACTATCTTTGCCCTTCTTGATGCTTCCATTTGCTTGCAAGCTGGCCGGAGCATCCGGCGGTGCACCTAAGTCGGTAACAGCTCCGCTGCTCGCGGCCGCCATCTTTGCCTGCAGGTCGCGCAGCATATCGAGCCGGGACCGCTTCTGCTTCTTGGCTGCTGGAGCGTCCGCGGCCGTGTGAATGCGTTCTTCCTCTTCTCTGGCTTGTTCTGCCTCCCTGCGCGTGTCTGCGTCAGGAGAGCCCTGCAGCGCGCGTTCAGCTTCTTCCAGCTCGCGCTCGACCTCCTCCTCGGTCTTTGGCGGCTCTGCAGGCTCGTCGTCTAACGCGGTGTGTAGCAAGATGAACAGGCAGTTGTGCGAGTCAGTCGGAGTGTCACAATAACGCTCCGATGATGGCGAGACGCGCACCTCTGGTTACGAGATCCTGGTCCAGGTCAAAGCTAGGCGCCGGCCCATCCGTCAGCTCGAGCAGTCCTGCCCTCCGCATGCTTGCGCGATCGACGTAGCCGTAGCGCTTGTACGAGGGTGCTGCGTCTTTGTCCGCCTCTCGGGCTTGCTCTTTGCCCTTTCCCTTGCCCTTGCTGTCCCCGGCGGCTGCGCCTTTTGCCTGCTGCTGCCCGCGCGGGCGGAACTGCCCGAGCCCGCTGCTGCTGCCGCTGCTACCTCGCCCGTAGCCCTGTCCATTGCTCGGCGCTGACGGGATTGCTGATTCCTGCTGGAAGCCTCGCTTCCTTGAGCCTCCGCCCAGAATGGCCGTCGACGAGCCAGAGCCTGAAGTCGAGGGACGCGGGGCGCCCAGCATGGCGCGGAAAGAGGATTGGTCCATGCTAGACTGTCACGTCGGAGATGCTTTGTGCTTTGTGACAGCACGGATTCGGCTCACTGCTATCGGGCGAGAGTTAGCAGAGAGCAAGGGGAAGGGGAAGGGTGGCAAGGAGCTACAATGCCCGCTGACGTTCAGGCACAGTGACGACGTGCGCGCTCGCCTGGAGTGTATGACAGAAGCTAGCAGGAAACGACGACGCTGACTAAGTCTGTGCAAGTGTAATGACAACAAGGGAGAAACCTCAATCTGGCTGCAAAGGGCACGTCTGCTACTTCTTCGCCGGAGGTGCCTTGCTCGTTCCCGCTGTCGAGGACGTCCCGGCCTTTGCAGGGGCAGGCTTGGCCGCTGCAGCCGCAGGTTTTGGTCGAGGTTTCGCAGCTCCCGAGGCTGCCGCTGTGCCAGCCTTCTTCGCAGCAGGTGCCGCTACCTTCTTCTTGGCGGCCCGAAGATCCGCCTCGAGCTGCTCCTCCTTGACCTTCGCCGCCAACGTCGCTTCCTCTTCCTTCTGCCGCTTGATGTGCACTGCCCTTTCGTTGCGGTCTTGCGTGAGCAGCTTGGGCAGATCGGGCGTGATGATGAACTTTTTGCTCGTCTGGCCCATCACAAACATGCCGGGCTTGCCTTCGGTGTCTGTATCGAGGACTGCAATTTCTTGCAGGAACGATGCTGGTGCACCGGGCAGAATCTACGAGTCAGAGGAAGAGGAACGTCAGTCTGATTGATCTCTCGTCTGAGAACAGGGTAGACGGTGCAGAACGACCCACCTCATACTCGATGCCACCGAGCTTCATTGTCGTCTTTCCGCTCTGTCGGACCTTGATCTTTCCTATCCTACCCTCGAGCTTCTCTGAACCCTTCCCAGCGATCGCCTCGCGGTCATCTCTTCCTGGGTTTCGGCCCCACCCCTGCCATTTGCCCGGCTCGTAGTCTCTCCAAGCTTCTGATTCTGACTCGTGGTACGCTGAGCGGACCTTGTGCTTGGCTGTAGGATCGAATGCCGAGCTGGCATTTCCTGCACCCAAGGCGAACGGAGACGGCTTGACATCTTCCCCTGCTGCTCCGCTTTCCTCGTCCTTGACCTTCTCCGCGGCGGCTCGCGCTTCCGTATCGCAGAATTGCGGAAACAGTCTCGGGAACTGGAAGATGTAGAACTGCTCGAAGTGGGCGAGGTCGTCCCGAGCAAAGTAGCCAGAGATGTCCTCCTTCTTGACTTTGATCTTGACATCGTCAATGCCCAGGACAGCTGCATCGCCAGCACCTGCCTCCTGCGTCTCGTCTTCTGGCCGAACGGACGATGACGACACACTCTGCGCTCGAGACTCTGTTCCACTCGTAATTGTCGCCGGCGTACCGCGCAAAGACGCGGCCATGCGCTCCTCTTCCTCCTCTGGGTCCAGCTTGATCTTCGGCTTTGCCGTCCCCTCGCCGCTGCCTTCCTCCTTCTTGACGACTCCGTCGGGATAGGGATCAGGCTTGCCACGGATCTTTGCCATTGCCCGTTCGTTCTCCTTCCGCAGCAGCTCCTCCTCTTGCCATTTCTTCTCGTCTCGCGGCAGGACGAGGGGAGCCATTTCGCCTTCGAGACCGATATCGAACAGGTCCACCGTGACGACCTTGGCGCCGGACTGGTCGTACGTGTCGTCGCCTTTATAGTCCTCTGGATCCGAATCGACGAGGTTGGCCGTCGACGTCGAGGTCCTCGCCCCGCCGCCTCCTGATCCGCCTGCCCCTCCACCGCCTCCACCGCTTCCTCCGGACATGACGCTGGCCCCGAGTGCGCGCCCTCTCGAGCTCTGGGCCCGCTCTGCCATCGAAGGACCCTGGGCGAAGGCACCGCTTGCAGTCAGGATGACCTCGCCTCGCCCCCGCGGCTGCATGTGCCCTTCGCCCCTTCCACCGCGAGCACCTCTCCCTCTCCCCCTGCCCCTACTTGCGCTCAAGTCAGTGAGCGAGATGTCGAGCTCTTCCTGTAGTTCGAGTAGATGGACGTGTTAGCGAGATGCGCGTGTGCGTGGCAGTCCGGACTACTGCAAGACTGCCCACCTCTTTGACATCTTGTCTGTAATAAGCGGAACGAGCACAAAGCGAGGAGGAGTGCGCATGTCAGCATGTTGAGCGCCTCGACAGCGCAAGGATGTGTGTACTCTGCAAAGCCCGTGGTGGCGTCCGCTTCACGTAAGGAAGCGATCTCGACTCACTCCTCCTTGACTTTTCGCTTGACCATCTGAGGCATGAACTTCATCTTGTTCGCGCCCGTGTAGACATTCTTTCGCAGCAGTGTGGACCCGCCGGTGCTGCTTGCTGTCGGGCGACCGGCTCCAATTCTCGATGATCCTGCTGCTGCTGGAGCTGGAGTGGATGCGACAGACGAGGACGCCCGGCTGGTCGGCGCATCTGCAAAGCTGCTATCGTCGTCATCCTCTTCGACCTTTGGCGTTGTGGTCCCCGTCCCTGCTCCTGCTCCTGCTCCATAGCTGGCGTCTTCTTCGTCTGACGAGAGCTGCCGCGACAGGGACGACCTCGCTGCGCCGCGACCGCGCCCTCTTGCGGCGGGAGGACCTGGCGTCGAGCTCCCTGGACGTCCGCGCCCGCGAGAAGACATTGTGCTGCGCGATGGGCTGTGCTATGGTATACTCGCAGAGCAACAACCTGCGAAGAGTAGTGTGCTTTGGGTGCGCCTGAAGGCGAAAGCGTGACTTTGCGACCTCCTCGTCGAACAGCCCAGACGAGGGTCATCCTCTTCTCTGCTCGTAACGATGACAATGAAGGTCATCCTGGCTCGCAGTTATTGATTGCAGGTGACAGTCTGCCTGCCTACCTGCCTGCCAGCCTGCCAAATGGTGCATGCACAGTAGTGGCAGACCGCAGCTGCGGTTCCGCCTTCGCCGTGCAATGCTTTCGTGGAGGAGGCTGAAGATGCAAGCGACCGTCAAACTGACTGCGGCACTGGGCGGTAGAGAATTGATTACACAGCCATGCAGTGTATGCTCAAGGACAGAAGACGTACACCGCGCTGGACCATCATGAAAGTCTCCCCCTCTAAACCCTGTTCCCACGTCCTCACCGCCCTCGAGCCTCCGCCCTCGGGCCTCCGCCCTGCAGGCAAACGAGAGGCAGCTGATCTCGGTCAATCCGTCCAGAACCGCCGTCAGACGACGCAAGGAACACCTCAGTACTAGCGGGCACTCCCTTGAAGCCGCACCAGCTCGTCCCTCACTGCGCATGTCCCTCTGCTCTCGGGCCTCTCTAGTCCTGACAGTATCCCCGCTCAACCTCGTCAGGCATCGCCAAGATGGCTCCACGACCGGTACATCAGCTATCGCATGCCATCCTGCTCTCGCAAGCCATCAACAAGCAGAACAAGAGGCTCGAAGGGACGCACGGCGATGCTGCTCTCCTCAACTGGTTCCTCGCCGCAGCCATCGTGGTTGCGTCAATCACCGTCATTGTCTTGTCCAACAACTTCCTGAACAAGTACGCGAAGACGACGAGCGGCAGGGATGTAGAGGACTACTATCGTCCGTATCGAGTCACTCAGGTCCGTCCCTCAATCGATTCTGAGCCATTTGGGGCCGTTGCGGTGCAGTGTCCCGACAGGAGCACTTACGACGCAATCCTCCTGCCCTTACCGCAGTACGTAATGGGTCTCGCCATCATCACCGTCGCATTCGAGAGCTTGTATGTCCTCTGGGTGTTCATGGACTGTAAGTCCGCTCAATCGTAGTTTTGAAGGTGCTGGGGATAAGCAGGCTGCGGAGCACTAATGCCCGGTTGCCGATAATCACGCGTCGCAAAGCTCGCCATCCGATGCGTAAAGCTTGGAACTACGCCAAGGACCAGACGGAGGGTGGGATGCCCATGCAGGTGGACGGGACCACGCAATGGCCCTATCCCGCAATAGGGACGATGCGTTTCGACCGCATGCACCGCTTCACCACGAGTCGCCTCTTCGCTGAGAGAAATCACATCCAGAAGCTCATGATATTCCAGGCTTTGCTCTTCATTGCCGTAAGCGATCGCTTTCCTGCCGAAAAGGCTCTATTGAGCGCATCTTGAAAAGAGCTAATTCGTGAGTGTCCCGGCAGTGGCTGGTACCTGGCGTCCTGTACGTCACACAGAGCTTAGCTGTGATATGTGGCCGGTAGAACTGACGCAGGCTCACTTCGCTACCCTTCCCGGCTTCCTCTACTGTATAGTCTGGCTTTCGACCGTGAGGCGGGTCAAGTCGGGCCAGGCGGATGAGCTATCGCTGACACTCGTCCCTCTTCCTTCAGGCGGGTACATCAACTTCGAGCGTTCAAAGCACAACAAGAACGTCACCGTAACCCAGCTATGTGGGATCGAGCGCTCTCGCAATCTCTGCATGGAGCTGGCGAAAGCAGGCATTACGACCGCCGTCATTGCAATCATCACTTTCATCGCGCTTATATCGTCACTGATTGGCTACCTGGCGAAGAAGACTATTACACCTGCGCAGCAAGGCGGACCAGCGGAACTCCCGGGTTGATCGTAGGTACGCCTGATGGGGACAAATCGACGGTTCACTGAAGTATCCGATCCTCCTACGACAAGACATACATATGTCGCCGACCTGGACGTCAGCATGCAGCGTCTGCTCATGGCAGGACGGCAGAAGCATCGCTCATACGACATGCCAGTCCTGATCTGCGACTTCCTTTCGGCAAACACGATGAACGCCTGCAGGGATGGGACTCGCTTTCGGGAGACATCTGGCGAAAGAGGTAGACGTTCCGTATGCCTGGTCAATGCAGCGACCGTGATCGTCAGCATTCCGTGTCCCTCGTCTGAGTAGACCATGCCACCTCCGGTCCCGCTCTATCTCGAACGCTGTCCGACGGACACTGCAGCAGCAAGATGCAAACGTATGATGTCGAGGGAAGCAAGAGGCGCTCTACCCTGTCTTGCTTGAGGGGACTCGGGATGGGATCAGGGCAGGGGCGAAAGTTGGACAATCCCGCCCTTTTACCGTCTGCACCGCCCGCTAGGCACACGACTGGGAGCCAGCTGCTCCCTGTCGGCCAATGTCACGCACACTGTAACGCTGACCTCGTTCAGCGCTCGGCAGTAGCCGCCTGCAAAGACGCCGTTTGGGCTGTGTGCGTCCAAGTCCGTGTCTGACGCATGCAGTACAAGCGCAGACGCTCTCGCTGATCAGGAGTAGCCCCCGGCGCAAGCGGTTACTCCGCCCATCAGTGCTTACTATCTGATTCGTTCGCCATACGTGTTATCGCCTACGAAATGGCTAACAACGATCAAGCCGCCAACAACGACGCATTCCAGCAGCTTCCTGACCCATCCGGGGCGCTCGCCCCCCAGCATTATGCTGGTGGATACCAGGCACCTCCACCAATCTTCAGACCACCAAGTGGCCACAACTCTCGCTCAGGGTCCCAAGCAGGGATTGGATTCCGTGGCCCACCGGGAGGTCCCCGCTACATGCCGCATCGGCGACTCTTAGAACATGCCGTGACAAACGCAAAGCAGAAGAAGCTCGGCGGCACCCATGGAGATTCCGCGGCGCTCAATTGGTTCCTCTCGATCGCCATTGTGGTAGGCTCCGTCACCGCTCTCGTCCTATCCAAGAACTTCCTCGATGCTTTCGCCCGAGCGGTAGATCGGGATATGGAGGACTACGTCACCTCGTACAAGGCGACTCAGGTCCGTGGTGGAGCCCGGATGGCGATTGGTGCCTCGCTTCTCTGATCTGATTGTTCTCGCTCACACATTTTGCCGAGCAGTACGTGATGGGCTTGGCAGTCGTAACCCTTGCCTTCGGAACCGTGCATACACTCTGGGTTTTCATGGATGGCAAGTCGCCTGCCACGTCGTGGTGGGTCGCAAGAACTCGTAGACTAAGCTTTCGTTCATGTATACTTTCCAGCACGCCACCCAATGCGGAAAGCATGGAGTTTCGGTCACGAGCAGGCAGGGGAAGCCCCGCTCAAAGATGATTGGACTCCATGGCCATGGCCTGGAGCGGGCACTATGAAGTTTGACAAGCTAAGTCGACTCACTCTAAGCCGGATGTTCGCCGCCAGAAATCACATCCAGAAGCTTATGTTTGTCCAAGCCTTGTTCCTGATCGCCGTGAGTTCTGTCCTTTGCGAGATATGATGATCTACCCGACTGACGGAATTGTTGTTACCGACAGTGGCTCGTACCCGCCCTGATGTGCGAGTCCTTCTCTGGTGTACCAAGAACCTTCCGCTGACTGCCTATCAATCTCCTGCTTTGAATTTTCAGCATGGCCTTCAAAGGTAAGCTCTATATTGCAGTGCCGGTCTGAACACAGGCTAATATGCGCCTATCCGCGGGTTCCTCTTCAGATGGCTACGTGAACTTCGACCATTCCCGACACAACGGCAAAATCACGGTCACGCAGATGTGCGGTATCGAGCGGTCTCAAAACCTCTGTATGCAACTCGCCAGAGCTGGTATCACAGCAGGAGTCATCGCCCTGCTTTTCACCATTGCTCTCTCCGCGTCATTCGTGGGCTACATCGCCAAAAAGACACCCAGATTCTAAACAAGCCTGCCTGGGCTCCTGCCCATAGCCGCAATCTACGGATGAAACGCGCAACAGCGGTGGATGTCTTGGCCTACGATATTGTGCCGCGAAGGGCGGCAGCACAAGACTGCACAACCGTCAATCTCTGCTGGCACCAGCCCAGCGGTACGGAAGTCCTGACGAAACGCGGCTCGACCTTGGCAGCACGCAGCAATTGAACGGAAAGTGGGGCCGCCGAGATGAGCGTTGGGCGCCCTGTACATGATGGGCGAATGGGAAAGATCGAACGTGACTGGACCGCGTTCGACAGGCGGCTAGCTTAATACGTCCTTTCTGCTCCTGACTGCTTCTGACAGCGATTGCAATACTCTGAAGCCAGATGCGCTCACAGATGAGCCTGCGTGCCATCACAGAGTGCGAATCCGCACTCGGTCATAATCGTCGCGGTCGTCTGACAGTTGCCAGCCATGGCAGGTCGCCGGGCCCGATCTGCGCTCTATGAATGGTTGACTTCGCCGCACGGAATGCAAGCGTCCGATACAGACGTGCTTGAATTAGCATCACCCATGCGCATCGCGCCCCCCGGATCTCGAGTCGATCAATGATGCCTCAGCCCGCACCGCCTCCTGCGCCACTAACGTGAAGCAGCTGATTTGTGTCGGACTGTCCGCTCACACAGATGTGCAACAGAAACTCATAAGCCAGCGCGCGCTGACGCAGGAGAGGGTCGCACATTACCGGCAAGCTCTTGTTCGCTTGCTAAATCGCGCTTGATCCGATGGGCCTCGCCAGAGAACTAGCGAAGCGGCAAGGTGACCTCATTAGCCAGGCTACTCCGGACGCAGCCATGATGTCTCGTCAACCGTACATCCCACATCACCTCCTGCTAGAGCGGGCGCTAAATGACAAGCAGAAGAAGCTAGGCGGCACCCACGGAGATTCGGCGGCGCTTAATTGGTTCCTCGCCATCGCCATCGCCGTTGGAAGCATCGTGACAATCGTCTTTGCCAGTAACTTTCTGAACGCTTTCGCCCGCGCTAGGCGTCGGGATTTGCTCGACTATAATACCCAGTACAGAGTCAGCCAAGTCAGTGAGCGGGTTCTACCGTGAGGGATGTACAGGGAAGCTGACCGCGTCTGACCTTCTAATTTCGCACATTCGCTCTGCACTGCAGTATGTACTGGGTCTGGCAATCCTTACGCTAGTCTTCAAGACGGTCTACATTCTCTGGGTCTTTATGGATGGTCAGTCGATAGTCCGCCGGCCACAAGCCCTTCAGTGTGTCTGCTGACGCAGTCTTGTACTGTTTTCTCAGCACGTCATCCAATGCGCAGAGCCTGGACCTACAGCGTTGAATATGCAGACAACCAGCTCCCTCTGAAACAAGATGGAACGGAATGGCCGTGGCCAGGAACAGGGACCATGCGCTTCGATAGGCTGAATCGACTCACGACAAGCCGACTATTTGCAGCCAGGAAACATATTGTTAAGCTTCTCGTCGTCCAAGTCTTCTTCCTCGTCGCCGTGAGTAACATACGTTGAAGTTGCCGCAAACCGCCTGACTGACTAGCAGAAGCGATACCCAAAGTGGCTAGTGCCTGCGATTCTGTGAGAGGTACAACCCTTGGGTATCGTCCTTGCGCGCTCCTCGTTGACGGCGTCCTGATACTCGTTTGACAGAATGGCTTTCAAGAGTGAGCTGCACTGCACGCAAGCGAGGTGCACGAATGCATCGGGCTGACGCGGTCCCCGTCTGCGGCCTCCGTAGATGGCTACGTCACCTCCCAGCACGCACAGCAGGCTCGCGGTACCAGCATCACGCAAGTGTGCGGGATTGAACGGTCTCGCAGTCTGTGCATGCTGCTTGCGAGGACTGGAATCGCTGCAGGAGCCGTCACAATCCTCTTCACAATTGCAGTCGTCGCTTCCTCTGTGGCCTTCTTTGCGAAGAAGACCATACCTGCCAACTAGCTGCGCTGGCTCGGTGCAGCTCCTCATGATTATCAGTCAGCCAGTTCCGGCACCGGCGGTGAGCAAGCCCGCTCGTACGGCGATAGTTTCCCCCAAGGAGACATCAGCATGCAATATGCATTCACTGCTAAGGTCTGTACAGCTTACGACAGCGCACGTTCCGTCGAAGGACCTGATCAGAGCAGAATGAGCTTGCTGCTACAGGCGCGGCAAGTGCGCGTATCCGATACGAATGCATACAGATACATGGGGAGAAGGGATGTGTGGTGAACTGCGACAAAGAGCCGGTAGCTGCGACTAGTGATGCGCCTACGAGGCGATACGCAAGTCCTGCCGAGTATTGTTGGCGTCGCTCTGCGAAACGAGAGCGGGCAGTACGGCAATAGCGTACATATAGCTATGCCTGTAGCGCATCTCTCAGCATCACTGCAGTAGCTGTCTGGCCCAGGCAAGCGATACTCGCTGCCTAGTCCTGCTCCATCTCCTCCTTCAGCATCTGTGTAAGCACACGGAGCAGCGTCAGCTGAGAAAAGCGCCAAATGCGAGACCGGACTCAGCCTCACCTGAATCATCTCGTAGCTCTCGCTCAGATTGGCATTCAGGATGGCCTGCCCTTCCGGCAAGCTGCCATCCTTGCCTACGAACTTGCCGTCGACGCGGATGGCCTCGATCTGCGCGAGCGCCAGCTGGTACGGATACAGGTCGCGCGTCGAAAATGGACCACCGAACTTGAGGACCTCGTTCAGGCAGCGGCGGACTGTCGAGAGCTTGTTCGCCACAGGCGTGAGCTCCTCGCTGATGGGTTCTGAGGAGGCCATCAGACGGTAGATGAGACCGTAGCACCGCCGCAGATTGTACAGGAGGACCTGCGTACACGGCACACGGCCCCTTCAGCCATCTTCCGAGGATTCACTGGAAACGGATGGCACCCACCCTCTGCCCGTGCGGCTTGTTGCCCTCGCTGTCTACGAACTTTCCGTCGACCCTCATCCTGTCAATCTCCTGCAGACTGACTTGAAAGTTGTAGAGATCCGTCTCTCGCAGCGTCCACCTATGCGTCAAGGTGAGCTTTTCCAGCTGGCCCCGCATCTCTGTCAATCGGTCAAAGATCGGGCGCAGCTGCGGGTCGACCTCTTCTTCCCGCGAGTGAATCTCCTGCAAAATCTCAAACGTCTCCTCCAGCAACCCGGACAGGATCTGCTGTCCTTGCGTCGGCTGCTCCTCATCCACGACGAACTTGCCGTCCACGCGAGACGCCTCAATCTTCCGCAGCTCTTCTGCGACGTGGTCGAGCTCGCCCTTGTTGACTTTGAGGCCCTTGGCGCCGATGGCGACGAGCTGCCGGCGCAAGTTGATGAGCTTCTGATGCAGGGCGACGAGGTCGACGCTGATGACGCTGAGCGACTTGAGCAGCTCGTTCAGGCGCTGCTGGCATCTGTCGTGCTTGCGTAGGAGGAGCTTGATGAGCGCCTTGTGCGACACGGGGTCCTCTGCCATGGTCGTGACATCGAGCGGTGTCTCCTGGGGCGGGTGCGGTGCGTCTGTATCTGAGTCGACCGGGTTGAAGTAGTCGACCTCGGCGACGATGATGCCCTTGAGCTCGGCCAAGCGGGCTTTGAACGGCTGGAGGTCGTTGGACGTGTACACGCCCGACTCCTTCATGTGGTCGAGGAGCTTCATCATTGTCGCGAGCTGGCAGTATGTCGCGGGGGCGCTCCTGCTCTTGCCTATCGTGAGGAAGAACAAGCTGAGGAGCTGGAAGACATCGGCCAGCGTTGTGTCGACGCGGTTCATCTCTTGCTGCTGATTCGCCTCTTCTGGGGTGGGTGTCGCTGGGCCATTGCTGCTGCTCCCGCCTCCGCTGCTGCCAGACGGCGTCCCGCTTCTCGCCGTCAACGAAGCGACGGTGTGCTGCCGCAGTGCCTGCTCCTCCTTGAAGGAGCGCTCATTCGCTTCGCGGATCTCATTCAAGCGGGTGACTGTCAATGTGCGTGCATGTAAGTACCAACCAGCCAGCCAGGCACGCAGGCACGCAAGCGGTCCTCTGCTCAGCAACCCGCGCAGGCCAGCACTCACCTACTTGCAGGACCTCTCTGTAGATCTCAAACACGTCCTTCGCCCTCACGTATTCCGTCCTGTCCTTCTTGAGAGCCGTGAGCCTGACCCTGATCTGGACCAGACTGCTCAGCAGGGGCAGCTCGCTCTCTGGGACGGGCATTTGAGGGACCTCTGCTGCTGCTCGCTGACGGTGTTGGCTGTGCTTCAGAGCAGAGTGGAGCAGTGAATCTGCTATGTGGGTGGGATGGTAAGCAGCGTGATGTAGCCCGCCACCGGGGCCCTTATGCAGGCCAGCTCCAGATGGACATGATGCATGATAGGGGTTCCCCTTCCCCCTGTCAATGTTGCGACACAGGACAGGGTCCAGCGAGGGCGCACACTGTGCTGGGAGTACAGCAATCTGATTCTACGCATCCTGCTCGCGCTTTTCGCATTCTCCTTGGAGCGAGCCAGCTCCGTCCGCACAAAGAGCCCCCGTTGTCGACTCGGACCTCCTCTCCGCAGCGCAGCAGCGACCACTGCCACTGACCATCCACAGTCTGACAAGCAACAGCCATGCGTGCCACTTCTGACGTCTGCTTCCTCCATGCGCTCCTCCTTGCTGCCCTTTCTGTTCCTGCTCGAGCTTACGAACAGCACGGACCGACGCGCCGGAACCATCCACCCTTTCAACCGCGAGTGACCGCGGGCAGCAAGAGCAGCCAGGAGCATAGTATCCTGCACCCACGGAACATGTTTGAGCAGCCATACGAGCAGTGGGACCCTGCTTGCTCAAGGTATGGTCTGCCTCGTTGGCATCAACGACTGGCGGCTCCTGGCAAAGTCCGTGTTTGGCTCAACGAGACTGACTGAGCAGGACTTCCATCGTTCAAAGCGAATGTCTGAACTTTCAAGGGAGCTTCCTCGGGTGCGACGAAGAAGACGGCATGTACTCGGCGTGTCGGTGCACTGACACAATGCTCGAGGACCTGGTGACGTGAGCGGAGGCGCACTGACCTTGCGAGATCCCCTCGGCTGAGACCGTTCTTCGACAGCTGCGCAACATGCGACTCGCACCTGTATGCTGGCGTCCAGGGCGGCCTGCAGGCCTTCGTCTCAGGTGGGTGCGGCCAAGGCGCGGTCGGTCCGCTGCAGATGCCGACCCTTCGTCGCCGGAACAGACTACGCAAGCCAATGCTCCGCGGCCGGCTTCCCACTGGAGCCAACTCCAGCACCCCTGCCGACCACAATGGCAACGCCGACGTACACGCCCCCTGTCCGGGGAGCCGCAGTGACCGCCCCGCTCGATATAAACGTGAACGCGCTCTTCGGGGCCTGCGAGGCAGCCTGCACTGGCCCATGCGACATCGACGACAGCATGCGATGCGAGTGCTCACAGGAGTATTTCGACTCTTTGTATTCGTGCTATGGTTGTTCAGACGTCATCAACGGGAAGCGAGAGGATGATCCTGGACTGGGCATACTGTCCAGTGGGTGTACACCACCCGCACAAGCACCGCAAAAGGCCATGCTATCCCTGTGCTATGACTGAAGCGGCCTCCTTTCTTATCCACAGGCCTGCACAGCGAGTGCATCGCCGGAGGCTACCTGGCCATCTCGACGCACGCTAGCATCCCACAGTACACAGGCACGCTCAATCCGACGGATTCCGGCTCGAAAGCTGAGGCAACGACCATCAGCATTTCGGCCGGGTCGGGAGGTACAGGCACAGCTATACAGAGCGGCGCCGGCCGATTGCGCACCACGTTGTCGCTAATCCCATTGGCTGGCCCGTTGTTGTTGTCTTGGCTATGGCTGAAAGAGACCATCTAGCGAGGCTGCATGTTTAGGAGTGCCGAAAGTGCTTTCGATGTGCCGTTTGGGCAGTAACATGCCTACTATGATACGGTGGCAACAACAATGTCACACTGTAATGCTGACTACCTGCGAATGAGATCTACAGCGCGGGAGGATGCGCCTCTTCATTCGGGGTCGCCGGATCGCCGATGTTCAGGAGCTTGCGCTGATAGACCAGTCACCAGCACATGTCAGCACTTCCCGCCCCGCCTGAAGCTCCCCTGAATCGGAGCAAACCCACCTTCACAACGTATTCGCGCTCAAAGACCGCGCTCGCCCATTTCTGAGCGTAGTACCGAGCGTGCGGCAGCAGCATGAGGACAGTCGTCACGACAGTCATCGAGAGGACCGCGACCTTGTACCCGTAAACAGAGCCGAAAGAGTCGGCACTGATGGACGTGCTGATCGCGGCCGCAGCGCCCGACTTTCCACTAAGAATGAGGATGCACTTGGTGATCTGGAGGTGTGTAAGCGTGACCAGGCCGGGAAGGGCCAGGCCCATGGCAAGGCGGAGATTGACAATCCCAATGCGCCTGTTGAGCTCTGGCGCAGCGCCGATGAGCCCGTGCGTTTGGATCTGTAGCGCAATTTCGTGGGTGTCAGCATGGCTCAGCGGGTGGCGGTGTTCTCGTGCAGAAATGCAGCGACTCACGGGAATCCTGAAGAGGTTGAGTGACTCCACTGGCAGCACTCGCAACATGAGCGAGCACGCTAGGGCGCCATAGCACCAGCACATTGACATGCTCAGGCTCGGCAATTCCGTAGCTGGCGTGTCCAGAGGTGCAATGACAAAGACATGCAGGACTGCGCCAACCAGGAACGGTAGAAGAACAGCGCCACTGAGGAGAAGCAGAGCAGCCTGACCGTATCGGACAAAGGCCTTGCTGGCGTTCTGCCGATTCCAATGGAAGGATGCAGGCGAAGGGCTGCCCCGCGCGCTGGCGAGTTGCTGCCATGAGGAACGGATGTACGAGGCGGTGAGAATAGTATGAAGGCCAACGAGAATGCTGTAAGTATCGTGCAGCGGCTCGTTGACGATGCGGTCCAGGACGAAACGCCCGACGAGAACTATCAAGCAAGCGCAACAGGCGAGTCCCGTCAGCCAATCGCCCGCAATCAGCAAGCATCGGTGGAGTGTACTCACGCGGCGTCGCAATGCAGGAGAATATGGCCAGCGAGCCAGTGAAGCCCAACAGATAGATGAAGAGGAGGATGCGGGTCTTGAAATGCGGGGGAACGTAAACGACGGTGAAATTTGTGTCGACGTTGCCCTTCTCGAGCTGCGCCTTGATGCCTTTGGCCCCGTCTTCATCGATCGGCGTTCCGTCTTCATTGACCGTGATGAACATGCGCTTCTGCACGATCTTGACACCGTCGATGGCTGGTACGCGGCGGAACTCGCCATCCTTGACAAAGTCGATGCTGCCCCCGGCTTTGTGTGCGAAAGCTGTACTCGACTGAGGGGAGGCTGCTCGCTTGCACAGCAGCCAGTCCCTCCAGCTCTTGCGGATGTGCGTGCCTTCTTCATCCTGTTGCCGTCGGCCCAGCATGTAGGAAGATAGGCGCAGCTGATGCGAAGTCAGGGCAATCCACTGCGACAGGAGCTCGCGGACGACACGCTTGGGACGGGTCTTGCCGATGGTGAAGGGCATGACGAGAAGGACGAAGATGAGATCGAAAGGTGCCGCAGATATGGGTTGCGTCATATTCCAACGCAAAGGAAAGAGGCCGAAGTCCAGGTAGCGCGCTAGCCAGGGCAGTGCCCCGAAGCAGGCCAGGATGACGGCCCCGTAGATGAGAAGAGATCTGCCAATCTTCTGAGCTTGCTTGTGAGCGGGCGTATCGAGAATCTCACGAAGGGGATTGGTCTGTGATGGGGAGGGTAAGGAAAAAAGCTCTTGAGCCCCTTAGATGAAAGAGGTCGAGCGCGACAAGGCGAGAGGCCCGACTTACGTCAGGATGCGTTGGGTCGCGAATGATGAAGAGAGCACCCTTGCGCAGGCACCTCCTCACGGTTGCAATGCACTGGGCGAAGGCGTACATGTACAGAGTCCCGCCTAGCCATGTGAGGAACAGGCCGGTTATAGGCGCGTACTCGAGATAGGCGCGCCGCGATGCGATGGATGCACCGGGAAAGAAAGGTATGGAGGCAAAGTTGAGAAGGCAGCCGCAAATGGTCGGGAACAGGACGATCTCGACTAAGAAGAAGAGAGCGGCCTGAGCAGCCGCGGAGCTAATCAGTGATAGCTCACACCGCTCAAACGAAAGAGGCCCGACCCTCACCTTGACCATGACGAAGTGCTGTTGGACTGCCTCCCGCACGACTCGACTGGCGTTCCTTGCCTGAACGTTGTGCGTATACCGGAGGTACGCAGCGGCACCCGCGATGACGAGAGCGTAGCCGAGAGCGACGCACAGGATGCGCTCGATATCGCCGTCGTCGGTAGCCATGGAGCGCCATCGCAGCTGCCCGATGCGCCCGGCAGTCTCCACGATATTTGTGGCTGACTCCCGGTAGCGATTCGCAACAACGCGCACTTGCTGAATCGTCCACTGTACGAAAGTAGGCTCTGGCTTCTTCTTCCGGTACGTGAGCAAGGATAGGGCGGCGGCGATCCAGCTGGTCCTGGCAGGCATAGGAGGCTGCGGGGTGACCAGCTTGGCCTTCCCGTTGCCAAGCAGTGCTACGAGGCGGTCGGCGACCGGGTCTGTGATGAGGCGGACCAGATTTATCGGAAGGAAGGCTAAGCGATATGCGTTGGTCTGAGGACACATGTAAGGACATTTGTATCAGCCTTCCACACCTTGCGATGGACGGACGACACCGCTGCAGCCTTACCGCAACTACGGTCTTGCCCAGCATCAGCGGCATCCAAACAGCAACCGCCAGCAAACTTGTGACCAGCAGCGTCATGAGTCCAACATTCTGTAGAAGCGCTATGAGCGGTCCACGCAGGCCCACAGCTTCCATGATACCCTCGAGGTCTGCTTCCCAGAACATCTCTTCCTCATCACGGAGAGCGTCGATGGCAGCCTGCTCGTCAGGTGCAATGCCCCCGATGGCTCGGTCGGCAGCGCGAGGATCTGCAAGCTCATTAGCAGCTGCATCGTTGACAGCTTCGCCAGGGCGCCGACCCATATTGAAAGGGTCATCCTCGAATTCAGAGTCTGACGAGTCTGACTCTCCGAAATCTCTCGGATCTTCCGGCAGACCGAGCCTTCTCCTTTGCCTCCGGACTGCCCTCCTTCTTGCTCGCTGATTGACAGCCGCCACGGCGGCCGGATCTGGGCGGACCGCGGCAGGTGCCAGGGCAGCCGGACCTCCCTGCACGGCTGATTGCGGGGCGGGACCAAACGCAGGCTGTTCCTCATCTTGCACATCGTCTGCGTCAACCCATTCATCATCGCTACGTGCAGCGCCGGCCTGCACTACCTGATCCGAGCCATCCTGGTTCTGAAGTTCGCCATCTTCGACGCTGAACTGGAACCTGAACTGGCCGTCTTGTTGAGGCGGGTTGCCGGCCGGGAATGCCTGCCCTGCTGGGACGCTTGAGTGAGTCGATGCGTTCCTCTCGCGCTGCCTTTGCAGGAAAGCCTGCGCGCCTTCGCTGCTCGGGCCTGCCTGTGCTTCCACCGCATCAGACGAAGCTGATTTCATCTTGGTGTCGTCGAGCTCCGCATCTTCCTCCGCCTCCAAATCCGCTGCGTCAAGGGCCTCTCTTGGCCAGGGACTACCGGGTCTCGTCCTAGGCCGGCTTTCTCCTGCCAGCGCTTCTGTAGCATCGGGAATGGCGTCCACATTCTCTGCGGGTGGATCTTGCAGTAGAGGAGGCGGAAGAGCCAAGGGCAGATTGCCAGGTGCTGCCCCTGCTCCATTTGCAGGCATGGGTTCGCCTTCTGCCAAGGGCTGGTTCGACAACACCCATTCGCGCAGCAGAAAGGCGGCAATGAAGGCTACCACGACGCAGCAGACAATGATTTGGCCAGAGAAGCAGTCCTTGGCCATGATCCTGTAAGAGGAGGCTTGACATGTCAGTGTACTCATCGTTGGGCCAACTTGGTATAGTGCAGAGGCTACTCGCTGCAAGGTGTCCTGATGTCTGTGCCAGAAGCCGTGCACCACCTCATTGATGTACTCGTGCTGAGCCATGAGGAGTCTCCATGCAAAAGCACGAGGAAGCGTCGTAGCGTGCTGTTCGGCGTCCACGACTGCTTCAGCAGCGAGATTGACTACGACTGCCGGCAGAGACGGGGCCACTGAGGCTGATGGCGAGGCCGATGCTGCGTGTGGGATGTCTGCGGGCCTGTGCCAGACACGCATGAAATCTCGAAACACTTCATCCAGGCTGGTGATCCTGGGACGCAACGAGGAGCTGACCAGATGGCCAGTGGTGGACATGCTGTGGACGTGCACAGCATCCTTGCCCGGGGTGCCGCTCGCTCGCGAGGCCATGGCCTCCCACGTTGCCTTCAGGTCGGCCACGCTCTGTGCGAGCTGCTTCATAGCTGCGTCTGTGTCGCTCGCCGATGCGCCCTTAGGTGCTCGCGGCAGGAGCAGGCTGCTGAGTGCCATCCTGCTCCAGTCGGCCTCCTGCGCCACGGCGTTCCATGCGACGCCCCAGCTCTTTCCCAGGTGAAAGAAGCCGCGCCAGGCCCAGAGTACCGAGTAAGGTAGCGCGGCGAGCCAGACGAAGCCGACCAGGAGGACGCGCGCGACCATGCGGACACATGCGAGGAGCGTCAGGACGACGTGCCGAAGGATGATGAGGGGCGGCAGGCGGGACGGAGCCTGTGCCGCGTAGACTGCGAGCAGGAAGCGGCAATGCATTGTCTTGAGGCATCAGCATAAGCTGTTCGCCGCACCAGCTCGGCTGTCACTGCTGGCTTTCCGCTTCGTTGGACGCATTGCCGATGACAACCCAACACCACTCACCCTTCTGCCATCGGAAAGGCTGCTTACACAGCTCGCACTTGTGACCGCGGCTGATGGCCAACCAGTCCCTGAGGCAGTCCTCGTGGACGTGCTGTATGCTGCCAGAGCACTTGCAGGGCTGGTACAGCTCCTGCCCGGACTCTGGCGCAGACAGACGGCACACTCGGCACACGCGCTCGTCGTTGCCGTCCACCATTGCGCGGACAGCGTCCGCTCCTGGATGATGGCTTGGCGATAGAACAGCGTCGGAACGCCTTGCTGTATTCCTGCTCGTGTGTGCGGTCGAGGTTCTCCAAAGCAAGTTGGCACACTGCAGGAGGGCAATCCGCCACCGAGGCCGTCCCGAAGCCACAGACCCGGACAGGCCTGCTGACGTTAGTTATGCGTGCGCAACTCCCAGACAGCGCGCAAACTGCGGAAAGCAGCAGCACAGGGCAATGTCACACGATTGGCGTCACGGACACATTCGGAGATCGCTACGGATACATGGATAGACCCTTTCCTCGTTGCATCTTCGGGCCAGCTGCGTCTTCGGCCGACGGAGGCAGCATGTTCACAAGCAGGCCCGTGTAGCTCGCTCAGAGCTTTCCCTTGATGGCAGGTCGGGACGGTGCAGCCTCGTCGCTCAGGTGCGACATGAGATCGCTCGTCAAGAAGTCGGTGAGCTGCGAGCCGTGGGCCTAGTATGCGGAAGCAGACAATCGAGCCGTCAATCTACAAGTCAAAGTCGCTTATCCTCGGGCCCTGCAACGCACCTGCTCGCTCATGTACTTCCGTGCGGTCTCGAGGCAGTTATTGTCGACGCCCTTGACCTTCTTTGTCTCCTCGTTGAGGATCTTGTCGATGTACTCTGCCGTGATGCTGGTGCCCTGGTCCGTCTTTGCGCCGTGCTTGATCCAGTGCCAGATCTGCACGCGTGCAATCTCGGCGGTCGCCGCGTCCTCCATCATGTAGTTGACGGGGACGCAACCGAGCCCGCCAACCCAGTTGCCAACGTACACGAGCAGCGCAGACAGGTTGCTCCGAATTCCCGCTTCCGTGATGCTTCCCGGCACATTCGTGTTGAGCAAGTCGAGCGCCGAGACGTTGACATCGGCCCGGCGAACGTGATATTGGTTCGGTCCGGGCATGTGCTCGTTGAAGATCTCGAGCGCAATCTTGACGAGCGCTGGGTGTGCCACCCAGGTGCCATCATGCCCTGCCTTGACCTCGCGCAGCTTGTCTGCTCTGACCTTGTCCATGGCCGCATCGTTGGCCTTTGCATCGTCCTTGATGGGAATCTGCGCAGCCATTCCTCCAATGGCAGCCACCTTCCTGCGGTGGCACGTCTTGATGAGGAGCTTGACGTATGCGTCCATGAAAGGGACGGTCATCGTAACGTTCGAGCGGTCGGGCATGACAAAAGTGGGGTTGTTGCGCATCTTCTTGATGAAGGAGAAGATGTAGTCCCCTGTTTTCGCGCGCAATGATATGTACAGAATGCCGCGTGCAATCAGCAAATTGCAGCAGGACGAAACGCAAAGGTGGTCGAAAACTTACATCGACCACAGTTGAGTCCGGACGAATGCTCTCTCAGCTCATAGAGGATTTCGTCCATCATGAAGGCAGCAGGGATGGTCTCGATGAGAACAGTGCCCCGAATAGTACCTCGGCGCATCCCAATCTTGTCCTGCGCCAGGCAGAAGGCATCGTTCCAGAGTCGTGCCTCGAGGTAGTGCTCCATCTTGGGAAGGTAGAAGTACGGGCCAAAACCGCGCTTGACCTGTTCCTGGGCGTTGTGGAAGAAGAAGAGGCCAAAGTCAAAGAGCGAGCCGGACATGGGCTGCCCGTCGACGGTGATGTGGCGCTCCTCGAGGTGCCATCCGCGGGCTCGCACGAGGAGGGTGGCGATCTGGTCGTTCAGCTTGTACTCCTTGCCGGACTTTGCGTCCTTGAAGGCGACCTGTCGGCGAACGGCGTCGTACAGATTGACCTGTCCGTCGAGCTGGTTGGTCCAGGTGGGCGCATTCGAGTCTTCAAAGTCGGCCATGAACGTTGCCGAGCCCGAGTTCAACGCATTGATGACCTGGAGACGCGGATCGGAGGGCACGATTCTAGATGTGATCATTACGAGGCGTGCTGCGAACGTATACTCACCATCTTTCGGTCGACAGGACCAGTAATCTCGACCCTTCGGTCCTGGAGTCCCGGTGCAGGCGGGGCACATGACCATGTGTCATCCTCCCTGATGGCGCGAGTCTCGGGCTGGAAGTCAGGCAGAGCGCCCCCGTCGAACTTGTTCTGCTCGAGAGCTCGTCGTTGGAGGAGCTGCGTGACGAAAGCGATAGAAGCGGATGCGCACGATAAGCCTGGGCGGTTTCCCGTGATAGCAGCCAGCCAGGCAGGCACAAGAAACGCACCTGCTTCCTCGTTGGCTCAAAATTGCGGTGAAGGACGGCGAGGAACTCGAGAGCCTCTGGAGTGATGATCTTCTTGTGGTCACCTGGACATGGCGGCGATGAGCGAGATCAGCGTCAGTGCTCCCCCTCCCTCCCTCCCTCCGCGGGACGCGGTCGCCCAGCCTAGCCCAGCTTGGACGTCACTACTCACCCTCGACTTTGCCTGAGGAGCAGGAGCGGCAGCGTCAGATTGCGGATGTACAGCCATGCTGGTCAGCCACAGTGCTTCTTTGGCGCAGCCCTTCCTCGCCCGTCTTCCCTTCCAGCACCAACCCTCCGGCTAACTTGGCGGAGACGCCGGGCTAGATTTGGAGCGTGAAAGTGGCGAATGCGAGCGAGCTCGCACTCACCGTGAACCTGAACGCCCTTTGGAAGCGACATGGCTGCTGACTGGGGGATGTGATGTTATGTATGCTTGTGCTTGTGAATAGGCTGAGCAAGTGAGCAGTCGAAGCCGTGCTGTGGAGAGACGGTGGAGGAAAGGAGAGGCGAGCCGGTCGGCGCGAGGTGATGGAGCATGACGCTGCTGCCCCCGTCTCCGCCCGCGCATCAGGGGCAAGCGGCAAGAGGGGCCAGCGGGCACCGGGCAAGCTCGGGTGCAACAGCCGGAGAGATCCGACGGACGCGCAGAAGAGCCAGAGATGGAGACGATCCTCCGAGTCATTGCAGCTTTCAGTCCAGCACTCTCCGGCTTCTTCACAGCCAGTCTGATGTCTGCGGACGCGGAAGGCTGATCTGTCCTCGTGATGTGTACAACAACAGGACTGGCAGAAACAAGTGCGAGCGCCTTGCAGAAATGCTACGGCGCGTCAGCGTGCGCCAGCTTCTCATCGACCTGCATCAGGCGCTCTGCATCGGCTCTGCACTCCTCCCCGCTCCTGAAAATCTTGAGGAGGATGCCTCTAGGCAGATCCCGCTGCGCGCGGAGCAGCCGATCCCGGAAGATGGCAATGACCTTGCGCTCGACCTCCGTGTACCCGTTCTCGTCCAGCGGAGCGAGGATGCTGCTCTCCTCTGTGTTGCGCAGAAGGGGGTTGTTGGGCGACATCTCGTCCGAGTCCGCGTCAGAGGAGCTGCCGCCCTCGTTTGCCGAATGTACGGACGGGCCGAGCAGGGTCGACTGCGAGAAGAAGCCAGCCTGCTCCTCTTCCTTTGCTACTGAAGCCAGAAGCTTCTCTTGCTCTATTTCCGAGTTACGACGCACAAGGGGGCGCGGCGGACGAGCACTGCCAGCACCGCTGTTTGTGCCTGGCCGGGGCGGAAGGACTGGCGTACCGTCAGGACCGTATTGCCTGCCGACCGCTGTAGCGTGATTGTTTGGCGGATTCAGCGTTGAGTTCAGTGTGCTGGTAGACGATCCAGCACTCCTGTTGCCGCCAATGTGCAAGCGGGACACGGAATTGACGGGAGCGCTGGGCCTTTCGGGCGTCGTGACGTCTCGGATGAAGATGCCCAGAATCTGTCGAGGAAACTGCTCGGCCAGTGAGACGTAGAGTTCTAGATCTTGCTCCCCGCTGTCGCCAACCAGAAGGAAACGCGAGTCCGGAAAGGTCTGTACGCAGGTTTTGAGCATCAGCCGGAGTTCCCTACGCACATGTGGCTCGCCACGACTCACCCGCAAGATCTCTTCGACTCCACCCCTCTTCCTCTGGCCCGCCGCCTCCCAGAGCCCGCCAAGGAGTGACGTTCCCCCTCCGTACTCCTTAAGCCGCATCGACCCAGGCGGGAATCCGGCCGCCTTGAGATACTCGCGGAGGACGCCAAACAGCTCGAAAGGCGAGTTGCTGACAAAGTGGAAGCATGCTCCCCGTTCGAACATCTCCCAGTACCAGTCCTTCATGCCTGCAACGACAAGCTCCTCGTGGGGCCGCGTAAAGACGTTGCGGAACACGGCCTTGATACCTCCGAGGACGTGCGTTGCCTTGATGGTATCGTCGATGTCCGAGATGACGCGGATTGGAGCATGCGCGTGCGTCACGCCCACGTTCGCCTCGTCGCTACGACCCATCACGCGCTCATGCGCTGCAGGGTCATCGATCGTCTCCTCTGGCGCATCGTCGATTTGCTCGGTGAGCAGTTCAGTCCGCACGCGCAAGCGCCGACCCATTGGGTCTCCTGCACTCCAAGGCACCGTGATGGACGACTTGAAAACGCCTCCAACCTCGGTGTGCAATGTGCCCTTTGCTACGCACTTTTCCGCCACGCTCGCGGAACCGTCTTCTGCTGGGCTGCGAGGGAGCAGATAGACTGACACACGTATGCGCCGGCCGACAAGCTTCTGCGAGAAGAAGAGGCGCAGCCGGGTGTGCAGGTTGTCGTGGAGCACCTCGAGGCTAGCATTGGAGTACTTGACGCTCGGAGGGCGCGCTGACGAAGTTGTCGCTACACTCGCTGTGGACGCAACGCTCGCGAGACTGTCTGTCGTGTTGGATCGGCGTGGGCGCACACGCACAGCGTAATTGTGCAGTGTGCGCGGGGTGGAGCCCGAGGCCGAGCCTGAGCCTGAGCTTGATTGTCCGTGCGCCGCAACAAGATCCGGTGCCTGAGTCTCCTTCATGCGCTCCTTGTACTCTTGCGACTGGCGCTTAAGCTCGTCTGGCTCGACCTCAATGTCCAGAGCCTCCTCCTCTGCCGCGACAGCGCTTGTCTTTGGCAGCGAGGGCAAGCTGGCAAGCTGACGCGCAGCTGAGACGAAGAGCTTCTGCGTGCGGGATGCTGCATACGCAATGGCATACCGCTTCTCAGCACAAGAGCACTACGGCATAAGGTGCAGCTCGCAGTTGCCGTGCGCCTTCACTCACCAGACTCGAGCGGTCGCAGCCGGTACGCGAAGCCCTCGAGTCCGACCGTGAGCTCGTCATTCTTTACGAAGGCGAACCCGGGCTGTTGTAAGAAGCAAGGCAGCGGGAGCAGGATGCGTCGGTCGCATGTCATAGGGTCAGCATGCTGCCTGCGCTCTACCTCGCGTCTGCCGCGCGCAAGCATGGTCCATTCCCCTCGAGGCGCCCTCGCGTGTCACTCACGAACACGAGACACCGCTCTTCCGTGTACAGGGACGGTTTGGACGCCCTCTGCTGGTCGTCGTCCACTCCCCCATCGACGACGTTGTTCACAAGCGCAGACGCGCCCGCAACGAGCTTGTTGGCGGCTGAGAGCGCCTTCTGCCTGAGGAAGAAGCCGCTGCGGGTGCCCGAGGAGGACGACGAGGACGAGGGCGCCGGCGTCGACGAGGCCATGGTGGTGCGCGATGTCGATGCCATCATAATCAGCGCGCTCCTTCTCATCTGCAGCTGAGGCGCCCGTCCAAAAGGAATTGCTCGAGAAAGTAGGTCGGTTTGTTCTGCGTGTTTGGTCGAGGCGGAGATGCACGACGACAACGTCACGGAGGTTCGGCGAGGCTGCGCGTTCTCGGCTGGTGGCGGCAGTACTGCCGCCAGATCTGGAAAGCAGAGCATCTCACTACTGTGCAGTTCAAGAGCATACGATACACAGGAAGACACGCTGGCTAGACGAAGATACACGAGAACACAGAAGAGTGGGCTGGCTGTACCTATTAGCCCCAGTGCGTAATCGCCCCTGCCTGTACTGATGATATTTCGCCGACTCGCTCAAGCGACTGAACAGACTGACTAGACAGAAGAACAGACTGAATGGGAGAATCGGGCTCGCTCACTGACGGCCGTAGACTGACGAGTCGTTGCGGGCGTGCTGGGCGTAGATGGGCTGCGGGACTGGCTGAACGTATGGCATGTAAGGTGCCGACTGCTGACTGTAATAGGTCGGATGCAAACCACTGCCACTGTCGGTCTGCATTTGGCCAGCCCCGTTGCTGAGTTGACTATCGCGACTGAGTGCGAGATTGCCTTCGAGCGATTGAGTCTGCGGGAGTTCACTGAGCGACCCTGTGGAGGGGCTGAAGTGCGCTTCACTCGCAAAGAAGCTTTACCAGGCAAACAGTCAGGACAAGGTCTGCACAAAGATGTATGTCTGGCGTCAAACTTACCTGGGGTCCGCATGGCTGTAGAAATCCTGTTGATGCTGCGGGTGCATCTGCTGGAGCGGGAGCTGCTGTTCAAAGACGTCGGCCTGCTGGTGTTCGTAGGGCTGCTGCGGCTGCTGCTGCTCTCCTTCCGGTAAATAGTGCTCAGGCCAGACGCCGGGGCTATTTTGCGCGTTGAGTAGATTGAAGAGGTGTGGCTTGCTCTCTTCTGGCGACAGCGGCACAAAGCCACTCACGCTGGTAGTGCCGCTTCCACCGCTGCCACTCCCGCTCTGAAAAGTGTGTTGCGTGTCATGGCTCGACAGATCGGCCAGGCTGCTTCTTCCGGAATGCTGCTGTTCGCTTATCTGGACGAGAGGCTCCGAGGGCATCACTTCTCCGTAGCCATAGGGACCGCCCATCCCGTCTATCAAGCCCATCAGGCCCATAGGCGCCATCACTGAAGGCGCAAGCCCTGCTTGTTCCTGTGCAGGTGCGTACTGCGAGTCTCTTTGCGGCTGCTCCGGTCTTTGTGAAGGCATGTCCCCTGCAGTCATCCCAAGATCGTCCGGCATGTGACGGCCCATTTCCGCAATGGCCGTCAGGCTCGCGCTAGCTCGCTGGACCGCGGCTCGCAGGCCAGTCTCGGATGGGGCCATGCCGCCTTCGAGACCAGCGCACGCCTTCGTGAGGTCCCGCGTGAGCTCTTGGACGGTATCGCGATGGCTCGTCATGAGCATGAAATGGTCCAGCGAAGTCATCGAGGTCGACGAGAAGACCTCGAGGAGCGAGAGCACCCGCGGCATGGCGTCGAGGAGGAGCGCCTGCGTTCGGGTCCGGCTGCGGGGATTTGAGCCAGTGATGTTCTGCGAGAGCAGATGCACGGCCTCGAGGGCCGTACGTAGCGACTCGACTGTGGGCAGCGGGACGGGGGTGCCATAGTCGTTGTCGCCTCCCCCACTGCTCGCTGGCGCGTACGGCAGGATCTGGTGCAGCGCCAAGATGGCGTGCGCAACGGTCAAGAACGACCGCGAATTCTCCGAGACTGCCGATCTGGCCAAGACCACTTGGTTCTGGTGATTATTGCCGTGCTTGCCTGTGTCAGGAGTGACAATGTTTGGCGGAGCCGCGGATGGGCTTGGCGAATCCTTGAAGTACTTTGCGAGCTCGAGAAGCCAAGTCGCAACGTGCGCATCCTCATTGGCGACAATGGCAAGCGGCCTTGGCGGGTCAGGCGCAAACAGGTCTTTCGCCTGCGCTTGGTTTTTGATGGTGATGATAGCGGTGATGAGCTGCGTTGCATCGGAGAAGCGCTCGATGATCCGTCGGACGACGTGCTGTGTCGGTGCAGCGGTCGAGAGGTGACCGAATGCATAGGCGAATGAGGCGGAGACCGCCACACTGGTCGGCGGAGCAGGGAGGGACGCCGCCATGATCGAGATGGCATTGTGTGGCAGCCGCATCGACAGTGACGTCCACGTGTTGAATACGACTGCAGTATCAGAGGGTAACGTCAGAGCCGAACAACCGAACGGATCTTTCATGCCGGAAGGCAAGACTTACTTAAGATCCACAGCGCATTGACCGTAAGCTCCTGCTCAACGATATCTCTCCATCCCACAGGCGACTCCGCGTCTTCTTCAATCTTCATGCTACCTGCTCCGGCCGCCGCATCGGTGGCACGTGTCTTTGCGAGATGCGCAGCTGCCCGCGCCTGGAAGCGTTTGATACGTTCGCGGAGAAGGGCTTCGGCCGCCGCCCAGACTGCTGCGGAGCGGCGCGCACGCATGTGTGTGAGCTCGTGTGTTGCCCAGAGGAAGATGGCCTGTACGGTGGACATGGCCAAGCAGTCCGAGAAGGTACGCGAGAGGAGCTGCTCCTGTATCCAGACGTAGAACATTTCGCCAACATCTCGGGCGTCGCCGCCTTCGGCTCCCAGGCACGGGGCCCGCGCGATAGCTGATCCAACGATGACGTTGACGAGTACCTCATCTAGCGCGTCCTTCTCCAGATCTTCGAGGAAGACGCGCTCGTTCAGCACCAGTGGAGCTAGCGGGTGCTTGGCAAAGTAGCCCTGGAAGTACTTGGCGACTGCAGCCTTTGTCGGAGCATACCGCATTCGCGGACTCTCCGCCTTCTGCTGGCCCTGGCCGTCTGAAGGGAGTTCAGAGATTGAAAAGCCTGAAGACTCGTCCTCCCGGAGCAACTTCGAGTAGAGATATTCCTCGCCACCCTTCTGACTGTCGTAAGAAGCCGGTGACGAATCTGCCGAGCTGCCGCTGCTGCTTCGCAGGCCGAATGGACCAGATGCTGACGGGCGACCTGTAGTCGTGAGCGCGATGATGTCGACCGGAAGTCCGTCCCACATGGGCGAAATGAGGGAGCGGGCGTAATCGGCGGAAGAAGCATGTCCTTCCTGGTGGAGGGACTTGCGGAATGACATTGCTCTCCCGCTGAGTGTGCGTATTTTCGCAATAGGGGCTACGTCGGGATCCAGCAAGGCCGCCGGCACCGGACGCCCTCCGCCAAATCCAGCACTGCTCGGCGGCGACGAGCTGCCTGCAGAAAACGTGTCGTGAAAGGCGCTCAGGATCGAATAGAGCGTCTGATCGGCAAATGAGTCATAGACTTCCGCCTGCGTCTGCAGCTTCAGAATATCTGATGTAGAAGCTAAGGCGTCCAGCTTGCGGGTGTCTTGACTTGGAACCGTTTCCGGAGCCCTATATTTTTGCTGCTCCTGCGAGTTATGTGCGAATGGATGGGCAGGTACGGAGGATGGAGCAGTGGCGGACACCGATGAGGTCATATAGGCGAGCCTCGAGGGCTGAACCGCCGACAGGGACGCAGTTGTGACGGTAGTGTCGCCAGACAGCGCGAGTGCAGGCTCGCTTGCTGGCAAACTGCTGCTCTCGGCCGTTTCGGATCGCGGCAGGAATGCCGACAAGCTCTGTGACGATTCTTGGCGAGCATAGCTGCCGGCCGGCCGGCCATAGGTGTAGTGTGTCGACTGATTGGGCAGGGCAGGGCTCTGAAAATGACTTTGCGGGTCTGTACAGATCGAAGGGCGATACCAGGCGTACGGCAGATGCTGGAAAGTCGGGTCCGAAGCGCTGAGCTGCGCGAGCGTTTGTGCTGCGTACCCCGGTGACGGTGCGGGGAGGCGGACATCGTAGTGCTGCATAGGCGTTGCTTCAAGCGGAGCCGGCAGCTGGTGTGGGTAAGGTTGCTGATGATGCGTGGTGATCCTGTGTGCTGTCCCGCTCTCGGTTTTAGCCTTTTTGCGAGGCTTGTCGTAGGCAGGGTTCGCAGGGGAGTCGCCATCCTCCTTCGTTTTCTTGTGCTTCTTGGGCTTGGCTCCCTGTATACTGGCTTGCGCATTCGCTGCTGCATCGGAATGCGACTGCGTGGCTTTCGGTTTGGACAAGCCACTGCCTTCTACCTGGCCTCCTTCTTCCTCGGCCTTGGCTTTCAACGCGCTCTTTGGCGGTCGGCCCATTGTGCTCTGCTTCTCAAACACGCAAGCCTGCTTCTTGTTCCTGCAGGCCTTGCAGATGGCCGCATCGTCGTCCGTAGGGATGCATCGGATCTTGCGTTTACTGTTCGCGCAAGTCGGAAGGGTGGCAGGCCAAGCACAGGGAGTAACGAATCGTTCAGCGGTACTGCCTCATACGACACGACAATCAGGCAAGTCGGGGCTCACCGGCAATGTTGGCATGACTTGCGGAGAGGTGTATCGCCTGGGGCGACTCCGCTACTGCTGCTCGCGCCTGGCCCGAAGTGCAGGCCGAGCCGATTCCCTGGACTCTGTGCGGGCGCAGGTGCGAGTCGACTAGAAGTGGTCGATGAGACGGTAGCTCCCGTGGCATGTGCTGCCGGTGGGCGAGCTTCCTCAAAGCTGCGCCAGTGCGGCGAATGCCTCCCTCCGGACGAGGAGCCCGGTCTAGCGTACTGCGCGCTCGGGTGAACGAGGTCAGAGTGACTGTAGTGTGTCACGCTGTCCCTCCTCTCGTCCGACAGTATGCTCGCGAACCGAGCTTGGTGCTGGCTAGCGGAACTGCTGCGGCCATGGCTGCTCGCACTGCTTGGGACCGGGCTGATCCGCTCGTACTCTTGACGGTCGTCGTACTGCTGGGGCCGGTCATACTGCTGCTGTTGCTGGTATTGGCCTGTGTGCGGTGACCGCTGGACGGACTGCTGCGACCATCCGCCGTTCCCAGTCGCACTCCCGCTGCCGGAGGCACTGAAGCCCTGGCTCTCAAACGCCAATGGCGGGAGGAAGTTCCGACTGACGTTGCTGCTACCATCCCCAACACGCGCGCCGTCTTCCTCCTGCTCGTACTCATGCGAGTGCCTCCTTCCACCGTAACTGCTGCTGCTGCTGCTTCCGTAGTCGCCCATCCTGCTGCTGCTGCTGCTGATGCTGGCCTGCATGCACGGACCGAGACGGAACCCGGGCGGTCAAAGCAGTGCTCCTCCTCCTCTGCAGCCCAGCCTGTGTCGTTGTCAACTGCAATCAATGCAACGCAGTGTGATGAGCGCTTTGCGCGCTCTCTTCCTCCTCTCCCTTCTTCTCTTCCGGTAAGTGCCGCTGTAATAAATGCGCTGCTCGTCAGCCGTCAAAAATGTATCCGCAGCTTTGCCGGCGGAGTGGACGGGCGGCCGGAACCGCAAGAGCGGTCGGGACCTGCGAGTGGCGACAAGCGTGCCTTCTTGAAGCAGGCGCACACCGACCGATGATGTACTGTACCGTACTCGTTTGGTATCAGAAGTGCTTGGAGTAACGCGCGAGAGACCAGCTCAAGCTGAAATATTTCGACAAATTGTCGCCTGGCGCGACTGCAGATTCCCCGAGCAGACCCCGCCCTTCTTTTCATCATGAAACAGTCATGATATTGCTATTGGCTCTCCCGCTCGTTGCTACAAAGTCGCTGAAGACCGTCACGCGCTCAACGCAGGTCTGTGTAGCGCTCCAGTGAACAGGAGGAGCTTACCCGCTTGGGTACGCCGCCATGTCCGCTATACCCAGAACGACGTACCGGGCGTCATTGTGTTGCCGCCCGATCGCAGGCAGAGCGAGACCGCTCCGTACGAGAGGAGCCGGCTCTTGCTCATGAGTCTAGAACCTGCTGCCGTCGCGTCAATCATGTCGTCAGCAAAGTTCAGGGGGCAGGGACGCGCATGTTGCCGAGCTTAGATGATCTCATCCCCAGGTCTCTCGGCGATCTTTGCAAGAAGGGAAAACAGCGGGTCCTTCCTGCGGGTCAACACTGCTACCGAGCATTTCACTCGTCTCCCGGGTACTCTTCGTCGTCTATCAAGCGCTGCAGGAAGGCATAGAAGGCGTGTGCAGGGAAGCCCTTGACGTTGCCGTAGTCGCCTTTGATGCTCTTGATAAGCAGCGAGCCGTAGCCCTGGATTGCCCAGCCTTCATGCAGGTCGCATATCAGCTCGTTGCGCTTTGCACCAGGAGACTCAAGCGCGGCCCATTTGTAAGTGCGCCTCACCTCCAGCTCGATCGACGCCCTCGCCGTTTTCTGCGTAACTGGCGAGCAGCTCCTGCGGGCAGTCGGCAAACTCGATCTCCGTCTCTGCTAGCATTGATCTTGCAGGACGCAGATGCGCGAGAGCTTCAGCATATCACCTGCGAACCCGTTCGTGTCCCCAAAGCTTTGGGCTCGGCTGACCTTATCGCGTAGCCCGGGTTGTGCAAGCTGGGATAGACAATGTTGACGCCTGTGATGCACTTGAGCTTCCGCCCATTCTGCTTCTCGAGCATCGAGAGGTTCGTTGCCTTGCTCCCAGGTTTCTCGAGGATCTGTGCCGAGTCGCCTGGAGAGTCAGCGGGTAGCAGAATGATGGTATCTGCGCTGATGACGAGGTCCGGAGGGTTCTCGAGGTTGTTCCGCTGCGGATGCGTTGTGGGACGAGAGCGACAAATTTGTCTCAATGAGTGTCGGTTCCTAGGGTCGCTTCGCGTCTCAAGCCGAGGTCATAAACGCCGACGGACCACTTCGTTCTCGTACACTTGCAGCGCCTGCAGAGCTGCACGTCAGCCTCATGTGTAGAAATGGGCACGAAAGCGCACGCACCTTCTCAGCGGCCGTATCCACCGGGTACTCCTCCTCGCGTCCCACATAGTCCGCATGCGGGAGCGTCTCGTCAAAGGTCGACGGGATGACCTCGAACCCAGTCCATCCGAGGCACTCTTCGAGGATCTCTTTTCGACGCGGCGAGGCGGAGGCGAGGACAATCCGCTTTCCTTTGAGATGCTTTGACACGGCGTTGTTCTGCAATGCGGGCTGCATGGCGGGCTGCACGATGGGGTTGTCGAGAGGGAGGTCCCCTACGGTCCCCTACGGTCCCCTACGACGCTTGCGGATGTCACCCGAGCTTGCCTCCGACAGAGTACTGTTGCCTCCGCTCGCACCATCGAGCAAAAGACGCAGGATGCACACAGACACAGCCAGCACATAGCACAGTCTCACACATTTCTCCAAAGGATGAGGTTCAAAGCAGAGGTCAGCAACGTCCTGGCGCTCACGCGTGAGTCTGGCTCAGCAGGAGCGATCTCGACGCGTCTCAGCGGAAAGACCCAGCCGCTTGCTCCGAGCTGAACTGCCTGAGACCTGTACCTGCAGGCCTCGTTACGTCCGTAGAGAAGCTATCCCACCGAGGAATCTTAAAGCTCTCGCGCGAGAAGATCTACCTCATCTGCGCGGGCGAGAGCAACACGTCGGGCGGACCCCAGGTCTGGGCTCAGATCAACGTCCCTTCCCTCTTCTCCGAGTTCAAGATTGAGAGCAACAGCGACGATCAGATCTTTCTCGAATTCGTACCGACTGCCCTCGCCAAGGCCCTGAAGTCCGCAGCCGGGACCACACGCCTCGTCATCCGCCTCGCCAAACGCCAGCTCACCAAAGTCCCCATCCTCATCTTCGACATTGAGAGCGTGTCTCGCAACGGCAATGCTATCCAGATCGAGCAGGAGGTATGCGTCAAGGTGCTCAAGCCCGCCGAGCTCGAAGAGATGGCCAAAGAGCCCATGTGCCCTGAGCCAGACGTCCACGTCCTGCTTCCAATGCCCAGCGAGACGATGCGCGGCGTCGTGGAGAGAATGAAGAACCTCGGAAATATCATCACCATATCAGCAAACAAGCAGGGAGTTCTCCGACTCAGTGTTCAGAGCGAGCTGGCGTCGGCCGAGACGGAGTGGAGGAACGTCATCCATCCAGAGATGGGTACGCCTCATCGTCATCATCCAGGCTTTCCAATTAGTCGTTGCTGACCGCGTCCCTGTCCAGATGCAAATCCGAGTCAGCGCTCCGATGACGACGCGGACGAGGTTGATCCTGCCATCTTCCATTCTGTCGACATTGAGGCCAAGCACCTACTCAAATTGCTCGCCGCTCTGGCGAACGGCAATCACACCATTGCATGCATCTGCTCCGGCGTTTGCCTCATCTCTTACGTGTACATCGGCGATAACAGGGAGGCATCAGCGGACATGGGTGGAGTCCTGACATGGTTCCTCAGCGGTCATACCCAGGGCGAGTAAGCCAGAGCAGAAATGCTGGCAGATAGCGGAAGGAGCTGGAGTCGTGACGAAGATGCGATGGAATAGCACAGACAGATAGTGAAGTGGGTATCGTCGTTGTACATCCTTTTCACTGGCCAGCAGCTACTAGGGAAGTACCAAATTGCAGAGGGTCTGATGATGTATCGGTAGCCCCGTCTACCATTTGCATTCGAGCCACTTCTTGACACCGTAGGTGTCACCGATACACGGTAAGCCTGCACTCCACACACTTTGGGGCGGACCTTGTGACATCTGAAGTAATATAGCACCGGTGTCAGCGATACTGTCTGGCTGGTACTCAGTCTCCGGGTGGAAGAAGCCATCTGACTTACGACGCATGATCCGCCAGCCTATGTGCATCCACCACGAAGCGGGTCAAATGATGAAGGAACGTCTCAGTCAAATGGCTGCTTGGAAGATTCCCATACCGACCTACGTTAGTTGTGTCCCTTCCACAAGTGATACGAGCGACCTCTGTTAGTGTAGAGGCGGAGGATTCCATCAGCCTTGCGGAGGTCAACTGTGGTCCAAAATGCATGGCACTCACCCTGCCCTGCCTCGATGGCTTGCCATTGAGCTTTAGCTGCATCGGCGTCCTCCGGCAGCTGCATGATAGGCTCGATCTGGCATGCGTTGACTCCATACTCTCCAGCGTAGGCGGTGACCGTGCCGGTCATATTAGCGAAACCGACCTGACTAAGTCGATTACATCTGACCTCGCTGTTACTGTGCCGGAAAGGTCCGGTGAGGATCAGCCTGATGTGTATGCCAAACGGCGGTGCTCAGCACGCACGGCTCAGAGAAGTAGAAGGTCTTCGAATTGGACGTGGCAGAAAGATTGATCTGCTTTGTGGTCTGGTCAGGGCAGGAAGTTGTGTTCAACCGCCATGAGCATGTACCTCCAGGAACAAGTGCGTCCTATCTGTCGCCTGATGGGGTTGCAGTTGGCACTTCCAGCTAGTACAACAGTGCTAAGGATGGTTTTGAATAGGAGCATGGCTGTGAGGCTGGGTATTGCTGTGAGATGCTGAGTGTGTCGGGAGGAACTGTTGGAAGGGGAAGCAAGCCAGGTGGCTGGTGCAGGCCGGCCTTAAGAGCTAATCCGGAGACGCCTTCAGGCATCTCAGGTTTCCCACACTGATAAAGGGGACGGTGTTGCGCGAAAAAGGATGCGACGCGAGCCGCCGGGCCCTAAGGGAGTGGACCGGCCGATGAATGTGCGTTTAGAGTGCTGATCCGTTGCTGTGCCTGGGCTCTCAGGGCTTTGAAATCTTGCCTGCCAACCCCGTATACCGTCCTTGCGTTCCGTTTCTAGACTGCCTTGGTCTGTCTGGTCGAGGTGTCAGTGCGGTCAGTGTTTGACGGGCGAATCGACTTCATCTTTCCGTTTATCGCATGCTCGGCTTGTCTGTATCCCTAACGACGGACGGACAGGCAGCCGGGATGCGGGTCGTGCTGGATTGAATTCGCGCCGCACAGCGGCAAGTAGCAGACTGGGAATATGACGAAGAGTAGCTACAGAGAAAGACGTGCTACGTGCAGCTACACTCTCACCACTTGCAGATGAGCCATTGCCTGGCTGGATAACCGCCTTTCGTGCAGCCATCGGGTGTGTCCGCATCCCCGGTCGATGGGATCGTCTTCTCAGCTTCATCCCGGGTGATCTGCGAGCGGTGGCCATGTCAGATCAGCTTTGATGGAGCGGCTCTACGGACGATCGCCATCGGTGGGACCTACCTTGCATGATCCTTTGACCTATGCACAAGGAATCGGAAACAACTTCGTCAGCCGGTGCTCGTGCTGTCCCTAGTCCCCTGCAGTGGCGTAGCCCTACCGGGTCGCCCGTCTCCTCCGTGCAGGTGATGATTGCGAGCTCTGGCGGAACGAGGGAGCAGCTCGTACGTCAGCGATGCTGATTGTGCCAATGTAAAGTCTGGAATTTTACCTTGATCCGGGCTGGCCTCCCTTTGCCAGAAGGCGATCGTTGTTGCAGCATCCCCCTTGTCAGTGAGAACGACAGTTGTGTCGAGGCGGCATTTGTGGCTACCGTAGTCGCCCTCATAGGCGTTAACGACGCCAGTCAGCGTAGATGGATCTACCTCGCACTTCTTCTGACACTTCACTTCGCTTTGGCTGGATCAGAACGGTCCGTCAGTCCGGACGATCTCTTTGAGATCTTCGCAGTCAACTTACGGCTCGTTGAAGTAAAAAGCCAGCTTGTCGTCGTCCTGACGAAGATAGAAATCGACCTGCTTCGTCGTCTGGGAATGTGTCAAGTGCAATAGTAAGCCATCTCGGTTGTTATACCAAAGGAATGAATTCTGCTCACATCGTCGCGCTTGATTGGGCTGCCTGCCACAAAGCTGACCAGCAGTAGCGCACTGGCGATGATCGTGAAGAAGCGATGCATGATCTTTCGTGGGTACAAGTGCGTGAATGAATGTCTAGAGGTTGGCTGCAGCGGCTTCGACACGAAAGCAAAGATGTAGCTACGCCTGTTTGTGGAGGTCTTGCCAGACCATGATATGAAGGGGATTCTAGACTCAAAGGGGGATCGCTGCATACGACAGCTGGGCGGCAAACATCCGTGAAACAGGAAGCGAGCCTCTGGGTGAAAGGGCTATTGGAGGTCGGGCGTTTTGCTGTCTTCAGGCAGTTGTCGGCATCTCGGCTGTTGATGTCTCATATGAGCGATTCCCGGTGGAAATTCAGTGCGAGTGGGTGTGGGGGTGGAGGCGACCTGTGAATCATTTCCAAGCTATCACGCTGGGACTCTTCGTGCAGCTCTCGCACAGCCAGGCCACATCCATGTCTTGCATGATTCGCTGCAGGCTCAGTGCGGCACTTAATGGGCGGCGAGCCACAACGTGATGATCGTCTGACCAGGGCGCGATGTAGAACAAGGGAAGTACTTGAGCTTGTGAAGGCAGACAACAGCTACCATAGGCATTCCAACCACTTGGTGCCATAGTAATCCTTAATGTTTGGATCGGCAGAGCAGCCATCGGCAGCATCACCCTGTTTGAGCGGAGTCCCGTTACCATCGTGAGAGAAGAGCTGCGAGTGTAGCCGGCATCAGATTTTGTTGCGGATCAAATGACCCCCCCTTGCTAGAGAGTCGGGTGGGCGTACCGTGCATGTGCCGTCGGTCGGCAGCTGTTTGTGGAGACAGAGGGAAATATCCAGCTCGACGTCAGTCAAAGTGGCTCCAGCCGCCCATGTGCTATGCAGAGACTCACACCCTTGGGATTACCGGCGTCCACACTACACTCGATTGCCGCAACGTCTAGTATGGTGCGAATAGTGTTAGCAGGTAGTCTTCGCTTGTAGAGGAGATCCAGTCACGGACCGGTGCCGTTGCCGAGACCTTGCCACTTGTAGAGAGCGGTGCTACCTTCGGGCAGCTCGACAGTAGGCTTGATGCTGCAATTATCAGATCCATATTCGCTGGCATAGGCGTTGACAGACCCTTTGAGGGTTTCAATGTTGACACCGCTCGGTTTAAAGCAAGACGTGTCTCTGCCAACCCAGATGCAGTCACATCAGCGTCTCAACTGTCAACTCTCAGCCAAATGAACCAACGGCATGTCCCGGGAGAAGAAAGTGTCTCCATCTACGATGTAGAGATTGAGTTGCTTGGTCCAACCGGACTCCTGGGCACAGAAGACCGATAGCGACTACAGTCAGGCATACCGGACGCTTTGCGTTGCCAAGATATAACACTCACGTCACGCTTCACTGCTAGCGACCTGGCGCTGCTGACGAGTACGAGGGAACCCATAGTAGCGGTAAGAGGGAGGTGCATATCGCCGTCTGGATGTGAGGGAGTGATGCTTTCGTGCAGTTGATTCGCTCACTTTGCTGTTAGATGGGCTGGTTGGCGGCAGAGGAGTAGCGTGGCCCGCATAAAGCGATACTCGTACAACACCCCAAAGGGACCGGCAATCCCGGCTGCGAACCGAGTAGTGGCAGTGCCGAGTGGCGACCCGGCCGTCTGCACGCTGACATAGCATCCTGGTGCGCCAGCATTGTGTCCACGCGATCGTGATGAGCGAGTCGGTGCGCTGCAGACATCATTCCGCGTAATGGAAGGGCACGGTGGGTGGTGGAACCATGGGTACTGGCAGAGCAGCGGGAATTTCAAGACGCTCTCCACTGAGGTCGAGCAGCTTGATCTTGACGCCGACGTCCGTCAAGATCTGCACAAGATCCGCCGTCTCTTTTGTTGAGATGGCCCCTTGCCCATCCGGCAGGAGCAGATTCAAGCCATCGAGCCACTCGCTGTGCGCGCTCGCATTAGGCGCCACAAAGTCCGCGGTCGTGCTACCATCCGAGGCGAGCAGGATGATCGCAAGCGGGTTGGTCGAGGCTGGACTGGTCGATAGCAGGCCAGCAGATGCCGGAGCTGACGTGAGGCTCCGCGGTGAGCGCACACTGTTGAGCAGGCTGCCATTCCCGCTCATCGAGGGGCTCTTGGAGGTGCTAAGCGTTGCGCTGGATGGTGCACGGACCAAATATCCGCTTGACCGGCCACCGCCCATGGCCGGCGAGCTTGGCCCGTTCGATTTGTGCAAAGGGGTCTGGCCGGACAGCACCTCCGCCACGACGTTCAGATCGACTGTTAGAAGCAGCGAAGTCAGCATGCCCCTCGTAAGAAGCTACACTTCTGCACTCGGATCGCCCACTCTTTCCAGGGAGATCATCCACGCCCGGCCGAATTTTGATAGCCGCACCCGCCTGGTCCGTCTCGAGGAAGTGCAGATACCTCTTGTTGCTTGCGAGCCGGTAGAAGCGATACTTGGCGGGTAATGCAGCGTTGGGTGCGCCCTTGCCGCGCTGCGAAGCAGACAGAGTCTGTGCCTTGGCGGAAGGGAGGGTGAACCAGGCGCCCTGGAGCAAACAGCTGATCCGCTGGGAGCGTACAAATTCGAAACTCTCGCGATACAACCGATCGCGCAGATTCCTGTGGCAGGGGCAGCGTCAGCTGCGCATGATTGTGCCTAGGAAAGGGAGCCGACACACCTGACTGGCAGGGTCGACATCAGATCGTCTTCGTTCTCGAGCTCCTTCATCTGTCGGTCCCGTATCTCGTCGTATTTCGCGCTTTCAAACTCTTCTTTAAGCATGTAGAATGTCTTCGCTTCGGACGTAGAGTCCGCTCCGTGTGCCTCGTCTGTGCGGTGGTAGTCCAGCCCTCCGCGCGCCAGGCTTACGCGCACCTGGCTCCTGACGAGGGTCGAGACACGCGCAATGTCCGCAGGCGTTGCTCCGGACTCGGCAAACAGGCGCACAAAGAACTCGAGCACAATCAGGTGCACGCGGAAGAGATCGAGCAGGAAAGGCTGGAAGGACGAGCTGGCCAGAGAGCCGGAAAGGTCGAACTGCTCGGAGAGGATCTGCGTCACTTGCAGCGAGACGAGGGCGATAGGACAACGACGCGCATCCGGGCGATTGACCTGCTCCAGAACCAGCTGTGTGTCGTGACAGCGGGAGACAGAGGCTGTCAGCCGGCATGCACAAGGCGGCTGACTTAGTCCGGGCCTCGGACGCACCTTTGAGAACTCCTCTGTGTGATGTGAGGCAATGTGGTGCAGGGTGTACAAGCCGAACAGCCCGGTGGAACCGAAGTCATGTTTCTCGATCGCGTTAAGATCTGAATTCGATAGTCCAAGCTTCCTATAGTCGAGATGAACGTCGGCACTGCCTGATGTGTTATTTGGAGGCTGTGACTGGTGTCGGCTGAGCAGCCCAGAATATGTGTAGACGGCCTGCAGCATTGTCAAATGCCTGGGCTGTGCCCCTCGTCCATCGCTAGCAGGCTCGGTAAGCAGCACAGGCGTGCTCTGCTGCGTGTGCCAGACGTTGGCGCAGTTCTGCTGGAATTGTAGGATATGTGGGGTGACATCCTCTGCGTGGTTCTCTATGAGGCTCTGTTGAAGCGAGTCAATAGCACAATGAGCGGCGCGCACCGCTCTAGCGAACATGAGAGAACGCGCAACGCACGATAACCGCCTTGCGATACTTGAACGCCTCGAGCCTCTCTATTGCTTCGAGCGAGTACTCGGCTGTGATGCTCTTCATTATGCTGTTGAGTAGGGCGAGAGCTGCACCGGTAAGCAGCTTGTCACCTTCACGGGTAATTCGGTAGGCGAGGGCCTTGAAGAAGTCATCGGACGGCGAGAGCACAGGCCATATCGCATTGAAGCCGAAATATGGGCGGTCGGAGGCGACCAGGCGGCGCAGGATGGCCAGTGCAGGGCGGACGACGTTGACGAGTGTTTGGCCAGAGATGATTCTGACAATCTGTAGGAGATGGTGATCTCGCGTAAGCTTTCGCGGAGGGGCGCAATGCGGGGCCGGGTAGCCGCACCTTCTGGACAAAATCTTGGTTCAGATCCTCCCAGCCCTCGTCTAGGTCGAGAAGGGACTGCATAGCACTGAGAGCGTACGCAAGAGTGTTGCCTGACGTCGATTGGATGACAGCAGCCAGAGCTGCCACACCTCTCCGGTTCAGGAACTCGTTCACAAAGGCGTCTTCCTACAACGGCCGTCGGGTAAGCAATGTCAGCTGGGCTACGTCCTGTAGCCGTCAGCCGTGGGACAGACAGCACCCGCTACCCACCCTGACAAAGCCCCTCAAGCTGAATACCGCCTGCTTGACCTGCACGGCGTCAGACCCCAATAGGCGTTCAACCGTGTCGACGGCCTCGATGACGGGTGCCGAGACGAGCTTGAGCGAGACTCCGGCCGCGAGCTTGGTTGCGATGTTCTCTTGGGTGAGTAGATCGTTGTTCGAGGCATCGCGCAGGCAGAAGAGGGCGGGTGGTTCCTGGATGGAGAGCTGTGGCGAGGCGCACAGCTGTCTACAGGTGTGTCAGGGGAACGTCTAGACATGTCAGCATCCTACCTGGTAGCCACACACACGCACTGACCTGATGATTTCGTCAATGGGCACCTCACGGTCCACTCTTGCCCTGACGTTGCGCGAGCCGTAGCTTATGAGGGTTGGCGCGGCGGGAGGCGGTGGTGCCTGCTGCTGCTGCTGGAACACATAGCCTGACTGGCTGGCGGACAGCGGCGAGGGTGCGACATTGCTGCTTGTGGTTGACTGATGGCGGCTGTGTGTCTGGCCATGGCTGCTGTTGCTGTTGCTGTTGCTGCTCATCATCTGTGCTGGGACGGGCACAGCTCCACTCGTGATTGACGACGACGAGGCCGAGCTGCTGCCGCGGCTGGCATCGATGAAGCTCGTAGAGATGGGAGAGTGGCCGGGCATTGTCGTGCGAGTATGCTACACCACGGAGAGCAGTGAGCAGTTGCGGGCTGAAGGGGGAGGAACGGGAGTCGCACAGCTGCGAACGCGCGAACCGCGTCTGACCGCCTCCGTCCGCCGCCGCCGTCATCGTCGTCGCCCGTCCTCTCTCATCCCGACCGACTCTCGAGCGATTCACCACCTTGCCCCGAGTGCGACAGCTACAGATATCCAGCGCAAGCACTCTGGTCAGCCAGCTTGCCAGCCTTCCGCTGCCTTCCGCTGCGTCGCCCTGCTGTCCAGCTCCTCGAAGCGCCTCTCCACTCTCCGAAGATGGCCGTGCCCGGCAACCTCGTCACGCGCATCCTCTCGCTCCCCTTCACCCTCCTGAGCCTCATCCTCACACGGATACTGCGCTTCAGGGGCGTCCCTTACCTGCGTCTGGCGTGGCCTGGCTCCTCTCCCTCGTCCTATCTGGACGATGACCCAGACACCGGCAGAGGCGTCATTGTCGACCCGGTCGCAGCCTCGCGCGCCTTTGTGCGCGGTCTAGCCATTCACGCTCGGTCAGACACTGGCGCAGGACACTACCAGCATATGGGAGACGCGTACGGCGCTTCAAGCTCCTCCAGTGCATCTTCGTCCGCAGCTGCAAGCGGTTCAGGGTCGTCGTCTGGCAGCGACAGAGCCAAGGATGCCCTCTGGTTCACCGAGGGCGGGTACAATGCGGCCCTGAGACGAGCGAAGGAGGACAACCTCGTCCTCTGCGTCGTGTTGACGTGTCGAGAGCACGATGACCATGCTACCTTCTTGAGGTGAGTGGATTTCGAAGCGAGCTACTACCCGTGTGCGGGATCTCGGCAGCAACAGCCGTCCAGCAGCTGACCATTTGCGCTACGTCCGCAGAGACACTCTCTGCACAGATGGTTTCCGGTCCCTTATGCAGGAGCACCGGGACTCCATCCTGCTCTGGGGCGGCGATGTGACCGCATCCCGCGATGCCCACGTAGCCTCCGTCATCCTGCAGACAGCCACCTTCCCCTTCATCTCATTCATTAGCGTGCAACCCCTGCCCGTCTCACGCATCACAGGCAACAGCAACAGCATGCCTGCATCGAATAACAAGATGACCGTCTTTTCGCGCCTCGAAGGGATCCCCGCGACCACCGTGGCGCAGCTCGGCTCGCACATCTCCGAGATTGTCCTAGCCCGGCTGGGAGGGTTCCTGAACCGGCTCAAGGCGCAGAAGCGCGAGCGCGAGGCACAGCGCCATCTCCGCGAGGAGCAAGACAGGGCGTACGCCGAGGCAGGCCGGAGGGACCGGGAGCGCGTCCAAGCGAAGGAGGCGGAGCTGCGCGCTGCGAGAGAGGCGGAGGAGAGCAAGCGCCGGGCGGAGCAGGCCAAGCTCCGCGAAGGGCAGAATCGGGACGCGTGGCGACGCGCGACTGCCGCGGCGTTTGGAGAGGAGCCACCTGCTGGCTCCCAGTCTGTCCGCTTTGTCGTCCGCCTGCCCGACGGCAAGCGGCTCATGCGCCGCTTCGACGGGAAGGACAGCATACGAAGAGTGTGGGAGTACGTCGAGTGCGAGGCGCACGGTGTTTCTGTAGCGGGCGGTGCGGGCTTTAGTACAGCACGCCCGGATCCGGGCTACGAGCCAACACTCGGCTTTGCGCTGGCGAGCACCTTTCCCAGGCGAGTGATGCAGCTTGATGCAGTGGGCTCGAAGACCGTTGATCAGCTTGTTCAGGAAGGCATCGTCGACAAGACGGGAGCCAACCTAGTCACGGAAGGCCTGATCCTGCGGCGGACGAATACCGGTCAGAGCGGGGAAGAAGTGGAAGACGAAAGCAGCGAGGAGGAGGCCGAGTGAGGCTGGTATCGCTCAGCATGTACGATAGTCAGCTGCAATGGCATGGTATGCTACAGGGGTCTACCTCGGTTCGCGGATGGAGCGCCGACTCGCGCTGATAGAGTCGTCGGATGAGCCATCTCGCTTACCCTTCCTTTCGATGAGTCCGCTCGACTACAGCTTTGCCTGCTCCGTCGCTGCGGGATCCTCGATATCGCCCTCTGCGAGATCCTCCATCCCCGACAGGCCCCGCCTATGCAAGCCTCGCACGACAGGCGGCGCTACAAGCACCATTTTGCCCTTTTCGTTTCTTTCGCTGACCGAATACGTACGATGGCGTTTCCCGGCATTCTCAGCTGCCAGATCACGGTCGTACTCCTCGTCTCCTGGATAGACGAACGCGCTGACGCCTTTGCGCGCGCCCAGTCGCAGCATCTTGGGCAGGATTGGCTCGCGATCTCGACTCTTCGCGTGCAATCGTATGCTCTCGAGCGTGGGCAGGCGCGCGAGTTCGGCGAGCAGGTAGACTTGTGGCGGCATGAGGAAGATCTCCCGTCGGTCGATACACTTTACGAGAGCTTGGCGGGGCGTGACCTGTGCGTGCGGCGGTGAACAAGCTTCGTCAGGTCGGAAGATTGGTGAAGCAGAGTATCGCACTCACCCATTCCGCTGAAGCTGTCTCACCCTTGTCCGCGTTGAGCAGCGGATGCCGCTTGCCTGGCTCTGTACCCTTCGGCATGGGGAGAATATGCAGGAAGAAAGTTGTATCGAAGCGCTTTGGCACTTCGACAGGTGTGATCCACTGCGACCAGCTGCATGCGCATCGTGTCCGGCGTGTCAGCTCCGGCTGGTCTGACAGTGGCGTGTGTGCTCCTACTCACGGAAGCAGGCTGTCCAGCGGCGGCACCGCACTAGCGCCGTGCATGTCCCGATACCCAGAAAGGTACTCGTCCGGCTTTGCGTAGACGCGCTTCCTCCACGATTCGACCTTTGCCCCGTCGATGTCGCTTCTGGCCGACTCTTCTGCACCGGCAACCAAGATGCCGGTCTCCTCGAGCGTCTCCCGAAGTGCGCACACCTTGAGCGCGCAGAGCTGCGCACCACCTTCTATGCGTGACAGAGCTGGGTCACTGCTCGCCGCAGCTGTATCTGCGGCATCCAGGTTCCCTCCCGGGAAGACGGTCACCGAAGGGCTGACGCTCATGGTCTTGGACCGGACGAGGAGGCAGACGCGGTAGTCGAAGCCATCACGACTGGGCGTCGAGAGAGGTGAGATGAGGATCAGGCTGCAGGAGGGACCGGGCCTGTCAGCCGTGCTGCCAGTGCGTCGCAGCTTGCGCCCTGGCTCCGCACCCACCTCGCAGACGGCCGAGCTGGTGGTGAGCCACGGCTGGCGTTGCGGCTGCTCATGGCGCGCGACACGGCAGGGGGGATCAGCACAAAATTGCGAGGGGATGACTTCAGTAGCCAGCTATGCGTGGTAGTTGCGCGGCTTGCAAGTGTGAAGAGCATGCAACAGGCTGCGAGAAGCCAGACCAGCAAGGGTCGACAGCTGCAGGTTGCTTGCTGCGCCAGTTGTCAGGAACGGGGCAACCCCGCCGACCGGAAGCCACGGCCGCGCAAGAGCAGTGGCAGACAGAGTCACTTGCGTCGCCCACCACCGTGTGTCACATGTCACAAAGCAGGCGCACGCAGTCATTCGCCTCTGACGCGCCTTGAGAGTGTTTTGCGTCTCCAAGCAGGGCCCACGTGACTTTCTGAGGGTGTTCGAGCGGTGCTGCGCGCTCGACGACGGGTTATCTTTTCAGCTCGCAGCCCGGGCCCTTCGGGGTTTTGGGTGCGCGAAAGCGCCGAAGGGCCGGAGAGGCCCGGGTGGGCTCTCCGTCCTTCCACTAATTGCATGTCGGTCAACGACCATGGCGCCGCGAACGCGGCAGCAGCGCTGGTCGCTTTCAACGAGGTGATGACATGGGCATTGAAAACGACGCAGAGGCCGAGATGCGCGAGATGATGCGGAAGCTGCGCTCAGACACGCTGGCGCTACTACGAGCGCTTCGCGTGAGCAAGAACAGCCTCCCCACCCCTTACATTGCGGAAGTACCCCTGACGAAGGTGAACTCTCGCTCTGGGCTTGGTGAGTAGCCCGCGCGTGCATTCCCTGCATGCTGATATCCTTCTTGCTATCTTGCTGCTGCAGAGACACACAGCAGCCTACTTCCTAGCGATCTTGGCCTTCAGGGAGGGCAAGCAGGACGACCTGGCACTCATCGAAGCGTCCGAGTTCAACATAGTAGGAGCATGTTGGAAGCGGCCCAAGAAAGAATGTCGCGACATGCTCGGAGATACGGCGGAGTCGTGGTTGGCCGGTCCCAAGCATCGCTCATGCCACAAGCAGCCCTGAACGTCGACGAATCCACCAAGCAGCTAGCCTGCAGTGCGAGCTGAAGGCGGGCGAGTCTGTCCACGGATCTCATTGTCGTGGAACGAATGTACCGAATTTCACTGCGCAATGAAAGCTTGCCATGTAAGCGCCAAGTCCCGTGCAGTTCGGAGAGAAGGAGGCTGCCCTGATTGTCGTGCGCTCTGGCAACGGTGCAGCAGCTCTTCCGCAGCGGCAGGTAAGAGCGACATGTACGAGCAGCTGCGAACAAGATGCATGGACGCTTATGCCTCCGGCGAGCCGACCGGACCTTTGTTCTTGCTTCTCGCGCCTTCCCGCGTCCAAAGCCCGCCCGACCCTGACGTCAGCGTTGCGATGCCCGGAGATTGGCGCGGTCTGCCACAGCCAGCGTTGTGCTGGAGTTTCTTCACGACGACTACAAGCACGCTCGATGGCATCCGACAAAATCTCCCGAGAGTCCTTCCAGCTGCTCGTCAACAAGATCGGCATGTACATTCTGCGTCCTCAAGGATATTCCAACGAGCTCACATACAGCATCGCGCAGTTCCTACGCAATTCGGACCGCTTCCAAGCTGGGTCTGCCTACCAAAGAGGTGTCATTCTATATCATCTTAGTCGTGGCCAGTGCAACTTCTCGGTCGCCGACCACGGCCACGCGCTTTCCAAGGGGGCGGTTGACGCTTTCTTCAAGGCGATGGAAGCTCATTTAGGCCAGAAGGCCGAGATCCAGATCTTGACACAAGACATGGTACAGGCGGCACTGGACCTGCGAAACATTGTTGCGGCGGACAAGGACAGCCTGCCCGTGCCGCTCGTCGCCGAGAAGCCCCTCCCGAAGGCGAGCGCGTACTGTCTGGCTCCTGCGGGTGCTTACTGAAGGATTGCGCTTCCTCCTGATACAGCGGCATACGGCAGCTTTCTTCGAAGCCGTTTTCGCTTTCCTGCAGTGCAAACATGACGACCTCGCCTTGAGCGACGCGTCGGATGTCGACATGGTGGAAGAGCATTGTCGCCCGCCCAGGAAGGCATGTCGCGACGCGCTAGGAGAAGCGAAGTTTACGTGGTTGGCGTGCAGGGTGCCGCGCTACAGCCAGCCTGCGGGGCAAGGCAACTCTCCTTGAAGCAGGTCAAGCAGGACGCAGGATCAACCACGATGGATTCGAGTGAGCCACATTTCACGGCGACGGACGCGGTGGCACACAGCAGAAAGCAGAGACCTGCCTACCCCTACAACTCCTGGCACCTACTCCCATCGGTATCTATCTCCAGCACGCGCCAGCTACACTTTACTGCCGGGCCTTCCTTGTTCTCGGCAAATATCCTCTCGATATCGCTGCCGATCTTTTCAAAGTTTTCTGTCGCGAGCGCGAGGATGGTCGGGCCAGCGCCCGACAGGCAGACACCGAGAAGACCCGGGTGAGATGACGGGGAGAAGGAGGACAGGATGCTGGGGAGAGCCGGAATGAGTGAGGAGCGGTACGGCTGGTGCAGGCGGTCCTGCATTGCCTGGAAGATAAGGTCAGAGTCTGGAGGTGACCGTGTGAGGGCGTGCGTGAGAACGACAATGCGCTGGAGGTTGAAAACCTGCGGATGGGGATGTATAGATTAGCACGGCTGACCAGATGCTCCCAAGCACAAGCAGGATGTAACACACCACATCCTTGATTGGATAAGATTTGGGCATGACCTCTCTGGCCTTTGCCGTAGGCACCTCAAAGTCCGGGATGCAGACAATGGCTTTGACCTCTTTTGCCCAACCAAATTTGAGCCAATGCCCAATGCCCCTAGGCGGGATGGGCGGGTTCATCCCCCACTCTTCGTGCTCTGCACCCTCTGGCAGCTCTGGCAGGACCTCTGACAGCGGGATCTGTGTCGCGGATGTATCCTCCGGCGAGAGCTCCTTGAGGTAGCTGCCTACAAAGCCGCCGAGCAGGGCAGCCGCGACATTGTCCGGGTGCCGCTCGACCATGAGGGCAAAGTCGAGCTGGCGAGACTGGCTCAGCTGGAGCTCGCCAACCTGGTCAGCCAGCAGGACGCCTGCAATGACTGCGGCACCGGACGAGCCCAGCCCGCGCCCGAACGGGATCTCGTTGTGGCACTCTATCCGCAGGCCGGTGGGGAAGTGGGGAATGCTGTGGCAGCGGAGGACATAGAGCGCGACGCGGGTGATGAGGTTCTTGTACGGGTTCAAGGGCGCCTGCTCGGCTCCGAGACCCGTGCAGACGAGCTCTGGTGCCTTGTTCTCGGCTGAGGCGCTCGAGGTAACGGTGAGGCTCAGGTACAGCTTGAGCGTGAGGCCGAGGACGTCTGCAGGCGGTGCATGGTCAGTCAGAAGAGACGGAAGGCAGTGAGCGGTCGCAGACGCACCGAACCCGCAGGCGAGGTTGGCGGAGCTGCAGGGGACTGTGATTTTGAACTGGGTGCGTGCATGCGCGGGCGGGCGGCAATCAGCGTGACAGAAGCGAGGGAGGTTGGGAGCTACCGTCACACCCTCACTTTGCGATCTTTGCGCGCGCTCGCCGCTGCTGTAGTTGCCATCCTTGCTGTATTTGTGGCCTTGTTGTCGTCGCGGTGGTGGGAGGAGACAAGCAAGCAGCATGCGACCAGCGCCAGAGCTAGAGCCAGACGCGCCTCCCACCGCGGGCGGATGGTCCGGTCGGGGCAGGCAAAGCTCCTTCGCAAGGTGCCGCGGTCAGATTGAGTAGCAAGCACATGTCGACAGGGACATCTAGCATGAAGGAGACTGTGTTCACTGGTACAAAGATAGCCTCTCTCCACTGCCCTCGTTGCAGAGGAAGAAGGCGCTCCCTTGTTCCTCCTAAAAAGCTCTGCCTCGAAGAACGTGACCTCGAGAAGGTGCGCAGGCTTCCTGGATGATGGCTTCCCTTCACTCATAGCAGCCAGACACGGCACGATGAGCGATCTCATCCTGACGATAGACTCGGACGACGAGCAGCAGGCCCGCCGTGCTCCCCTCGATACCCTCTCCGACGGCGAAGGCGGAGGAACCGCAGCCAAGGGCAAGGGCAAGGGCAAGGGCAAGGCGAAACAGCAGGCAGAAGTGGCAAAGCAGAAGAAGGGAAAGGGCAAGAAGAGGGCCAGAGAGGGAGAGGACGATGGTGAAGATGAGGATGGCGGTGCGCTCGGGCGTGCGGGAGCGGGGCAGGAGGACAGGCTCGCAGCTGGATTCACATTCGACGCTCTGGGCGGAGGCGAGATGTCATCGCGCAGGCACGGCAAGAAGGACGCTTGGGTGCGTCGACACACAAAGAGAAGCAGCCCTTGGCCTATGGCAAACTGACATACCTGTGCGCCCACCAGGACCTCAATGAGACAATAGCCCTCTTCCGCAAGAAGAACGCTCCAGTGAGTCGGCACGCGTCGCCACTTCCAAAATTTGCGATATTTGTGCGAGTGGAGCTCTAACATGACCCATGTCACCGCAGCCGCGCGTGTCTATTGACGACATCATTGCGAGACGCAAGCTCGCCAGGCCTGCTATCGTTGCAGCCGGTACCAGCGCGAACGGGGCCAGCGGAGAGGACTCGGATGAGGTAGACGAGGATGATGATGAGGAGGACGACGATAATGGCCTGGATGAAGCAGGAGCGGATGCATTTGATGACGATGGGGAAGGGCTGTCCGATTTGGATGCTCTGATTGCAGAAGACGACGACGACGACAATGAGGGGTCCGCTTTGGCAGATGCGGACGATCTGATTGCAGAGGGAGAAGACGTAGAGGCAGTCCCAGACAGCGATGAGGACGATGATGCGGCTTCAGTCGCCTCGACATCTTCTTCCGGCTCGTCCATCTCGCCCTTCGCACAGCTCGCCAACAACGCCGCTTCGCTGTCAGACGCCGAGGACGAAGACATCAACTTCAGCACCGCAGCCGACAAGCACATTGTCGACAGCAACTACTTCAGCAAGCTTCCCGAGACATCCGGCAATACGGTCACATCGAACGAAGCGCACGTCACTAAGGCGCTGCCTCCCTTCAGTGCCCTGCCGGGAGCTGCTCTCTCGCGCCCAATCTTGCTGGGTCTATCGAGCCTAAGCCTGAATACACCAACCCCAATCCAAGCGCAGACTATTCCCGTCGCGCTCCTCGGCAAGGACATTGTCGGGTCCAGTATCACCGGTTCAGGGAAGACAGTCGCCTTCTGGGTTGGCATTCTCGAGCGCCTTCTCTACCGCGACAAGAAGGAGGCGCGGACGCGCGTTGTTGTCATCTGCCCGACGCGCGAGCTAGCTGTACAGGTGCACAATGTCGGACAGGCGCTCGCCCGATACACCGATATTCGTTTCTGCCTCTGCGTGGGTGGTCTCTCGCTCAAAGTGCAGGAGGCAGACCTCCGGAAACGGCCAGACATTGTCGTCTCGACACCCGGCCGGCTCATCGACCATGTGCGAAATACGGCCTCGTTTTCCCTAGAGAGCCTCGAGATCCTGGTCATTGACGAGGCGGATCGCATCCTCGAGGAAGGGTTCAGAGACGAGCTGTCCGAGATCATCGCCAGCTGTCCGCACTCGCGGCAGACTATGCTCTTCTCCGCCACCATCACGGAAGACATCCAAACGCTCGCGCGTCTCTCCCTGCAAAAGCCTGTCCGCATCGCCATTGATGCGGTGCACACGACGTCAACCAACCTCAAACAGGAGTTCGTCAAGGTCAAGCAGGACACGCTTCGCGAGCCCATGCTCATCGCACTGTGCCGCCGGAGCTTTGCCTCGCAGGGAAAGACGATTGTCTTCTTCCGGAGCAAGCTCGGCGCGCATCGCATGCGGGTGCTGTTCGGGCTTATGGGTCTTCGAGCGGAGGAGCTGCATGGAGACCTCACGCAGGAGATGCGCTTGACGTCGCTGAAAAGGTTCAGGGACGGCGAGGTCGGCTTCCTGCTCGCTACGGACCTGGCGTCGGTGAGTGCAGCTCGAGCTTCAGTTGGTTTGTACGCTCGGCAGACGCTGACGCTTCATACAACCTCTAGCGTGGTCTTGATATCAAGGGGATCGAAACAGTGATCAACTACGAGATGCCGAGGTCATTCGACATCTACCTCCACCGAGTAGGACGAACGGCTCGAGCGGGCAAGGAGGGTCGTGCCATCACGCTCGTCGGCGAGGTGGACAGGAAGATGGTCAAACAGGCAATCAAGTCGTCGCACGAGAAGGAAGGGAGCGAGAGCAAGCAGCTCACAATCGAGCCCGAGCTGATCCGGAGCACGCTCGCCGAGGTGCTCAGCCTGAAAGGCGAGGTGCGAGAGATCCTGCGCGAGGAGAAGGAGGAGAAGGAGATGCGGCGCACCGAGATGGAGATCACAAAGGGCGAGAACTTGCTCCAGTACGAGGCCGAAATCCACTCGCGACCGGCGCGGACGTGGTTCCAGTCCGAGAAGGAGAAGGAGCGCTCGAAAGAAACGGGCAAGCGCGAGTACAATGGGAAGATGGACGGCGAGTCGGCTGCAATTGCGCGTGCTGCGCGGAGAGAGGCACAACCGATCCTCAACCATCGCCAGAAGCGCCGCAAGGAGGCGCTCGAGGAGCTGAATGCTACCAAGGGCTCGGAGAAAATGATTGGCACTGCCATCCGGAACAGGAAGAAGGAGATGCGGCCGGGAGCCATCAGCGCCATGGGCGAGGACAACGACAAGCGTGGTGCGCTAGCTGGAAAGGCGAAGAGCAACAAGGCGAAGAAGGCAGCAAAGCGGGGCGGCGGGTTCAAGGTCGATCTCGGCGACAAGAAGCGGAAGCCTGCTGCGGACGGAGACTCGGGCATGAAGAGCAGCAAGAAGGGCAAGATGGGAGGTGGTGCGAGTCCTGGAGGCAAGAAGAGCTCGAGCATGTCCAGGGGCAAGAAGGGCAAGAGGTAGCAGGGCACGAACGGGGTATATCCGTCAAGCGATTGTCTTGCACTGCGCGCCGCTTGTTGTACATGTCCACGCTCGCGTCAGTCACTTATGAGTGCAGCATGTGCAGATGTGCAGTGCGCAACTCCCGATCTGCCTTTGCCTTTGTTACCCGAGTCGGAATGCTTTGCTGTCCCTGGGCTCGCGCCGCAACGTTCGGCCGACTTCGGAGCCGAAGACCGGTTTCGTCTTGACGACCATCGACCCACTTGCGTTGCAGCGGGGCAAGCGCGAGCTTTCGCGAACATGGTGACGAGGATCTCGTTCTCCGTCCTTTGTAGTCCTTTCCTGCGCTTCGGCCCTCCGGCGCTTGCGAGAGGCTCTGCGACGTCCTGACTGACAACCGCGCGCGCATACTCCGACACGGATCCTCTCGTCGTGCATTCCGTCGGGACACAGACTAAGAAGGAGGCCAGGGGTCCACTTGCACCGCCTTCGAAGTCGCGCCTCCCGGCCTTATCGTCTGACCCTCTCGTACCCTCTCTCCCGCTCTCTTCCTTCTCAGCTGATCCCCTCGACGCTAACACTAACGCTGAGTCCTCGTCCTCATCTCTTCGTCGTCTCCCCAATCCCCGTCATCGCCCTCATTCCCCAGTGCCACCATGTCCGCCAGCATGTCGCGCATAGTGCCCGCGTTGCTCGTTGGCGTCCTGGTCGTCCAGCTACTGCGCCATAATCGCCCCTTGGCCGCGATCGCCGCCGGTTTTGCAGCATCCGCCGGGCTCCGTGTCATATACAACCTCTTCTTCCACCCTCTGGCTCGTATCCCTGGTCCTCGTCTCGCTGCCGTCTCGGACATCTGGAAGGCGCGAGCCGTATTCTCCTGCACGTACAACATCCAGCTGGCCGCTGCTCACGCAAAGTACGGTCCAGTTGTCCGGATTGGCTCCAATGAGGTCTCCATCACGGATCCTGAGGAGGTCAAGCGGATCTATGGCTTGCGCTCCGAGTTTTACAAAGGGTAATCTGAGCCTGCAGTGGCCAGCGGTCGATCAAAGCCAGCTGACTTGGTTTCCTCCTTCGACAGACCTTTCTACCGAACCTGGCATATTGGGTCAGTCATTGCGTGGACGATCAGGAATGTCGGCGAGCACATTTGTCTGATGCCGCTCTGCTTTCGCCTCCCACAGCCCACAGCACTCCCACTTCTCGGAGCGAGATCCCAAAGTGCACGAGCGGCGACGGCGCATCGTCGCACCTGCCTACTCGATCAACCATTTGCGGTCCTTGGAGCCGCTTGTCGACGGTAGCATCGAGCTGCTGACGGACAGGCACTTAGACAGGGTCGCCAAATCCGGCAAGTCCGTCGATCTGGCCGAGCTTTTTGCCTGGTTCTGCTACGACAGCGTTGCCAAGATGAGCTTCGGGAACAGCTATGGTGAGGAGTCACGGCTCGACTTGATTTTGAAAAGCAGATAGCTGATGAAGACATCTCCTCGACTCTCGTGACAGGCCTGCTCGAGTCTGGCAAGGATGAAAACGGCCTCCTCGCAGATTTCGATGCCGGCACCATGATTGTCACCGTTTATGCCTGCTTCGAGCGCTGGGGGTGGATCATGACGTCTGCACCCGTCCAGCGTTTTCTCGCATGGCTTCAGCCAGACAAGGGCGCGGCTGCCTTCCTGAACGCCTCCGGCAAGATCGTTTCTGAGAGGCTGCGGCTCCAGCGAGAGGATCGTGAGTGGGCTTCACCTACAAAGTAGTCGTCGACGCGCCCCACACACGACTGAGCCTCATCCTACGACCGCAGCCAGCGCCTTCGAGGACAAGAAGGATATGCTGTACCGCTTTCTGCAATGCGTAGATCCGTCGACTGGCTTGCCTCCCGACTTCGACCTCCTTGTGAACGAGTGCATCGTGATCATCGTCGCTGGTGCCGATACCACCTTCATCTCAATGGTCTCCTTCACCCGTCACGTCTACTCCAACCCGGCCGTCTTGCACAAGCTACGCGCCGAGCTTGAGGAAGTCAAAAGCCAGGGTCAGCTTACCCTTCCCATCCCTGCGTACGACGAGGTTGCGCGTCTTCCGTACCTCCAGGCCTGCATGAAGGAGGCCATGCGCGTGCACCCCGCTGTCGCAATGACGCTCCCTCGTGTCGTGCCGCCCGGCGGCAGGATCATCTCGGGCCGCTTCTACCCGGAGGGCGTCTCCGTCGGTCACAGTGCATGGCAAGTGCACTACGCCACCGCCGCTTTTGGCCCGGACGCCGCAACGTTCCGACCGGAGAGATGGCTGGAGGCGGACAGGCTCGAGATGGAGAAGTATAACCTATCGTTCGGCCAGGGTAAGCCTAGTTGAGCTTTCCCATGCTGCTGGAGGGGGGCTGACCTTCTACCTTCGGTTGACAGGCTCGCGCGTCTGCATTGGCAAGATGCTGTCCTTAATGGTGAGTGGAGCTGGCGGCCAGAGGGTAGACGGGATGCATTGGCTGATGCGGTCTCATTCATGACCCGCAGGAGATGTTCAAGGTCTTGCCGGTGATTCTCCTCAACTACGACATCGAGATTGCCAACCCAAAGAAGCCCTACCACGTCGCCGAGCACTGGTTCGCCCGTCAGACCAACTTCATCACGACCGTTTCCAAGCGACAGTAGACGAGGCTCGCCGTCTGAATAGGGTACGAAGGGTAGATTTTCGACTGCATATCATGAATCATTGGTTTGGCTGCATGCGTAGGGTTCGTATCTCGGCCACAGGTGTACAACAGGTTGTACGGAAGCTCAAAAAGTCATGATACACGGATGCTCTCCAGATATGGCTGGCATCTTGCCATCTCCTCGATGGACTGACCACGTTGGCGGCCGCAATCAGCAATCGGCAATCAAGCTTAGTTTGCTCCAAGGGTATCATCCGGCTCACCTTCTGGTAGTGCGCAACATGTGCGTCCACCAAGCTCAGCATGAGCTCCTTCATCTCTGCCCGTTTCGCTGCCTGGAAGACACGATGCTCCCGGAGGACCTCGTTGTCAAAGGCCACCGACGTATCGTGTGCTCCGCCAACAGCGTCCTGCAATTCTGCAATCTTCTTATCGAGCTTGCGGATCTTGCCCTCGCGCGTGATATCTGCATCGTGGCCCCTGAACGACTCGACGCGATCTTTGAAATAGCTCGTCAGGCCGAGCCCCGCAGACTGCCCGTTCGACAGACGGTCCCGCTCGTTGGTCAATGTCGAGAGGTACGCTGATAGTTCCTCAAAGTCCAGCTGCTTCTGGTCGCGGAGCTTGAGCACTGTCCGAAAAGCGCGTGCGTAGTCGATGAGGGAGTGTAGTTGGGCGAGGAATGATTCTGTCGAGGCGAAGGTCTGGAAAAGCGGGAACGTGTCAGCCGCGACGCTCGAGATGACCGAGCCATGGCAACTGACCGTATGACGCAGACTGCTCGAGAAGTCGTTGACGGACTTTTCGAAGCGGGCCAACGGCTCGGTGATGCCGCTTTCTAGATATCCCAGGCCCTGTATGCTCGCGCCAAAGTCCTCGTAGTCGGACGCAAGGTCCCCAATGCGCGTCCGCGCGCGCAGCTCGGTCCGCTCAATGGCAATGAGGCTTTCTTCGAACTTGTCGAGGCTCTCTCGGACCTCGAGGAAGCGCTCGTCCGGCTTGCGCACTTTGCTGAAGGCATTCAGGAGGCTATCCGACAAGCTGTCGATAATCGAGCCCGGTCCAGACGTGCTTGTTTCCGGGGAGTTTGGCGGGTGAGCGAGATGTTGGTGCATGCGGATGTTCTGGTGACAAAGGTCTTTGAAATCAGCCAGGTACCGCCGGAACAGGCTCGAGATCTATACACACCCATTCTGTTGACTCGCAGAAGTCCTGCAGCAGCTGCGACCTCGCGAGTGTCGGATGCCGACTGAGACGCTGCACGAAGCGATGCAGACTATGCATATGTGGGTGAAGTTGTCAGCCTTACCAGCCCAGCCCAGCTTGACTGACTGATGGCTGGCCGAAGCGACTGACTCGCCACTCCGCTTCTGTATGAACTCTGGACTGAAGCGATCGCCTTTGAGGTATTCTAGAAACGCGATAAAGTAGTGAGTGTCAAGAAGCTTGCATGTTAGCCGATGCTATAAGCGAGAGCGGCGAGCGCGCGGCGACGCACCCAGACGTTGCTTGCTCGGCAAGGGCGGCACCACGCAGGCCGAGAAGTCCTTCATGAGGTGATCATGGAGAAAGACAAAGTCTTGGAAGCGTCTCCGCGAGTCGAAGGTCTGCGCCGAGTACTGTGGGAGGTCCGTCTGTCCGGGCGAGGGCGAGTCGTGTCATGTGAGCTGCGGTCGCGCGTGTGTGCCTTCGCCGCCGGTCATGGCAGCGTTACACAGCGAGCGCGCCCTCACCTCTCCCTTGACGCGGTACGAGATGTAGGCGTCCTTGGTCCCCTCGAGCATCTTCACGGGCTCAGACACGGTGATCCTGATGGCGTACCGCCCCTGACTCTGGGCATCCGAGGACGATGATGATGGCCCGGCTGCTGAGCCACCCTCTGCGCCATCCGGTCCTGCGCTGCCTGTCCTGTTCGCTCCTGATGAGCTGGCCCGTCGTGCCAGTCCTCCATCCCCTGTTGAGCCGTGCGAAGCGCCTCCAGACGCCCCCGCCGCCGCCGCGTCGCCCGAATGACGCTGCTGCAATGGACCGGCAGCCTGGCTGTCGTACCCGGACGGCTCCTTGTCCCAGATGACGCTCGCAAAGTCCCCCTCGTTCCCTTCATCCGTCATCATTTTGATATGTATGCGCGCTTGGTCTGTGCGTCGTTACTGCTCGAGCGGAGCAACAAGAGAGAGCGAGGGTCGACTACGAGACAGCAAGGGAGACAACCATGCGGTGGCGAAAGTGAATTACAGCTTGCGGGGTGTGTACAGAGAAATATACTACAACTGCTCTATCGTCGACTGTACTCTCGTCTATCATGTACATGTATGGACCTAGTTCTTGTGGCCGTGCGAAGGGTGCACCGAGCCGAGCGGGGGTGCCTGCTCCTGCGGTACGTCAATCTGGTTGACGGAGACACTGTCAGCTTGATGGATTCCCAAGCACTTTACCGACAGACTGGCTCACCATCTGCCTCCATTGTTCCTCGGGTTTCACGCCATTCTGCTCCTCTCCCTCCGGCTGGAAGCGTGACAGGCCCGCCGACGCGATGAGGACGGCGACAGTCGCGCCCTGTGCGACCATACGGCACTGCACGAGCTTTTGTGAGAAGGTTCTGGAACGCGAAAGGTAGTGTCAGCCATTACGGCTGAGAAGCAGTTCCCCGGGAGCGATGCCACCCACTGCGTCGGGTTACGGGCGAAGATGAAGGCTGCCGATCCCAGCATCGAGGCCACCCATCTGCACCATCGCCATATATCAGTACGACGATTCCACAATGCGTGTATCTCTGGGTTTTAGGTACTCACGAGCCAAAGACGACCTGGTACTTGTGGTCGATCGTCCACCGCAGTGCGCGCTCCTTGGGCGACATCGTCTGCCACTCATCGCGCGCGTGTGCCTCCTGCTCGTGCAGCCTATCTGCTGATGGCCCCTGCCATTCGTCCCTGATGAACTTCTCGTATGCGAGCTCCGCGCTGTTGGAAGCAAGCTCGAGTGATGTCAGCTGTCGCGCCGTCACTGGGAGGGAGGAAGGGAGCATGGCCCACTTTGTCGCCCCGCCGCCGAGGAGTGCAACGGTAGCAAGGAATCCTCGCTGCACTGGTGGCAGGTTCCTCACTGCTGGGAAGCGCCGGCTCGCAAGGTAGAATGCTGGGACGAAGCTGTCGATGACGAACGATCGTCGAGGTCAGGTTGACCCGTTTCTCGCTGGGGGAACGGGAGTGTCAAGGGAGCTCACACGGCGAGACCTGCTGCACCACCCTTTGCGGCGCCTGTGATGTCGTAGAATTAGCTATGCGCGGTTCCCACTCAGGAGCTCGCATGAACGCAGCGCACCGACAAAGGCGGCGCTCGCCGCACGGTCTTTCTGTTCCTCGGTGACTGCGGGTGGTGCGCAAGCCTGTCAGCGGGTCGGCCTGAATGCATGGGGGCTATCGCACGTACCAATCTTCATGGTGCTGTAGTATGCTGTGTGTGAACAGGATAGATCTGGTTGAAGGACAGGAGAGAAGATGCTGCAGCCACTCCGCCCCGACGCGGGCACACAGATGCTCGTTGCCACCCCCTATAAATCCGGGTCGGACAAGAAGCCATGGACGAGGCTCGGGACAGGCAGACTGGTTGTGCAAGGTGCAACTGCGCTACTTCATTCAACTGCGTCTGATCTCCTACTCCTGTGACATCTGCATAGCATGGTTGAAGCTGTTCAAGGCGGCTTCTTCGTTCGAAAGCTGACTGTTTGCGTTCTCTTGACTGGGAGTTACTGATTCTCCCATGAGCTTCCCTTCTCGAGCGGATGCTCTTTTACTTCCCTCCGTTCTGCTTAGTGGTGCCCTTCTTCTGCCTCTTCCCTCCTGCCAGCGTCGATGTGGCCTTCCTCTTGCCGGTTCCTGAAGATGTGCTGGCTGCTGGCTCAGTCTCGTCGATCTCCATCTCGTGTCCGTAATCGCTCTCTCCAACCTCGGCCTGCTCTGCAAGCTCTCCCTGCTCCATCTTCGCCATCTCCGCCTCCATGTCCTTATCTTCCGCCTCCGCTTTCTCGACCTTAAGCTTTGCGGTGTCGGCGGCTGCCAGGCTGCTCAGCTGACTGAGCTCTGCCAGCACAGCTGCGGGTGGGGTGTACGACCAGTCTCGGTCCTCCTGAGGAACAAGCGGCCTCCAGACACCACCACCGGGAGCGATGTTTCCGCAAACGAGGCCATAAGCGTCGACAATGACCATCTCGAAGAGGGAAGTGCGCTCATCGGCGCGAGCACTAATGATGTTCGCGACTGTGAATCGGAGAGAAGTCCACTCGTAGATCGTGACTGTCTTGTTCAGAGCTGATGCGAGAGTAGGGAAGAGCATGGCTACGGCAACGCCCGCGTCGTCCTGTGATCTGCCGGACGGGCTCGTAGCGACCGTGAAGCCACCGTATCCGATGTTACGCGGGCCGGGTGCTAGCTTGCTTGAGAAGTGAAGAATGCCTGAAATGTAGTCGTAGTAGTGTGGGTACTGCTTCAGGAAGGCTTCAAGGTCTCGCTTCAAGTCTTGCTCGCTATCGAAGCTGATAGAACGATGATAGTACTGAGCTGCGTCTAGGAGGCTGTCTGCCAGGCCATTATCTGTATCTGCCGATGCTTGGCATAAGATGAGCTCCTCATGCCAGAGCGTAGGGTCAAAGGTGAGCGGGTTTGTGCTGAGATCGAGGAGAGCATCGAGGAAGTCGCCGCCACTGGGTATAAGGTCAATCTGCGTAGGAGTGAGAGGTGCGAGATTGGCGCACAGTCGCACGGTCTGTAGGTAGGTGACGATGTGCTCTTTGCCAGCAGACTCTGTGTCTGCCAGCGCAGATCGCGCAACATCGATGGTATCGACCTGCTTCCTCCGTTTCAGCGCCAAACGCTCTTGCTCCGCAATACCAGTCGCGTTCTTGGTGACACGAGCAGCATCCCGATAGTTGCGGGTCTTCGCCTTGCGTACAGCTGGCTTTGCGGGCGGCATACTGATGTTCTAGAATCTGACTGAAAGCCCAGCGAGCGTGTCAGCCTTCGCGTGTAGGCGTTGCAGCAGAATGTGTAGCGAGTAACGTGTACAGTAGGGGCAAGCGAGGGGCGACTTGCCGTGGGTGGTGGCTGAGGGGCGCCAACGCAGCTCGGGAGGTACGCAAGCTCAGCTTCTTCGAGCTTAGACAGCATGTACAAGTCAATAGAGTCAGTGCGAGTGTATACATGCGGCAGACGCTGCGCGAGATCCAGTATTGGGCGCGCAATGGCCAGACCCACTTTCTGAAGGCCGTCCCTAGCGGACAGAGCCGGACCAGGACCCAGGGCTAGCCAAGGCTCGGGGATAGCTGAAGAGGCGTCTGAGGAGCGGTTACTGGCTAAATAGAGGGTTTAGATCTCGAATATGCTGTCCGCTATGCCCTATCTATGGATGCGCGGGTGTGATGGTCGCAAAAGTGTTGGTAGAGAGCCTCGATCGGGTCGGCGGCTCATCACGCGTCACGTCTACAGTATTCAGGCGCGCGGATCAGGCACAACACCTCAGGCACAGCAGGGACAGCTTCGAGATGGTACTGTAACAGACAAGTAGGCTCTGCAACGACGAGCGACATGCTGCTCGTGCTGCATATGCCGCGGAAGGCTAGCAAGCAGTGCTATCGCGCGAGTTCCTCTCTGCTGCACGTGCGTCCCCATGGAGCCACCCTCTCAGACTCATTGTACCTTCAAAAAGCAGAGATGGCCTGAGGCCTTCAGTCTATGCGCGTAGCATTGGAGAATCGAGAGCAGGCAGAATCGAGAGCAGGCAGAATCGAGAGCAGGCAGAAAGAGGGTGACGTCGTTAACGTGGGTGGCACAGAGAATTCTAGAGGACAGAAGTTTACAACGCGTACATCTGCAGAATGAGGCATCTGTATCTGTAGGGACCGTAGTCATGAGAGACTCGGAGACGAGGCTTCACTCGGCCCGCTCGGACTCAGCCAACATTTTCGCAATCGCTGCGAGTCGGACTGTCAAATCAGCCCAAACCGTATGATCGGGCGCAGCGAGGCGCACTTACCGTCAGTGTTCTCAGGCAGGAAATCAAGCCCGGCTGTATCGTCTACTTCCTCCTGCTCCAAATCCCCATCGTGAGTTCCGTCGTTGCCCGAGGACGTCTCTGTCTGGGCTGAAATCTGTCCGATGCTCGCACCGGCCTCGTCTGACACCTCGACCGAGACGTCTTCTCCGAAGTAGCGCGTCTTGGCATAGACATCAGTGAGCGTAGTGTAGTCGACACCGTAGGGCTTGAGCTTGCCCATGGCGAGTCGCGTAACGGCGGCTTGCTCGAGCTCGGCGAGCGAATGCGCAGGCTCGAAAACCTTCAGAGCTTTGCCTTTGAGCGCCGCTACTGCTTGCTTGAACAGCCAGTCCGGCTCAGAGCTGTTGTCCGGGTTGACCGGATCGTGGTACGACGCCAGCCAGCAGCTAGAGTCTGCTTGAGCCAGCTTGTCCGGAGCGACGCCAGCTTTACCGAGGGCTTGATGATCAGCCTGTGCGACAAAATCGCTCAGCTTGATGAAATAAACGTTGCTGAACGGAAGCGGCGTGTCATTCTGACTGCCAAGTCCCCCCGTGCGCAAGTGTGCGCCGTACTTGTGCGCCAGCAGCTGATGTGGATACTGCAGGATAGTGGTGCGAAGGGCGAAGAAGCGCACGCGGCCGTAGTTGTCGAGCACGCGCTCATAGACCGCTGCGTTCTTCGGGATGCTGCGATCATCGGAACTCTGCCTCGGTTTCTTTTTGGGAGGTGTGGTGACGGCAACGGTCTTCCATTCCGCTTCCTCTTGCACCCCCGATCCTTCGACCCAATGGAATTCTGGGCTCGCAGTGACTCTCGTCACTGAAAGTGCTGCCCCCTCTCCTTCCGCGTCTCCTGCAGCTGCTACCTGTGCCTTCTCTGCCAGTCTCAGATGTATGTCGGCGAAGACCTGGGCAATGTACCCGTGGCGGATCAAGGCACAAGTGTGCCGGACCACACTTTGGCGCTGCGGTGGATCCTGCATAAACCAATTGTCTCCGCAGTGTGGGCATTCGACGAAGAGGCAGCTCGGACAATCCCAGATCTTTCCTTTGCCCCCGACCCGCCAACCTCGAGAAAGATCCCTTAGCACTTCCTCCGAAGTGATCTCTCGAGTGTTCAACTGGCCCTGTGCCTCGCCTGCTCGGTGCTGGCGGTCCGCTGCGCTCTCTGCCTTGTCCGTGCCAGCTGCGCCGCCGGTCTGTTCCCACCCCGTTGCGGAATAGACGACAGTGACGTTCTCCTTGAGCTGCATGAGCCACGCGGCATGCTCGAGGGTGCCGTGGTTGCGATCTCGCGGGCAAGGCAGAAGTTGGACCGTCTTTCCAGACTCGATCTCTCGACGGAGACCGTTGACGACAGTGATGACCCAGTCAATTCTGGCTTGTGTGTAAGGTGCGCCCAGAGACTTCAGAGTTTTGTCGACATTGCTGGAAGAAGCGATATATGTTTACTGTAGTCGACACTGGCGATTCAGGAGAGCCGAAAATACACTCACTACTTCCGCGCATTCTGCCCGGATGTGACTCTTGCGTCATGCCTGCCCTCCGCTCCTTCAGGGTCTGCAAGATTCGTACGGGCGAATCCAGCCAGCTTCGCAGCTCCCTGACGCGTCTGTTGCACCAGGGCGAGCTGCTTCTTGGCCACCTGCAGCTTCGCAAAGAGCCCGATACGGGCAACTTCTTTGAATATGATACCGCGCTGACGCACAAGGAATGCGTGTCTTTCTTCGTTCATTGGCGCGCAGGGTGATCTGTCGACGATAGCTCGGGCTACCTCGATAATGCGTCGAACGACACGATCCACCGCGTAGAGCTCCGCAGCTTCTGTCTGTGCATGATATGGTCGGTAAGGATCCATTTTGGGAATGTAAATCGCGCAATGATGCGCGAGAGGTCCATATCGAACTACGACTGGAATGCCAACGCATTCGATCCACTCCAGCGGGTGTAGGGGCAGCTCGTCCCATACGACGACGAAGACAGTGGCTACTAGAAACTGCTGTAGCTGCACCAGGGTGAAGTTGCCTTGGAGGAAAGCGTCGAAAGTGGCTTGGCTGAAAGCGTCCCCCAAAGGCCAGATGTTGACAAGCATCCCTCCTAAGAAGATACGGGCCATCTTGGAGCTCTCGCCGACGAGCAGCGTGGGTTGAATGATACAGAGCATGAGGGAGAGGAATCCGCAGACGATGAGAATGAGGAAGTGACGGCCGATTAGGCACCACAGGTCCAAGAATCCGTAGAGGTAGGCCGCGATGAGATTGCGGTCGTTCGTCTCGTCAATCTGCTCCATGACATCGGGAGGACATCCGTGATAGTCGACCGCTTCTCCCTGCTCGCTGCGAGGTCCCGGTCCAGCTTTCTTGCGCCAGTAGCCGACTGCCACCTCTCGCAGGGCTTCGAGCGGGATGTCCTTCTTGATCCAGTAGAAATTGACCCCCCTGCCGCATTGACCATAAACGCCGTAGCAGCGTTGATGACCTCCTCGAGTACCTCTTGCGTAGCCAGAAGACCAGTGTCGGCGCGACTGCACTCGTTGGTGAAAACGCACATCATGCTGCGCATGAATCTGTCCAGCCAGCCACGCCTGGCCTCCGTCTCAGGCGAGGGTACCGGGATGTCGACCGGCATGTTCGCAAGACTTCTATCGAGTCTAACAAGTCTCAGTCAGCCTCTGCTGCAGCCGGCAGGGTCAGCCTCCTGCTCCTCACGATGCTGGCACGTCAGGTACTGCCCAAGCGTGAGTCGGATCGAGGTCAGTAGAGCAAAGGGGAACGTCGTTAAGCGGACACAGGCAGATTCGGAGACTCAGCAACTTCCTTCACGACGTCAGTTACGTCAGTATTAGTCCGCGAAGACGCGGAGTGTCCAGCGGAATCGGAGGAGGTCTGTGCTCTCAGCCGACCAAAGCCCGCGTGAGATCCGGTGGGCGCGCGATCTGGCTGTTCAGCTCGAAGAGACTTGCGTGACGTCGACATATCGACAAGAGTGACATTGTGTTCGTTCGTCACGTAGAGAGTGGTCTGTCGAGACAATATGGTCTGCTGCCGCCCTAATGACAGCTAGGCGGAATGGCTGGTCGCCTGAGCATAATAAACTATATATTTATTTTTTTTACAAAGCATACTCTAGGTTTCGGAGATGTGACCGAAGTGGGCTGCCTTTCCTTTTGGTCGAATTTCGCGCGCGCGCTCAGCTAACACTCCCTTTGCAGTGGTAAAGGTGCTCGTCTTAAGTGCTACACTTGAGGTTAACGACTGGGGCAACCCGCGCGAGATCAATACTCGTCATCTCCAACCTTTTTGCCGCACTTTGCTGAAGTGGCGACCACGCTCCCCAGGGGTCCGTGCGGTCGTGCCATCTTTAGACTCCGTGCTGCCGTTGTGGATTTCAGCTTCTCACCACAGAGAGCCAACAAAGATGCAAGGACCACGACTGCTGTCGCATCGACAAGAGGAGCGCATACAGGTGTACAGAGCTGCGACAGAAGATGAGCAGCAAAAGCAGGGACCAGAGGAGGACGACATCAGCGAGAGCTGGCTGAAAGAGGCAGCGGCGAGGGAGCCAGATCGGGCACGGGACAGGGAGAGAGGAAGCGGACCAGGAGGAGGAGGAGGAGCCGCAGAGGAACTGGATCCTGCGCGAAGAAGAGGCAAGCTACGCAATGGCATTGAATGGTGTCGACGGCACTTGCGCTTCCTCGGGCCGGGCCTCATCGCGAGCGCCGCGTGAGTCTCGAACGAGACGCGACTGGACTGCATACACCACTGACTCGTAGACCATAGCTACATCGACCCTGGAAACTACGCGACAGACCTTCAGGCAGGCGCCAACTATGGCTACAAGCTCCTCTTCATCGTCCTCCTCTCTGGCTTGATTGGAATCATGATGCAGATCCTCGCGGCGAGACTGGGTATTGTTACTGGAAAGGGTGAGCGCATGCTGCTCTCATGTGCGAGTCAGTACGTGCCGCCCGGACTGATCGGATGCCTCTGCTGTGTCGCCCATCAGACGTGGCGGCCCTTTGCAGGCAATCGCTGCACTCGCGTGAAAAGAACAGGATGTTCTGGCGATGGGGCGTGCTCTACCCACTCTACTTTATCGCGGAGGGTGAGGACAATAATCTCTTCTCCCACGCGGAGCGTATGCCTGATTACCGTCTCCTTGTACATCCCAGCCGGCATCATCTTCACGGATCTGGCCGAGCTCCTTGGAACAGCCATTGCATTCCACCTGTGCGTGCCCCCTCGCCGTCTCCCTATACTACACGTGCTGATTGTGCCCGCATTCAGCCTGATCCCCAAGCTCCCCCTATATGCCGGCGTCCTCCTCACCTCGCTCGACGTCTTCATCGTTCTGATCGCCTTCAACTCGTACCCCTCCGAAAAGCGCAATCGCTCCATCACGGCGTTTGAAGTTCTCATTTCCTGCCTGGTCCTGACTGTCCTGGGCTCTTTCATCGTCCTCATCGTCAAGCTCTCCCCAGACTGGGGGGATCTGTTCGAGGGTTACCTCCCCTCTAGCACGGTCGTGTCCGGAGGCGCCCTCTACGTCTCAGTGGGCATCGTAGGCGCGACAGTCATGCCGCACGCTCTCTTCCTGGGCTCCAAGCTGGCGACGATCGAGCGAATGGGCGATCACGAGCACGACTACAAGGGCCGTACAGCGTCTTCAGCCAAGCCAGTCAGCTCGTCCGACCACCTCGGCATTGAGCTCGCGGCACTCCCGGAGATGCGTCACAGGTCACCTACAGCACCCAGCCTGCACATGCCACAACCAGTGCCGATGCCTTCTTTCCCGCTCTCCCCAGCATCGAAAGAGTCGCGCTCGGCCAAGTTCATCCGTACGCACCTGCATCACGCGCAGCTCGACATTGCCACCAGTCTGTTCTGCTTCGCTCTTGTCGTCAACTCGGCCATTCTCATTGTCGCATCAGCCGCGTTCTACTACGGTGCTGGCGCAGAGGATGTAACCGGCGTACAGGAAGGGAATCTCTTCTCTGCGCATGCTTTGATCAAGAGCCGCGTTGGCGAGGGTGAGATAGCTTATCCTGTTCTCCAGGCGGCTTGCTGTTAAGCTAGCAGGGCTGACACCTCTGGTCACGCAGCTTTCGCATACCTCTTTGCGCTCGCACTCATGATGAGCGGGCAAGCGGCGTCCATCACGGCAACCCTGGCTGGGCAGGTTGTCAGCGAGGGGTTCATTGAATGGAGTGAGTTCCCGGCCCGCACAAGGTCCATGCGTCAGGATCTCCGCTGAACCGCTGAATCGCTGAATGTCTACAGGGACCGTCCCTTGGAAGCGGCGTCTGATCACGAGGATGATTAGCATGGTCCCCTCTGTCGCGGTCGCCGCGGCCGTCGGCGAAAGCGGCATCAACACCCTTCTCGTCGCCTCGCAGGTCACGCTTTCGCTGGTACTTCCTTTCGTCCTCTTCCCGTGAGTCCGTTTCTTCGGTCCCCAGGCATCTGTCCGAGCTGACAAGAGAGGCATCTATGCAGACTATTGGCCTTCACCTCTTCACGCGTCCTGATGAGCATACCTTTACCGAAAGGGGAGGCTACTCCCTCGTCACTTTCGTCAAAGTCCTGGCTCCGTATTCTGCAGCTCGTCAATCCCTTCGCCAAAAGGCAATCAGCTTCGCCCGACGAGCTGACATTCGCAAATAACCTCTTCGTCGTCGCGCTCGGCTGGGCAATCTTTGCTGTCGTCGTTATCGCGGACATCTACGCAATGGTTCAGCTCGGAAGGGGCGAGGCGTAAGATTCGCCTGCAATGCATCCTAACATGTAGCTTTAGTCTGTCGATCGTGTCTGTCGGCCTTAGGTTCTAATCACAGATCCGGACTGGTCCAACGTTGTTGTTGTCTGCGTATACCTTGTGCGACCTCGAGACGATAGGTCAGCACTGGCCCCTACCACTTCTCCTTGGCCGGTCGAAGATCGATCTGAATTGCAGTGAGGCGCTCAGTCGCCAATCACTATCTGGTGTAGAGTGCTCTCACCTCTTGCGACCAGCAGGATGGGTTCTGCTTGTGTAAAGCGACGTAGGCGTCCGCGATGTCGATCGGGTCAAGATAGGTACCCTCCTCCTTGAAGAGGTCCGGCATCCATTGACGTGTAGTTGGAGTGTCAATGATTCCGTCGATGATGGCGTGCGCGACGTGGATGTTCTGAGGCCCAAATTCGCGAGCCAGCGACTGTGCAAGCGCGCGAGTGGCGAATCTGCCGAGTTCAGTACGCGTCAGTCATGTAGGTGGGTTTCAGTGAGTGGTCTGCCACTGAAACTGTACACACTTTGCCGGCGCAAAAGCGACCATCTGGGCTGAACCTTTCGTACTGGCTGTGGCGCCCGTGAAGATCAGGGTGCCCTTCTTGTGCTTGACCATCTCACGCAGCGCCGCTTGAGCGAAGAGGAAGGCTCCGACGCTCGAGACGCTCAAGCTTCTCTCCATGTCCTGTGTTTTGAGCTCCAGGAAGGGCTTCCTGACCTGTCATGCGGTTAGGCGTTTCGTCAACGGTATTTGCGGGGAAGACGAAGATGACGTGGAACGACCCACAAAGCCAGCTGAAGCATTGAAGATGGCAACCTCGACAGCTCCAGGCAGCTTCTCAGCCACGCCAGCGAAGGCAGCCTGTACGCTCTTCTCATCAGAGACATCGGTCGGGAAGGACGCGGCAGTGCCTCCAGCAGACTTGATGCTATCCTCGACGGGCTTGAGCGATTCGGTGCGTCTCGCCAGCAACGCGACGGCATAGCCTTCTTTCGCAAAAGCCTGAGCAACAGAGGCTCCCGTTCCTGCAAGGTGAGGGCGTCTGTCAACAGAGCTCCAGCTTCCATATGTCAATCCGAGCTTCACTCGAGCTGACCTGGGCCAACGCCCGCGACGATGGCGATCTTTGCGGCGTTCGTGCTCATATCGGATTAGGGAAAGCCTGCGTTGGCAGGAAGAAAGCAGCGAGGGTCCGGGTGGAGACAAAACCTCCGTAAGCGCGTGCTGACCGAGCCCACACGGAAGCCAGCCGACGCCCCGGGCCCTTCCTGTCCTCGGCCGCGACGACTTTTCTGTCGCTTTCCTTCTGTCCACCTCATGGCTTCATAACCCTGTAAATGCAAGCACGACATACTTTGATGTTCGACAAGACCTCCATCTCTCTAATCACACCAGCCCGTAACACCGACAAGCTTACTCATAAGCGACACGGCACAGCCAGCTCTGTCCTCGGACCTCTTCGGGTTGAAGGACAATCTCGCAGATTCCAAACCCGAGTCGCTTAACAGCTTCAACATACTTTACACATCGTCGAAGAACTCCAGGCAGGCCATATTTGGTCCTCCATCCTTAGCGCAAAATGTTGCGTGGCCTTTACGCAAAAGGGCGGTGGATGGCGGATCACTCTATTCTGCCGAGATACCATCCTGTTATCGCGAGCATTGCATTGTAAGAGTAGTCTACATCAACAGTCAGTCCATCAAAATCCGTTCAGGTCGTCTTCGTCCTCTCCCTTTGCATCATCGACCGCCTTGGCTTCGACGGCCTCCAATGCCGCTTTGGGCTTGTGTCCGTCGCTCTGTCGTCTGAAAGCCTCGGCAATGTCTTCGGGAGTGGCTACAGCGGGCACAGTCACTAGTAAGAGCTGAGATCGTATCAATGTGCACATAAGCCGAACTCACTAGCTTGCTCGATGCTCTTGTCGTCCCGGACCCTGCTCAGAAACACAACCAGTCAGCCTTGTCCTTCAAAAAGGCAATGGAGCATGGGACCTACTTGATGAAGCGCGGAAAGCGTAAACTCAGGCCTCGCTCGGCTGAGACCAGGCCCAAAGCAGCAGTGTACACTGGAGACAGGGTTAGATCGGCACCGCGGATCTCCCAGACCTGTTGGTCCGGACCAAGATGAGCTGGAGGCTCTAGGGAATCACGTTCAACGCTTCGACATGTCGACCATTTGCTCACCTCGCTAGGTTCCCACCAGACATCGGGGCGAAGACCCGAATCTACATACGTCTTGAGCGAGCTGGAGCAAGTGTCACTGCCTTTCTTGTACCGCTCATTGAGGTCCCTGCTCAACAATGTCTCAGCTAAGGCTAGCTATCCTTAGCCAGGTTGAGCCTACTTGTAGAACTGGTCCGTGAAGCCCGAGATGCACTGCAGACCGCGCACTCAGTCAGCTCTGCCCCGATCCTTCCCTAACATACCGCATGTACCTTGCATAATGCTTGGAAACCGCCAGTCTCCGGATTGTACAGAGCCAGCAGGATAGGAGACCACCATCCGGTCTTGCGGCCTTGACCGTGCCAGGCTCCGACAGGGACGACATCCAAGCTGTCTCCGAGATCACCATAATCTCGCTTGACCTTGAGCTGGATGGGACAGCTCGAAGGGTCAGTGCATGTGCTTGATGAGGCTCCGGATATTCTTCCTCACCCAGCTCTCGACGCGCTTATCCGGCTCGTACGTCGCCAGGAGCGCCTTCCTGCGTCCTTTCTTCCCAGGCTTGACCTCGTCGTCGCCTTCGCCTTCAGCTCCCGCTTCCTGGTCGTCGTCATCGAGCGCCGGCTTCTCCTCCTCGAGGCCATCGAGCTCCTCAGTGCCGTTCTCGCCGTCATCAGTGAGATCGTCCTCTATCTTCGTCTCCACATCGGGCGCAGCCGAGTCGAGCAGTTTGAGCATGAGACCCTCGCATTTCTCCGAGATGGCCTCAAGCATGAACTGCCGAATGGGTTCGAGGTTGCTAGGCGTGCCTTCCATGCACTTGACGTGGTCGAAGCGAGCGATTGTCGGACTCGACGGTTCGCGCGGCGGGAAGCGCGTCTTGAGCAGATCACGTCGGTCCCGGAAGGTCTTGCTGATGAGGGTCTGCCGGATCGATGCACAATGTCCAGCTTAAGTGGTAGTCCGGCTTACTGCGTACGCCTGAGACTTACCCGGCCGTTCAGATACATCAGATCGAAGGCGTAGACACCGACTTTGACCTTGACTTCGTGGATGTTGACGTCCTTTCGAGCCCGGTTTGTCAGAGTCTGGAAAGTGAGGAGGGCCTTTGTGACCGGATCGATGGCGACGATCTCTGCGTCCATGATGAAAGACTGAACTCCAGTCTCGATCCCGTCGTCATCGACCACAATGGGCGACAGCAGTTCCGGCATCAGCGCCAGGATGTCCGGATACTTGCCGGTCATGTCCTGGAGGCCGGCGTGAGCGATATTAGCGGGCGTGTAAGCTGTGACATGCCTGCAGACCCACCTCGAGATGCCGACTGAACAGTCTAACGTAGACGTCGGTTCCTTCCACCCACTGTCCGCCGCCCTTCTTCGTTGTGAGCTTGCTCTCGCCAGCAGGCACCTCGCCTCTCCTCCTCCTCTCGCAATGTATTTGCACCCGCTGGCCGTCGTACTTCCACTCGGCTGCGAACTCCCTATTTGGCTCGAGCCGGTTCGCAACGTCGCCCAAATCTCGCGTGATTTGACCCAGCATGGGCGAGAGGGGCGTCCCGACCTGCAGCGGGATGGCCTCCGACAGTCCTTGTAGGCCGTGGTTCAGGAGGGCAGGGACAATGTTGTCGTAGTTCGGGTGGCGGACATACACTTCGCGCACTAGGCTCTCTGCCTTCGCAAGGCGCGCCATGAGCTCGAGCCGCTTTGGATCGTCTTTGCCCTCCTTTGCCGTCTTTGCCAGCGACCTGATTCCTTCCCGCTCCGCTGGCGAGATCCAGAAGGTATTGTCTCCTTCAGACTTCTGGCCTTGTATGAGGCAGAAGGCGCGCGCAAGACTCGCTGTCACCGTCAAGCGGACGGCACCGATCCGAAGATGGCTAACGAGGGTGCGGACCAGGAAGCGGACCTCTTCACCCTTTGCTGCCACCAGCATGCGCTGCACTATGTCGGCCTTCTTGTTGACCGTGCCCGAACCCTTCAAAGCGGTCAGGCTGACGAGGTTATTGTATAATGAGGATAGGGTAAGAGGCTGCGAGGCGAACAGAGTGCGGATCCTGTTGACCGCGGGAGCCGCGTGAGACGACTATCGGGCTTATGCTGAGCAGCCATGCAGTGTTCACTCACTTTGACTTGGCATGAAACGCGACATCGCCAAAATCGCCGTGCTGGTTCCAGAGCAGCTTGAGCTCCTTTTGCGTCGTTCCGCTGACAGCTTTCAGCGCTTTGCCTAGAACCTGCCCTCCGATGCCGAGCTCTACCCCTTCGTAAGCTGGTGCGACGTGGTTGGTGATCTGCAAGGGCAGGCAGGGTGTGAGTGTGTTCCTGTCGCCAGAAGGCAAATCTACCGTCGCATCGACGCTGAAAGACCCACGAGATACACCGTTTCGCGCAGCATTTCTGGCTGGTACTCGACGACCGTGCGCAGCGTGTTTGTGACGACTGTGACGATGCTCAGCCTGGATCGGGTGGCCGAGACAAGAACGAAAGCCGCTACGAGGAAGCTGTAGGGGATCTGCAGCTTTCCAGCAGCTGTCCGCGGCCACGTCGCAGTAGATATATCGCTTCTGGGGTCAAATGCGAAGATGTCGGCGTCTAGCGGGTACGCGACCGGTTCCGCTCCCGCTTCTGGGATGACGAGCTTGGACGGCGAATCTGCCCCTGCAGCTGCCTTGCCCTTGCCCTTGCCCTTGTCAAGCTTGCTGAAGAATGAGAGATCCGGCTTGATGTCCTTGGTGTCTTCCTCGTCGTCCAGGTCGAGCTCTATGCTCGTGCCGCCACTGCCGTTCTCCGCTGGGCCCTTGCGCTTGCCAGCCTTGGGAGTGAACAGCGGGTGCAGCTGACCGGCCTTTCGACTGCTGCTGTTAGTGAGGCTGCTCTTCTTTGCGTGCCCTCCCTTGGCCTGCACGTTGACCGAGGCTCCTTCCGGGTCACTGTCGAGGGTGTCGAGATCGATGACATCGCCAGAGGTTGACGCGACAGGCGCAGCAGCGAGTTCCACATCCTCCTCATCGGACGACAGCAGGTTCACGACGCTGCCTCGACTCTTGGAAGCAGCGGCAGCAGCAGATTTGGGTGACCCACTGTGCTTCTGATTTTGCTGCTGCCTCTGCTTCTTGCCGGGAGACTGCTGTAGAAACGATCCGATGCTGGGCTGCTGCTCCCCCCTGACCCGCTGCTTCTTCTTGGGAGGCTCGGACATGGCCGCCGACGAGGCAGTGAAGGTGTTCCGCAGTACGCGTGCTCAGGCGTTCTGTAAAGCCATGGTTGCTATATGGTCAACATGGCCATGACAGCGAAACGTCACCGAAGCATCTGCACGTGAGTGTCGATGAACGCCCGAGGTGCTGCCAGTCACCGTGGCTCGCAACAGGGCAACAGCGGCAGCTTTGATGGCAGGGGAGCGGAGACGGGTGCATGCGGCAGAAGCGGAAGAGCGAGAACGGAACATCCGTGTGGGCGACAAGGCAGGAGGGCTCTGCATTGCACCAGGCACCGCTGACATGGGTAAGACCGCAACGGGCTCGAAGACAACGAGAACAAGACCCGCCCTATCGGCTGGAGATTTTGGTTGGGGAGGAGACTCGTAATCGCACTCTGGAGCGAGTGGATTAGTCGAAGAGTCCGAAGCCCATGTCGTCGTCGGACTCTGCGAGTGGCGAGCAAGACAACCGCATACGGTCAGCTCGAGTCGGTACGCACAAACGCTACACGTCGCAAGCAGGCGTAACTCACCCTCCTTCTCCTCTGCCTTCTCCTGAACAGAGGTTGGCACACCGGCCTAGCGTCAGCAAACGGATCATTGCTGGTATTTCGCACACGTCAAGCCCGAAGCCACCCACCTCCTTCTTCTCCTCAGCGGCGGCCGGGGCGTCACCACCGGCAGCGGCGGCAGGGGCAGCGCCGACGGGTGCGGCACCACCACCACCGACGTTCGAGAGGAGGTCCTTCACGTCCTTGCCGGCGAGAGCCTTGGCGAGGAGGTTGGCCCAGACGGGCTCGACGTCGACCTTGGCGGCCGAGGTGATGGCCTGTTGCAGACAGACAGCAGAGCAGTCAGCATCCATTCGGTGCGGAGGTGGAGTATTCAGGACACTCACGAGGATCTTCTCGGACTGTGTCGCGTGAGCAAGCGGGTTGCCGGATAGTGCATGAACGGAGTGTCAGCTGGGAGCGGAGCACGGCGTGGACCTGAGCTGCCGCAGGATGGCACTGACGGTAATCTCGATCCCGTCATCGGCGAGGATGAGGGCGGCGTAGGTAGATGCAAGCTCCTGGGATGCCATTTTTGCTATTGATGGGGTTGAGGGTGTGGTAAAGGGGATGAGGGTGTCCGGGAGCTCTGCAACAGATTCTGCGGGAGGGGAGCGCGGTGGGCTGCAGCGTCAGCCTGGGCTGCAACTCCAGAAACGGCAGCAGCACTCGCGCGAGCAGCAGCAGTAGCAAAAGTACAACGTAAACTCACAAGCCGTGTAGTGGCAGTCGTAGTAGTCTGGCCGATGGGGAAGAGGCGGACCACGTCGGCGCTCGCAGGCTCCTCCTCCTCCTCGCCTGGCCCGGCTCGATCGCCTTCACGCTCAAGCCCGAGGAAGGAAGTCCGAAGCTGCAACTCCGCGATGAACTCCCGACCGCAAGCATGGCATCATAGCAGGCAAGGGTGCTGCTTCAGGATGCAGTGCACCTGTCGTCGCTTATCTAGGTTATATGCTGACAACGCTGGTATATCCGGAATTACGTCGAGGTGCACGAGCGCGCATATATGCTTCACATGGCGAATCCCATGCTGCTTCCAACAGGCGAAGGCGGTACCATTGCTGTCGTCCGCGTCGATCTGCTGCTCTTGCTGCTCTGCCGCTGCTGCTGCTGCGACCACGACTTGTCCCCAAGCGCTGTGGGGCTGGAATCGGGAAAAAGACCGTCAGCTTATGGGCTCGGATGAGACTGCTATTGCACGGCTGCACCCACCTGCTGACATCGCCAAAGTCGAGCTGGTTCACAATCTTGCGGAACCGTCTGGCAGTGGAAGTCGAAGACACCCCGCTCGCCGTGGAGTCTCGGGAGCCGCCAGCTACAGTCTCCTCTTGTTGAGAATCTTCATCGGCGCGGCGTTCCTCCGTACTTGCCCGCGCTAAACGCGAAGGCTCGTGTGACGCTTCGGAATTCCTGCTTGGCGATTGGAGCGTCTCGCGCAGGTCGATTGTCGAGCCAGCTGCGAGCGACGGCACGGCGGGCGCCCTGCCTCCCGCTGACGGGGATGTGGATCTCCCTCTCCGGCTCGAACGGGCGGACGAAGTAGCGCGAGAAGATCGCGAGCCGTTGCTCGCCATACTCTGCGCTCTGGACCAGCTCGTCCCCCCAATCTCTTCCTCAGTACCGTGCTTGTTGGCCGAGGCGTCACTCCACCTGCTCACGGTCGCGATCTGGCTCTTTACGCGCGCAGCCCGCATCATCTGCGGCCGTATCAGCGGGCCCACAATATCTGCTTCGGAGGCCATCGATCCTGCGTCCGAGTGCCCATCGTCGGACGCCTTCGACACATAGATGGACGGTGCGGACGAGCCAAGCTGGGCGTTGCTGTCTGGCGCTTCGCGTATCGCAGGCTGCTCTGCCCGGACCGAGCCAGTGACGACTGTCTCACTAGTCGACTGCTTGGAATTCGAGCGCTGCAGAGCTGGCTTGTAGCTGTCAAAGTCGCTGTAGGCGGAAGAAGCGATGCTGCCGAACGCCGCCTGTCAGTTCACCATCCCTCATTCAGCCAGCAGCTCCGAAGGACCCACCTCTCTGTGCGCTCCTTCGACTTGCCGCTGGGCTCTTTAAAGGAGACCCTTGGTAACGTTCCACGAGGACGCGGCGGCACAGGGCCAACAGACATCCTCTCCTTGTCTGGCGAGGGCAATGCCTTTGGTGAGAATGTCATACCAAACGTGAAGAACCTTGCGGTCTTTGGCGTTGCGACAGGGGCGCCGGGCGTCTTTGGCACTCCGGGTGTCTTCGGTCCAAGCGTGATGCGTGTCATCATTCGCTTGAATTGCGTCTTCTTGGGACTTGCGCTCTTGGGCTGCTTTGCGGCCATCACCTTGTCGAATGCCTCGTCGCTAAAGGCTTTTAGCTTCTTTTGACGGCGCCGGGCATGACACAGTCGAAGCAGATACGTGACGAATATAACGAGGATGATGGCGGCAAGAACGGAGCAGCCTATGACGGCACCCTTCATGGCTGGGGACAGGGACTGAACTGCTGGCTTGTCGCTCTCTTTGCTAGATGACGAGCTCGAAGGGGAGGCTGAGCTGGACGTGGAGGTTGGCTTTGGCGCCGCTGAAATGACGGTCTCGGCGCCATCCGCAGCACGCCTTGCACCGCTTTGAGTCCACGTTTCGCCTGTCGAGTTGTAGTATGCCCACGAGGGTACTTCGATGGTGCCATCGTTTGGCTTGACACTGTTCGGGAAGCCAATGGCGTTGTGTGGGCCGCACGGTGCAGGCGACAGTCCGTTCTCCGACGAGCAAGATCCGCAGGCGCTCGCATAAGACGTCCAGGAGAGAATGGAACTGCCCGTCTCTTGGCAGGCCTGGCACGCCGCGAGGACATTGTACGCCACTATGTTGCATGCACATGTCGTAGTCTGGATGTTGGCGCTCCCGCTATTGGAGGGTGTGTAGAAACCGCCCGCCGCGAGGGTGAACGACTCGCTGTACGCACAGAGGTTCAACAGCTGCGCTGCGACCTCACAAGGCGAGTCGCCGCTCTTCGTGTTGGCCCACTCCCATCCTGGTGCGCATGTTGCTAGCGATTTCTGAGCTGTGATGAAAGGGATGTGTAGGCTTATTACTGCGAGCAGGAGGACCTGCAGGACCGATCCGCCAGGGAGCGAGCGCAGCAGGAAACGTCGTCGGCGTGTCATATAGCCATGTATGTAGGTGGGATGGTCTGGAGGCTCTGAGGGTATAGGATCTGTCCAGCGGCGGGTGCACAAGTTGGTTGGTCGGGGTTATCAGAGCTGCCGGCTGGATGGCTAGACCTGGAACAGCTTAGAACCGTAGCCCGGCAGCGAGCTTGAGGCTACATGCAGGCACAAAGGTCCAGTCGAGGCTATCGCGGGGACCATCTGGCCTGTCCCGCTTGGGTTTGGCGCGGTGCCAACAGCTCGGATGAAAGGGTCAGAGGAGGGGTGGAAAAGGACGTGAAGCGATAATCGGTAGACATCCTTGCAGCTCATTTGGCAGTCTGGCAGGGGACAGCTCAGGCATCGAGCTCATCATGCCGTGTGAAACAGCTCTCTCGAAGTGCGTCCCCGAAGTGTTCCGCCATACGCGTCTGTGGCGCACTGCATTCTCGTTGAATACGGAGCATACTGAGGGCCCCCCTCAGCGCAGTGAGCCCGACATGACGATCTGCTCGAATAAGCAGCGGTGATGGAGATGGGAGACCTGTCCTCGGGCGGCTGGACCTTGCCGCCCCGCACGTGCAGGCTGCGGGCCGGGGGTGCGCGTCCCCCGGGTTCGTCGCGCTCGGTTCGTGTTGTCTTCTTCCGCATCGCATCATGATGTTGGCTCCTCCCATCGTATTCCTCAATGCGCGCCTGACGAATGACCCATCTGGGACCCCGTACGCTGTGCTCATTGAGTCGGGCCATGTCGCAAAGATGCAGCCCATGGACGGCTTTACGGCTTTCGATACGGAGAACGAGCAGGAGCAATACAACCTCGCTGGCGATTACCTAGGTGCTGCGTCTTTCTAATCCCCTACGCGCGATATCATAGCATGCTCACGTCAAGTTGCGAACTGGCAGCTCCTTCGATGGTCGACCATCACGTCCATTTCTCGATGTGGTCCAAGATGCGCAGCCGAATTTCGTTCAGCGGCGTCTCATCACTGTCGGAAGCTTTGATCTTGCTCAACACGTCGGCTGCGGAACGCGACCCGGCGACACAGCCTGCACTGGTCGGTCAGGGGCTGATGCTGGGCAGTTGGCCAGACGAGGACGTCACAAAGATGACGAGTCTCACCTTGGACAACGGTGTGCCAGACACTGGAATACCAGTCATCATCTACATGAACGATCTCCATTCGTTCTGGGCCAACTCCAGCGCTATCCGCTGGCTGAACGTCCCGTCGAGCATGGATGGATACCGCACCGGTCTGTTTAGGGAGGCTGAATGCTTCCAAATGATGGTCGTGCACAACGTGAAGGAGGCCCATTATCTCGATGCATTGCTGTTCGAAGCGTCAAAGGATGCTGCGTAAGCTGAGCGATCTCGTGGCTGACAGTCGGTATCCACTTTGAGCTGAGCAATCTCGCTGGACACAGTCGCAAGGGAGTCACGGAGATTGTGGACCTGGAGTGGGACTTCAACATGCGCAAGTATGTGTGAATCAGCTTATTGTACAGCGCCAATCTGACGTGCAGGATCCGATCTTCCAATTCAGCTGGAGCAAGCGCGTGAAGGACGGCATGACATACCTGCGCGTCAGATGCGGGATGTACCCCGAGCACATACACCAGGCGATCGCCGATGGCCATCGGTCAGACGACGTGATAGAAGGCACAGACGGGCTCATCTCCGTCGGGCCGTTCAAAATCATCAGTGATGGCTCGCTCGGAACAAGGACGGCTTGCTGTCACCGCGCATATCCTTCTCCGCCGGCTCGTAGGTCTCTGATTCCATTATATCGATGGCACAGTCATGAGCTGACAACTCTATGCAGCCCCTAATGATCACGGTCTGCTCTCGTACACGCCTGAACAGTTCAAGGAGTTCTTCGAGCTGGCCCAGAAGCACTCTTTCCGGCTCGCGGTACACACGATCGGGGACAAGACGGCTTCTGTCGTGCTCGACCAGCTTGAGACATTGTCTCAGCCGCCACTCGCAGGCAGCACGATCGAGCACGCGCAGCTGATGTTCACCCAGGACCTGCCGCGCATGGCCGCGCTGGGCCTGGCGGCGTCCGTGCAGCCGCAGCACCTGAACGACGATCGTGAGCTCCTCCCGCGCTTCTGGCCGGGTCTGACAGACCGTGCATTTGCGTACGCGAGCATTGCGCAGCATGGAATCGAGCTGCGCCTGGGCAGCGACGCCCCCGTTGCGCCGCTCGACCCGTGGATGGCAATGGCGGCGGGGATCTCGCGACTGCGGAGAGGAGAAACGGGGCCGGGATACCACGATGAGCAGAGGCTCTCGCGTGAGGTTGCGTACGCTGCTTCAACGTCTGGAAGAAGGCTGCAGGTAGCAATGGGCGACATTGCGGACCTGGTCGTGCTGCCGTTTGACCCCTTGACGGCCAGCGTGGAACAGCTGTGGGCCATGGAGCCAGAAGCTACATTGCTGGGCGGGAGGTTCACATATAATGCATGGAAGACAGAGCCGCCAAATGCCAAGGACGGATTGTAACATCAACAAGGTTATGCGGAAGGCTTATTAGGACTGGGGAACTGTAGTGGTGCGGGTTGAGCTCTGGGAAGGAATGCGGCGGGATCAGCCCATGGAGGGCCTGCTGCGATGTCCGCTGGCTCGAGGCAGCCGGCTGGCATGTGTCGCAGAAGCGGCCCTCTTGTGGACGCGCATGCCCGCCAATTTCCTGCTAGCTGGCGGGTCAAGGTCTGATCCTTCCGGCGGATCTTCCTGTGCGCTGCCTTGCGTATCGCCGGCGCTGCTCAGCGCATCGTTCCCCTGCTTGATCATGTCCTGCAGCCGGGCAGACATGGAGGAGAAGGTCTCGTCTGGATCGTCGTCCAGCTCATCCTCCTCGTACGGCACGGCAAGGACCGGGCTGAATATCGTCGATGGCGGCGAAGAGGGCGCGAGAGACGGGGATGAGCGATGAGAGAGGATGGTGGGCGAGGCGGTAGATGAAAGAGAGGGTGAAAGCGTGTCGAATGAAGCTGATGTGGCGAGAGCTGGGCTAGCGTTGCCGAGACTTCGACGAGGGAGTGCGGAAGCTGTCTGGATCGGACGCCGCCTGCGTACGGCTGGTGACCGTGCCGTGTGCAGTGGGCGTCTCGTGAGCGGGGGTGTAGCGGCGGAGCCGAGCTTCGGATCGGAAGTCTGGAGAAAGTCGAAGCGGCTAGTCAGCACAATCAAGCTCGCCAGACGATACGGTATGTCAGTGCCTCACGAGAAAGAGAGCCTCGTACGACGGAGGCGAGTCCTGGAGCACATCCCCTTGCATCGGCCCGCCTTCCTCTTCGAGACGACGGGGAGCGGGTTGGTGCTCTTCTGCTGTGCGAGGGGCAATAGGAGGTGAAGAGGATGAGGGGGACGCGTTGCGGTCTTCGCCGTACCAGAGTCGATAGGCAGCCAGGCCGAGCACCGTACAGAACTGCGGGAAGCGGGGGAGGACTGTCAGATGACGCGCTTGCATTCGAAAGAGCTTCTCCCCGGCTAGAAGACGGATCGCGCACTCACCACGACAGCCTCTGCGGCAGTGTGGAGGATGGTCGATGCGGTCGTCACTGCTAGGTCTATGCCCCTTCCCATGTTGCTCTTCCTCCTCTTGTTCGAGGCAAGGGCGGCGGACGAGCTCTCCGTGCCGTCATCGCCGATGGGCGTCCAAGTGGACGGCTGTTGCTGCTGCAGGGTGAACTCTTCCCTGACGCGCTTGCGGGAGGATGAAGCGGAGGGTGGCAGTGGTGGTGCTGGCAGGCGACGCCGCTGCTGCTCACTCATGGCGATGAGAGTCTGCTTGGATGGGAGTAATCGACATGGCAAGGTGACAGCAAGCAGGCGATAAAGCTCCACAGGGCTGCTGGCACGTGAATTCCTGTGCGACACCTGCTGGCTGGCCATAAGTCTCGGTAGGGGGCGAGGATCCCAGACAGCCTGCTGCGACAAGTGTACTGCGCCATGACTGTACCTACTGTACAACATGCGGGCTCCCCTTGCCCTCAACGTCAAAGCACATACGGTGTCTGCAGGCCCGGGTCGCTGGTGGCGAAATCCGCCCTCTGCCCCGTGGCGAGTTTTCCAGCAGGCAGCCGAGTCCTCGTCGTGTGGCCTCTGCCCTGCCCTGGCTGCCCCTTTGACGACCTCAACCACATCCTCTCATCAACTGGGATTGACAGAACGCAAGTCTAGCACTTCACTTATACTACACACACAACCACACCACAGACCATGCAGAATGGAGATCACGGCGTAAATGGACTCGCTAACGGCGTGTGTGAGTACCGAGCCGCTGCCTGCTGCCATGCTGGAAAAAAAGGGAGACAGAGAGACAGAGGGTCAGTGCAGCAGGACTGACCTCCCCCTATCTGCCCATTGACAGCCAACATGGGGCTCGAGTCTGGACGATCCAGCTATGTTCCCCCGCACATGAGGAAGGCAGCGTGAGTGGATGCATCTCCTCTCCTGTCGCTTGAGGATCAGGCCCTTTTGGCTGGGTTGCGCGTGTCAAAAGCGGCGTCCCTGTCACCTGGCCAAGGGGACTGGGGGAAAACCCTGTCACGGCGCGCATTGACTGACGGCAGACTGCCAATGCATCCATCTCATTCCTAAACGCGCCCCTAGTTTCAACTCTGGCGCCTCCGAGTTTGTCCCTCGAGGCAATGGCACCGCTGCGGCACCTGTCCCGGCAGCGCCCCCAGCAGCCGCCATGAACGGTGGCGGCATCTATGCCCGACCCCCTCCCGCCCAGAGCAACGGAGGAGGCAATTGGGACACACCCGCACCTCGCTACGGCGGCGCTCCCAGGAGCAACGGCTGGTCCTCCGGCGGCGGTGGCGGTGGTGGGCACAGGAACGACGGCTACGGACGATGGGTCGACGGCCAGCACGTCATCGGCCCAAAGAACCCCAGGACCGAGAAGGACCTTTTCGGCGAGGCTGGCGACAATGTCCACCAGCACTCTGGCATCAATTTTGACAAGTACGGCGACATCCCCGTCTCTGTCACCCCGCCCGAGGCCAGGCACACGGGAGGCATTGCCATCCCTGCACCCGAGCCCGTTACCGAGTTCACCGAGAAGACGGTCGACCTCCACCTGCTCGAGAACATCAAGCTCGCCAGGTACCTCACGCCTACCCCCGTCCAGAAGTTCTCCCTTCCCATCGTGACCATGGGCCTCGACCTCATGGCCTGTGCCCAGACCGGTTCCGGAAAGACGGCCGGTTTCCTCTTCCCCATTCTCTCTGCCCTCTTCACCCACGGCCCCCCTCCTCCCCTCGGCAACGCCCCGCCCGAGCAGAATGGCGGCCCCGGCAGGTACCGCTCTAGATCGGCAAAGCCCACCGCGCTCATCCTGGCGCCCACCCGAGAGCTCGTCTCGCAGATTCACGAGGAGGGCAAGAAGTTTGCCTACCGATCGTGGGTCCGCCCTGCCGTCGTGTACGGAGGCGCCGACATTGGCTCGCAGATGCGCCAGATCGAGAGTGGGTGCGACCTGCTCACGGCCACCCCGGGACGGCTGGTCGACCTCATTGAGCGAGGCCGCATCTCGCTCAGCAACATCCGATACCTCGTCCTCGACGAGGCCGACCGCATGCTCGACATGGGTTTCGAGCCGCAGATCAGGAGGATCGTCCAGGGCGAGGACATGCCCGGAACCGACATCCGCCAGACGCTCATGTTCTCTGCCACCTTCCCGCGCGAGATCCAGAGGCTCGCGCTCGACTTCCTCAAGAAGGAGCAGATGTTCCTCTCTGTCGGACGAGTCGGCTCCACCTCGGAGAACATCACCCAGAAGATCGAGTACGTCGAGGACAACGACAAGCGCTCCATCCTCCTCGACCTCATGCTCGGCATGAACATTCAGGGCCTCACCCTCATCTTCGTCGAGACGAAGCGGATGGCAGACTCGCTCGAGATGTTCCTCCAGCAGAACAGGATCCTCGCTACGTCCATTCACGGTGACCGATCCCAGAGAGAGCGGGAGTTTGCTCTCGAGAGCTTCAAGACTGGCAGGACCCCTGTCCTCGTCGCTACTGCCGTCGCTGCCCGAGGTCTCGATATCCCTCACGTTGGACACGTAAGTCTCTCGCCAGCTTGAGTCATCATCGATATCGTCTAGCTGACTCAAGCTCATCATTCCGCGCTCCAGGTCATTAACTACGATCTCCCCACCGACATTGACGACTACGTGCACCGAATCGGACGAACTGGTCGTGCCGGAAACACCGGTGTTGCCACCGCCTTCTTCAACCGAGGCAACAAGAACATTGTGCGCGGCATGATTGAGCTGCTCAAGGAGGCCAAGCAGGAGATCCCGCCCTGGCTCGAGCAGGTTGCCCTCGAGAAGGACTTTGACAGCCGGTACGGCGGTGGCGGCCGCGGTGGGCGCGGCGGACGCGGCGGCTCATCCCGAGGCGGCGGCGGACGAGGCGGAGGGGGCTTCGGGGGCGGACGCTCCCAGACTGGCTTTGCGTCCGGTGCCGGCTTCAGCGGAGGAGCCCGAGGCGGGCCCATGGGCGGCGGCGGTGGGGCATACGGTGGCTTCTCGGTCCAGCCGTCGAACGGCTACGGAGGCGGCTTTGGCGGTGCCCCTGCCGGTGGATCCTGGTGGTGATTGCGCTCTCTTGCGCTCACCCATCCAGAGTTCCCGCCCGATTCCTCGTCTCGCCCTTCGCCCCTTGTACAACATGCGATACGCAATCTGGCGCCTTTCAGCAGTACTAGCATCTGTGTGCATTCACGACGACATCCAAGGGCCACCCACATGCGCGCTTGGCCACATCCTTCCTTCTTTCTCGCAAACAACTAGATGGAGGCACATAAACAATAAATGGCCAGCAAGCCCTTCCGTTCGTACTTCCTACCGCGACGGCTTTCCACCAGCAGTCATCCATCCATGTTACTTTCGCTAGTAGACATTGATGGAGGGCAACCGATGGATCAGCCTACTTCGGTACACACACTCTCACTCTGGCCGACTAGTCTCTCCGATAGAGAGACGTTCACGACCAGTGCAAACATGAAGACTGCAAGCGCAACAATTCTCACGACGAAGGGGCATCCATACACCCCTACCTCGCCGTCGACACCCCTTTAGCACCCTTCGTTTCATTCCCGTTCCTCCTCTGGCCACATCTAGACAGAGGAGGATACATAGAGAGAAGAGATGCTTTTCAGTCTTCATACAACAGCATAGAGCGCACACACGAACGCGATACCCAAGCTTGCCCCACCCCGCCACACACACAATCGGTACCTCCACCCCTCCATCAGCTCTGCCTCATCGAGCTTTCCCACTTTCCGTTGGCAGTTTAGAAAGGAAAACCACTGCCTGTCGTCCTCTTTGGCACCTGTGCAATATACGCGTCTTTGGCTGACATTACTCGCGCGCGACCGGTGGGGCGACCTTGCAGAGACCCAATGTACCCGTTCCGTCTGCCTGTAGATTCTCTTCTGGTTACGCTGCGGGCACTTCTGTGCTGCACGCATTTCTGTGCCTACACTCGCGAACTGCCTCACCTTGCGAGTGCCCTGGGGTACTTTCGCTCACGTGGCGCGTTGCCACCACCGAGCTCGCGTGAGCATACGAGCAAGACCTCGAGGCAGAGGCAGAGACAGAGGCAGGGGCAGCTGAGCATGATACGTGTTGTCGTCGTGGCCAACTGAATTGCACGTTCCTGTCCGTCTCTTGGGTGCTGCTGTGTCCTTCGGTCCACGGCTGTCCCTCTCTAATCTGCAGCCGGCGCATGAGCGACACGACCGACCTCCTGGCGGTGCGCTCTGCGTCAGACCTGCAGTTGAGCTTAGCACAAGCGACAGCGCCAGACAACAATCTGTTGCATTGCCATATCAGCCTGCTCTCATCCATCGTTCCGCAACGCTGTCGTCCTCGTCCGCCCTCTCTGGTGCGCCAGCGTCAGCTGCGGCTGGCCAGCTGCCATCGTCCCCACCGCCAGCGTCACGGCTTGACTCCCTCCCGATAAGGCCTGCGAGCACCTCCTCTGCGCAGACAGCAGCGACACAGACGCCTTCAAGGTCATCTCATCCTCATCAGGCTGCCATTGCGGTTCCTACTCAGGAGGAGGAGGAGCTGCCTCACTCCGCGGCGCGACCAGCAGGAGTCGTCACACCCACCGGGCGTCGTCGCCTGCGCTCGTCGAGTCCCGGCAGTCCCGCGTCGGGAGGATCATCATCAGCAGAGATAGAGCTGCACCGCACGGATCAGATAGCAGGAGTATCATCGTCATCACTCATCGTCGAGGCCGACAGTCGACGCGAAGGCGCGCTCCCCACGAGCCTCGGGCCTCCGGCAAGCAAGCGCCGAAAGCGATCTCATCGTCAATCACGCGACGGCGACCGCAGCATGCACAGCAACGGCTCCACATCGGCAGAAGCGACTGCGAGAGGGTCTGCAGACGCAGCATCGAGCTCGCCCCGTAAGCAGCTGCACCACCAGAATGGGAGCAGCAGCGCGAACGGCGGAAGCACCGGGATGCTCCCCGGAGACGAGGCAATGGCGTCGAATGGAGTGGGAAATGGCCGCGAGCACGGCAATGGTGATGGCAATAACGGAAGCGGAGCAATGGCAGGTCCGTCTTCAAGCAGAGGCTTCTACCCCATCTATCCCGGATCGCAGATTGACCAGCAGGAGCTGGTCCGGTTGACACTGCAGTGCCTGCAGGACGCAGGATATCCGTCAGTGCCAGAGCAGCATTCTCGTCCGAACCTGCCTGCACAGTCAACGGTAATCCGGCTGTGCGATGAACAAAGACGCTGACCAGTACATCGTACCCTCCTTCGCCCTGTCTGTGCAGAGACGCTGCAGCAGCCCTGGGCAAGGAGTCCGGCTACACTCTCGAGAGCACCACGATAACAACGTTCCGCAACGGTGTGCTAGATGGCAAGTGGGAGACTGTAACGCGTCTACTCCGGGATGAACACATCATCCGAGGCGATGTGCTCGGCGTGGGTGATCCGTTCTCGCCCCGAGACGGCTTGCACGGGCACTGCCTGACGCCCGCCCTACCGAATGTTCCCCTCTCAGACGGTCAAGTTCCTGATCGCCGAGCAGAAGTTCATGGAGCACCTGGAAGCAAGAGAGACGAAGAAGGCGCTGTCTGTCCTGCGCAACGAGCTGGCCCCGCTCAACCGCAATCAGGAACGGCTGCATCAATTGTCGAGGTACGTAAATCGCGCGTCGACCGTCAATCGATCCGGCTCGTCTGACTTGTTCGCGCGTCCGATGATCTGCTCGTCCGGCATGCTCTACTGCCACCTTCAGCTTCATGATGTGCGCCGGCCCATCGGAACTGCGCGAACGGTCAGGCTGGTTAGGCACTGGCCCCTTGTCTCGACTGCAACTCCTCGACGCTTTGCAGAGTGCGTGAAAGTGTTCTTTGCGCAGGACAAAGCGTGTGCGAATTGAGCTGCTGTACGCTGATACCGTGTCACATCGGCAACGGACTCTGCCAGCCCACATCCCTGCTTCGGTAATGATCCCTCAACGACGTCTCGAGACGCTTCTCGAACAAGCCAAGGAACAGCAGCGGACGCAGTGCCGCTATCACGCCGCCGACACGCCCATATCCCTTTACAGCGATCACGTCTGCGATCGCTCCGTCTTCCCGACTGTCACCACGCACATCCTGCACGGGCACGCGGACGAGGTGTGGAGGGTGGAGTTCAGCCACGACGGGCGGTATTTGGCGACGGCGGGAGCGGATGGGAGTGTCATGGTCTGGAAGGCGAAGGTTGGCCTTGCACGCGCGGCGTCCAGGCTGATGCGGCTTCTCAGTGGCGCTGTCGCTGACCCCCGCGCTCTTCTCACCTGATTCTGCCAGGAACACTTCACGGTCCTCCACGAGCTTCATGCGGCCGATGCTACGGAAAAGATCACGTCCATAGCCTGGTCGCCAGACGATTCGATGCTCCTGCTCGGCGTCGAGTGCGCAGTTAAAGTGTTTGAAGTGCAGTCAGGACTCTGCCGACTCAACGTTACCAAGCACGAATTCTGTGCGGTCGGCGGTGTTGCGTGGATGACCAACTCGAAAGGCTTCTTCAGCGGAGGTCTGGACGCCAGGGTGCTATGCTGGGTGCGTGGTCACCAGCACGACTGCAGCCTGCGGCGGAACTGACCTTGATGCATCTATTGCGTATTACAGGATCTGGAAGGCAACATCAGCTACGCCTTTTCGACTTCGCCCTACCGGATAGTGGACGTTGCTGCCTCGCCCGACGGGACCCGTCTGGTGTGTATCGGCGAGGCGTCGCATGTCCCGCGCATCTCCACGCTCAACGGCGCGCTCGACGGCCCATCGGCATCCACACCCGGCAAAGGCATGTTTGAAGTGCTCGAGCGGCGCCTCATCATCTTCAACATCGCCGAGCGGCGGCAAGAGCGCAGCCTGCACCACCCGACGTCGCTTACGTGCGTCACTTTCGCCTCGGATGACCCGAGGCACGTTCTCGTCAACCAATCGCCAGACGAGGTCGTGCTCTACGACATTGTCGACGGTACCATTCACAAGCGGTATCGCGGACATCAGCAGGGCATGTACATGGTCCGGAGCTGCTTCGGTGGCGCGTCCAAGAGCTTTGTCATCAGCGGGAGCGAGGGTGAGACGTCGGTGGACTGCGTTAGCGTCTGCTCCAGCGCTGACCTCCATGCCCACATCGTGCCCATACGCAGACGCCATGATTTACGTCTGGCACAAAGACAACATCGAGCCACTAGAGATTCTGGCCGGGCACGATGGCGGGACCGTCAACGACGTCGCCTGGAACCCGTCGAGCGCCGGCATGTTCGCCAGTGCCGGCGACGACAAGACGGTGCGGATCTGGCAGGCGCCCTCGGCGGCGTCGCCTTGATACGCCTGTCTTTCGGACGCAGTCTCGCTCTACTCTGCTCTTCAACCCTGTATCGCCCCGCTGGACAGTGCCTGCACATGCCTTTCGCGCATCTCTTTTCGCATGTACAGTCATGCATTCGGTCTGTCGGAGGTTATACTGATGATGTAGGATACATATGCAATGCAGTCTGACCAATCACTTCTCTGTGCCCGTCGACAAAATTGCGGGACATCAGACTGACTGAGAAGAGTAAGGGCAGTGAGACCAGGCTGAGACTGAGCAGAGACGTCCGTGGACGCGCTGCTTTACGCATCGAATTCTTTCGTGGTAGGAGCCCCTCCGGATGCTTCCGACGTTGGCGCCGGAGGGAAGTAGAGCGGCTACAAACGGGACGCAAGACGGCATCAGGAGTGAGCCACAAGTCCAAACATGCAGTCATTGGCGCCTACCGCTAGCTGTGAGTACATCTGCGTGTCTCTTCCGCTGAAATTGCAGAAGATGATCCTCTCGAACTGCGAGGTGGCGACTAGTCAGCTAAGAGACGTGTAGCTGAAAAGGCTCGCACCCACTTCCGCCTCGTTCGCCTCGAGCATCTCCCTAGTAGTGCGAAGGGCAATGTGCGTTGCGTCCTCGAGCGGATAACCGTACACGCCTGTGCTCACGCCACATAGGGCGAGAGTCCGGACCTTATTGTCGATGGCATGCTCGAGGGTAGTTTCGTAGCACGACTGCAAGCACTCCTCGGACCACTCCACCTCGTCATCATCGTACACGGGTCCAACCGTGTGCAGAACCCATTTTGCCGGGAGGTCAAAGCCCGGCGTCACCTTCGTCGCGCCGGTCATGCAGCCCTTGAGCGCTCTGCACGCTTTGAGCAGCTCGGGACCGGCGGCGCGATGGATTGCCTAGATGAACAGGCACGGGATCAATCCTCGATACCTGCGATATCAGAGGGAACCGAGCAGGTCTTACTCCGTCTATGCCGCCTCCGCCCCGCAGAGCCTTGTTCGCCGCGTTTTCTGCCCGACGAGAGCAGGAAGAAGACGGTTGAAGATCAGGTTACAAGTTGCAGATAGAATTGAGCGGCTGTAGTCGCGTACGGACGCCATCGACCTGCAGCTTCGTGATGTCTCCTTGCCTGGGTCGATAGTCACAGCACGTCAGATTCGGCGGCAGCCTGCACTCTGCAGGCGGGCGGAGTTGATGCGACTAACCACAGCGAGACCTTGTCATTGATACTCGAGCTCGGCTTAAAGTTGACCTCTTGCGCATTTGATGATGTCGCGCCCAGCTTGCCTTCCGCGTACATGTGGCTCAGCGTAGGGACGTCGTGTGGGGCTGTGAGACCCGTCATGATGGGTCTGGTGAATCTCGATGAGTGCAGAGGCAAGCGAGCAGATCTACTTGTACTGGCAAACGCTTTCGAGACTTGGTGAACAAACATGCAGCGTCGCTTCGGTCGTCAGGTGGGATCTCCAGCTGCAAGCATCGGGCGAGCTCCGTGAACGCGGGTCTCCGTGTACGTAGGCACAAGAGCCGAGGTAACAACTCGCTCTCGCACCCTTCCACAGATCTCATTCACGTCATGTCACAATGCACAAGATTCGTCCGCAAGATCTGGTCTGACTTCATTGCATACGGAGCAAGTCTTCTCGGCGGAGGTTGCCCTCGCGCGGAAACGGACAAGCTGACCTGTGTAGGCGTCTGTCTTTGCCAGGGCCACGATGCAATCTCGAAATCCACAGTGAGCTCTCCCTGTTAGACAGCGTCCCGCAGCCTCCGCGTGCTCGCTGCAACCTGACGCGCTGATCCTCCCCGTTGCAGCTGGAGATCATCTCCGCGAAACCCGGCTATGTTGAGGCGAAAATGAGAATCCAGAAGGAGCATACGAATCGCCTCTCTAGTCTGCACGGTGGAGTCATCTGCTCGCTGGTCGACACCATCGGGAGTCTGGCCGTCTGCACGCAGGGCTTCTGGCAGTCGGGCGTCTCCACTGATATTCATACAACGTCAGTTCCCGTGCTTGCTGCACCAACCAGCAATAAAGATTGACTTTGAGACTCCTGTGGCAGCTTCATACGAGGTGCCGGAGTAGAAGGCGACTACGTCAAGATAGAGGGCCGGGTGAGCCATCCATTTCGATCCGGGCTGCACCCCCACGCAGAGCTAACGCCAGACACGACCTCAGCTGCTCAATCTAGGCAAAACGTTGGCATACACCGAGACGAAGATACTTCATCCTGAATCGGGCAAGCTTCTGGCGACGGGCCTGCATACCAAGTTCATCGGCAAGAGCCACGGTCATCCCAAGTCCGTCACATTCGACGAGTCGGGCGATAACGTAGTAGAGGGCAAGATAGAGGATTAGACGCGCATGGCATTGTATGCGAGGATTATAGCAAGCATGGCGTGGGTTAGGCGATATGGACCGGGGACTTGGTCGAGCTATCGGTGGCACAGACCGCTCTTCAGTACCTTTCCCTTGCCCGGTTGCTGTTTGGTCCTCCCCTATCTCTCCGGTCAATCTGACGTTCTGCATCTCGCGTTCTCCCGCCATCGCCTCGGCCCTGCTGGGTTTTCCGCTTCCGCCGTTCGTCCTCCCTCTTTGCATCCTCCAGTGTCATGCCTTTCTCCCTGGGATCGACAACTTCGTACTCGTCAATCGAGTGCTGGTCCATCGTGGCGTCTTTGCGGAACTGCAGGGCGTGTCCGAGCCACCCGCCGTCGTTGTCGTCGAACTGCTCCTCCAGTATTTCACCAGCGTAGCCGTCCGTTGCCGCCGCGGCGTCCGTTGCCGGTTCGCTTGACGTCTGAACGCCTTCCACCACAGCTGCGCGCACGCGCGACCTGAAGCCATCCAGCATGCTCATTAAGTCCTCATCCTCCTCAGCCCGCTTCTTGCCTTTGCCTTCCCCGGCCTTCCCTAGCTTTCTCCCGCCCTGGCTATACTTTGCTCGCTCAGCGGCGAGCAGCGCTGCTCCGCTCTCCTTTGCCTTCTTGCTCTTGGTGGCTGCTCCATCCTCGTCATCCGAGCCTTTGTCTTTCCGCGTCATCTTCTTCAAGTCCGCTTGTACTTTCGCGATCTCCGCCCGGACTCGGTCGCTTTCGCTCGTCGGGCCGGTCGCAGACTCCTTGCGCTTCTTGTTCCCGGCGAGGTAGCCCTCGAGCTGCTTGGTCGCTGCTGAGGAAGAGCTACCGTTGCGATCGACTTTCGTAGCAAAAGCTGCTGAATCCCACGGTTTCGCCGATTCCGACCCAGCCCTTTGACCGTTACTGCTACCGTCCAACTGATCTGCTTTCCGCTTCTGCGTCAAACTATCATGCTGTGACGGTCGTTCCCCGAAACCTTCGGGCATGGCGCCAGGAAGTCCACGTCTGCTGAGAACCTCCTTGCTCAAGCTCGGATCGTTGAGAGCATCGTGCGCGCTTGTAATCTTGACGGTGGCCCCGCTCCCTCCCGCCTCTTCCTCCTCCTCAAAGCTCATCAAGCTCTTATTCTTGACGCCCTCTTTTTTCCGCCGACCCTTTGCAGCATTCTTGCGTGCTTCCTTGCGCGCCTTCTCCTGCTGCCGCTTCTCCGCTCCCGTTATGCGCGGCTCGATGTCGGGCATCGGGTTCTCATCTATGACGATCTCTTTGATAATGGTCGGATAGACGGGCTTGTCGGAGTCTGGGTGTAGCTCGGACTCAGAGATGGCGAGGACATTGAAGTAGGTGTCGCCTCGGACAGTGGCGAAGATGGTGTGCTTGTTCTGCAGACCATCCGCGCGGTCAAGCGTGATGAAGAACCTAGGAGGCGGGGCGAAGCATGGAGTGACCTGAGTCAGCTGCGCTGTCTATGCCTGTTGGCAACGAAGCATAGGTGGATGGACTGGGCAGGAACGCACTGGGAGAGGTTCGTGTGCCGACGGCCTGCATTTGCCATTGCGAGCAGCCCTCGCCGGCGGAAGAGCAGCCGCTGGCTGATCTCGTCCTCGTACACGTCGTCGTAGATGCTCTCCCCTCCTTCTCCCGTGTTGGTGGCATCTCCCGTCTGGACCAGCAGCCCAGGGACGACCCTGTGCCATTCGCAGCCCTCATAGTAGCCCTCGAGGGCGAGCTGCACGAAGTTGCGCACGGCTTTCGGCGCCTCGCGTGGCCAGAACTCGATGGCAATATCGCCTGCTGTCGTCTTGATTGTCGCTCGTCCCAAAGTGACGGGCTCGACGGTCACGGGCTGCGCCATGGCGGAGGATTGCAGCGGTGTCGCAGCACACAAGGAGCAGGCCGGGAGGTAGCGTCTCCTGCACACTTTCTCCGTACTGTGAACTGCTGGTGCTGCGAGTGCGTGTGCGGACAAGTTTATGTACAGCAGGCCGTCAGAGGGCAAAGAGCGAGTCGCGTGGACCCGCGCGAGAAAGGCTGGCACAGCAGAGCGGGCCAACAGGGGTTGCTCTTCGGACAAAGCGTCGGCGTGCACAATGGATAAGACTGCTACGTCGAGCAAGAGCGCGCTCGTAACAATCACTATGGTAACAACAGTGCGATAATGCAACGGATGACTGACGGCCTGCGGAACCCAAACTGCACTTCGATGGGACTAAACTTCGAGCGGAAAGGTTCCCCTCTGTCTCTCCCAGTCAGGACGAAAGAGAGAGGTTTCTCGAGAGCTTCAGGCGCTCTTTGCGGCCTGTACCCACTTCCGTAGGCTCAGGTCCGCATCCCTACCGGAACAGTCCAACGAGCGCGAGAATCAGCGGCACTCTTGCCCAGTCTCGGTACAAGGCAGCCCAACCCTCACCTTCGCTTGAGATGCTTCTTCAACCTCTTCGCAAGTTCATCGGCACATCCCTTGAGACTCAAGCTGGAATCGGCCTGTGCGTGAAACTCGAGGTTCCTGCGAAGCTCGGCGAAGACCATGACATCGATGGAGGCGACCTTGTGGACGGGGACGTAAGGATCCGGAATGAGATTGACATATCTCCTGTTTGCGCCCTCGAGCGTCTTCTGACAGGTCGCTAAGAGCGGGTGTCAAGGCAGATTTCAGCCGCACTTCACCGTCGATCCTCCATGTAGAATGGCGGACTCACCCGGAACAGTCATGGCCATCCGCTGCTTCGAACCTCCGTACTTCTGAGCAAGATACCTCAGGCTCAAGAGCTTCACCCCTGTACCAGCGAGATGAAGGGTCTCGAGCTTTCGCAGGTAGGACAGCTGTGAAGAAAGTGCAACAAGGGTCAGGAACGCAAGACGCAGCGGGACAGACGGGTGCCCTCGCGTTGGACGCTGAAGCGTGTCTGATCTTCGGATTGTAAGCCAGGCTCAACCAGCCAAGGGACTGCTTTAGCGTCACCAGATGTGCCGTCGCCTCGCAGCCGACGCCGGTATGAGAGAGGTCGAGGGTGTGCAGACTCTCCAGCCCGCTCAAGAAGGCGACGTCCGAGTTTTGCAACGGAATACGCCTCAAGCAGAGCGATCGGAGCTGCTTGAACGAGTTCGGAAGGGCAAAAACGGCGAGCGTGCTGCAGGCGACAGCCGAGGAGAGCGCCTTGCTATTGTTCACGGGGTCAGGCGAGTGTGAGTTGCTGAGGTTGAGCGCGTCAATGCCAAGCGCACGAAAGACCCAGAGGATGTCGGCGTTGATAAGGCCTGTCAGGAGTGTATAGCCATCAGTCTACTGTGGCAGGTGAAACACATCCAAGACAGACAGCACAGGCTCACCGTTCTCGCCCAGCTGCTCGATGAGCGTCTCAGGATCATCCCATGCGAGGAACCTCTGAGCTGAATGACGCAGGGGGATGGGGAGGTACTGGATGACCATGTCTTCCAGGGAGGGCGAATTCGCGAAGCCCGCCTGATATCCCCACAGCTTCATCCCGAGGCTCTGCACGGTCTCATCGCATCCATAGGGCGAGTTCTCCGAGTTCAGTAGCTCTATAGACTTTGACGAGCGTGCAACGATCCTGCTGCCGCCGTTGCCTGCAGCTCCGCCCTCCCGGGCGCCTGACTGTCCGAGGGCGTGGTGGCTACGACCAGGCTGGCGGTTCATCTCCGAGGTCTGGAGGATTCCGACGACATCCTCGAATTTGGCATAGATGTTGTTGACGGCTCTCTGGACGGGCGGGTAGTTGCTGCAGTCGGCGTTGGTGCTGCGGCTGGCGGGAAATGTCGGGAGGTCCGGGCAGGGCATTGCGTCGAGGCGGAGGCGGAGATCCTTAGACGGAGACCAAGCGGAGATCCTTAGACGGAGACCAAGCGTTGATGTACGCTGACCTCAAGCAGAACAAGAGAAGCAGTAATCAGAAGAAGAGAAACGAGCGAGAGCGACGAGCGCACCCGGCCGATGCCGGGGAAAAAGGAGGTCAGGCCGGAGAATGAGCAGACTGGCCAGGCCCAGGTGGTACGCCACTTGACGCGTAGCACATACAGGACCCCTCGTTTCATGATGGTCCAGCGGCTGCCTCTATTCAACTGCTATACTGCCACTGCATATGATATGGCTATTCGGCCTTCGCCGGCGTGCTATTGATAACCCCGCCCGCGCCTGCACTCTGCGCTGCAGCCCTCTTTTCTCGCGCTGCCGCCCGCTCTGCGCGCTTGCGCTCGGCTTCCTCCAGCTGTAGTGCAAGGGCGATAGCTGCTGGACTTCGTGCTCGAATCTTCTCGCCGTACCGATACAGAATGAAGGCTGAAAGCGGCGGCGGAGGAGGAGCGGATTAGTCTGGCCGGAAGGCGGACCACCAGCCATAGATCCATGTGCGCGCGCTCACGTATCACCGATAGAAGGAAAGCAATCATGGATAGTAGGAACGCTGCCCAGGAGTACCCCAGGTTGTTATCTGCGAGGCAAGCGGGATTAGCTGACCATCCGACGGCGGCGCTTCCTTACGCAAACAGCGAACTCACACATCTGAACAGTAAAGAGCGGGAAAATAAAGCCGCTGAAAAGGCCGAAATCGACATGAGATACTTAGCTGGTTCCGATGATCAACGCTTGTTCTCGCGTACTCACCTGAGATTCCGTGCGAACGACTGGGAGCTCATGGCGCTGGATGCATAGATCGTGTCTATGTGCGACATAATAGGCAGCATGAGCAGCGGCTGCGGGTGGAAGCCGAATGTCTGCGGACTCACAGGCATCCGCCAGGTAGACAAAGACTGCATTGGGAGCGTCAGGTCGGCGGCACCAGAGCAGGGCGAGCGTTCTGAGGGATGCATGACTTACCTCCCTGGTATATTGCGTAGATACCGCTGCGAAGCAAGACGAGGGGAGTTCAGCACGAGCATAAGCAGGAGAAGGGAAGGGCTGAGCGCGGCCTCACCTGATCAAAAGGGCGAGGGCGATGAGCGGGCCTGGCAGTCGCGGCGCAGCCGTCAGCACAGCTCCAGCGGCGCGCGGCACACGGCATAAGGCACACGTCCGCCAGACTAACCTATCCAGTGGCCCTTGATTGCCCAAGCGAAGATCAGGCTACCGACGGCAAAGGTGAGCCCGCCTAGCATTGAGCCCCAGAGCCGGGCTTCCATTCCCTTGGTGGGGTCTACGAGAGTGCGCGGAAGGGGTCCTCAGCAATACATCAGCATAGCAGCGATGCTTCAAACTCACGGTACTTCTTGTATGCGACCTCCTGAACGTTATTGAGCGCATATCCCAAGAAAGCACCGACGATAACAGCAATGAATGCGAGACCACTCTGACCGAGTGTCCAGCCATAGACGTTGCGGTAGACCAAAGGTACAGCCTGTACGAGGCCATACATGCAGCCCCAAGCGAATCCGACCCAGATGGACAGAGACATGACTGTAGAGAGATGTCAGCGATCGGCTCCCCTCATTTCAGCTTTGCGCGCCAGGTCCACCTCGGCTTACCTATCGGCTCCGTAAAGAGGAAGTATACCGGTCTGGAGACTCCAGTCTTCATGAGGACAGCTATACTAGCCCGCTCCTCATCAGCACGGCATTGATAGCGGTCGTCGTTGTGCTTCTTCCGGAGGGCTGCAGCGCGTTTCGACAGGATGACATTCCCTCGCGTTTCGCGGAAGAAAAGCAGCACTACGACAGTCGTCACTCCTGCCATCATCATTTGAATCCATTCGATCCATCGCCTGCAGAGCAGAACTGTCAGCGGACACGGCCGTAGATACCTGCGAGCGCGCTCACCATCCGATCTCTTGCGCTACATAGCTGAACACCGCCGGTCCGATACCCTGGCAGCCGTAAGTTTGCGTTAGCGGTCTGCTAGGCAACATCGAGTCAGAGCATAGGGTAGATAGGCATTTACTCACTGTACCAGCAAATGCGCCGATTGAGAAGAGGGCCATTGGGCGGCCTCTCTCCTTGGCTTGCCAAATGTCTGCGATCGTTCCCCCCACCATCGTCGAGCCTACGCTCCCAGCTACTCCCGAAAGGAAGCGGAACACGCAGATAACGGCTATACTGGAAGAGAGGGCGAGTGGCAGGTATAGGAGCGTGAAGATGACGAAGGAGGCTCGATACATGGGGTTTCGCCCGTAGACTTCGCTCAGAGGCGCAAGGAGCAGGGGTCCTACGCCGAAGCCCAGCGGATAAACACCGAAGGCTATCGAGCTGACGACGTGAGAGGTACCGAGTTCCGCTTGCATGGGCGTTACGCCGGCATTGAAGCCCGGGCCAGCGATAGCAACGAGCGTAGTGAGCCATGCACCTGCCAAATGAAAAAACACGTCCGCCGTGCATTGAATGGACGCACGGGTGCGGAGCAAAGGAAGTGCGTCAACACAGGAACCAAGCTTCTCGTACTACATCGAAGGCCGAGCCGTGACGCACCAATGCCTGTGATGATCCATTTCCGCCGTCTGGACCATTCGAAGGGATTCTCTGGATCGTCGTCCTCGAATTGCACGTAGATGGGTTCATTGGACAACGTAGAGATGCCCCTTGTAGGATGGCTTCCGGATCCATGGGTTGCAGCCCCTTCTTGCGGATCTCGCGACTTGCGCGATAGGGAAGAGCTGGTGAGCTGTTCCTCGACAAGAGACGACGAATTATCGGATGTGCTGCTTGCACGCTGCCGTTGAAGGGGTTCGTCGTTGCTACCAGGGATCCATCGACCTTGCTCCTTGGACCATCCCAATCTCGGCTCCTCGGCTTGGTGCGCTTCTGCCTGCTCTCCTGTAGAGCGCTGCGCCGCCTCGAGATCGTGCATATTATCGATCAGATGTCTTCGAAGCTGCTTGTGTCAGGACGAAGGGCAAGGATGCCTCTTCCGCTGACTCGCTCATAAAGCACCTTCGGAATGGACCTCTCCGAAGGACCCCGTGGTCGCCGAGGCGCGGGATCTGCACCCTTGCCGAAGCATTTCGGCAAGCCCCGATAAGATGCCCACGCGGGTGCGAGAGTGCGCAAGACAGCACCGGGAGTAGTGCAATAGAGACGACAAACTGAGGCCGGCGTAACGCGCAATCGCAGCAGATACTCGAGCGATGATGTTCATACGTGGTCGAGGTAGAGAAGGCAGGATGGCCGAAGCCTCAGGCTCACAGTAACGGGAGCCCGTTGCTCGACAGGGAGAAGCCACAACACGCTGATACAGACGCAACAGCTGAGAAGGGTGTATCTGGATAGATGGACGCAGCGGGTGGTCGCGCTTGGAATCTTGCGGGAGAGCGTTCGGATGGGTCCCGAAGGCCTGGAGCTGGCCTCTGGAGGCTGGATTTTACCGGACCTTGCCTTCAGTGAAGAGAACATGCTGCGGGAGCGGGACAAGGCCGCACGTCTGGGAGGTCAGCTCGATGTCGTATAGTAGCGCCGCCGTCGTAGGTCGCCTTCAGTGACACACTTTCCGGATTGCCCAATCGTACTTCATCCGCTGGAGCTTTTCAGGTGCTGCCCGGAGGCGTGTGGTCGTGTAGAAGACGCCTGCGAGTATACGCGAAGGAGACCATTTTAGATTAAACGCTTCGTACGCCCGCCGGCCCAGCGAACACGAGGGTAATCGTCCGTACCCGTCCCGGCCGTGGAAATGAGTTTGATGATGTGGACGCTGCGGGAAGGCAAGCGGAAGCGTCAGCGCGTGCTTGGGGAAGCGTCCGTAATATTCGAGACTGATATATGCACCGAGCCTTTCCCTTCGCCATCTTGACTTGTCCTCTTCGTTGATGAGTCGAAAGCGAAGGTGTCTCGACGCCTCGACCCCTCGGCACTTTTCCGGACATGCACTGGGCGAACTCAATGCATCATCGCATCGACAGCTGCGTCGGCAAGCTCCATACAAACGCGCACATGCATCCAATCCGAAGCTGTTGCATGTACGGCATGATACTACAGACAACAAGGCGTTCTAGAGGGCACGTAGAGCCGCACTGACACAAGGCGGCACAATCAAGCAGAGCAGGGTGCAATTTCGTAGATCTTGTCGACATTGCCTTTCCGCATCACTAGGTGCGGCTTGCGTTCTTCCGCATCTCGACTTCCGCCAACTCGCAGCTCAATCTCGCTACTGGGCACGCCCTGCCCGTCGTAGCTGCATCGGATGTTGCTGCCGTTGATGACCTGGACCAGCTTGCCGCGCTGCGATGTATCACGGATCTCGACGAAGCGCGTGTCAAAGGCCAACACGTATGGACGGTAAAATACGACCGTATCGGGCCGTCCTTCCCACTCGATGATGTCGTTCATTCTCTCCTTGAGCGGGTCGCCGTGCCGGTCGGCGAAGAAGGCGAAGCCTGGAAGCAGGTGCACAGCGTGAGCATAAGGACTCCTTCAGCAATGTAGAGACAGGGGAGTTTGGACTCACTGTCGTAGCAGAAGAGGAACTCGCTGTCCGAGATGCGGAACAGGGCGATCGCACGCGAAACGGAGCATCTGCGCTGCAGAGCGATCATGTTCGTATCGTACTTGCTCGGGTTCGTCTTGATCATATTCCAGTCCGGGAACTAGGACGACCAATGAATCTGTCCGCGTGAGCCATCTCCCGGTGCGGACGGGCCTGAACAGACGTGACTCACGCTTCCCGACCGCAAAGTCTCAATATCGAGGATCTCGAAGCCCGGTGCGCAGACCAGCGCAAGCTTGCTTCGCGTGAAGGATAGGGTGTACACTGCCGTCGGCACTCCTCCGTCCTGGTGGGAGCAACAGCCTGTCAGAACACTGAACGGCAGATGTGGATGTACCAGACCATAGATGGGCCGCTCGCCTTGAACAACCTAAACCATTCCGTCTTCTTGCCTCCCATTCCGAGGAATCTCGTTTGCTGCACGCGTGATCGCTCAATGCCTGCCACGGGCTCCATCGCCTTCAGAACCGTCGAGCTGACTCCATCCCGCTTGGCGTATACCACGAGCGTCCTTTCACCGACCCTGCCGACCTTGAAGAAAGTCACCTCCTTCTGGCCCGAGACTTGTTGTGGTCCTTGCTGCCCCTTAGCCTCACTGGAGGAAGAGGACTGCACAAGCGTCTCGAGAAGGTAGGCAAGTAGGCGGCCCTCGGTCTGCACGAGGAATAGGCCAAAGTCCTGCAGGACGGCGCATTGCGAGGTCGGGATTTGCAGGATCTGCCGAAGCGTTGTCGGATCACGTCGAACCGCAATAAAGAGACCATTGCGGGTGCCAACAGCGATGAGAGGCTGTCCCGATGGACCGTTGAACGGGCAAGAGGATAGGACCTCCCCCATATTTGGATGTGGTGTTCCCGTTGGCGAAGGTTTGCGCAAGTCCGGATCAACGAGCAGGTTGAGCTGGAACACTTTCCTGGCATCGAGTTCGGCCTTGCGGACTGCGATCGCTTGCTCGGTCTTGACTTTCCACGTCTGCCTGACCTTGTCATCCTTCTCATTACGCGGCGACTCAACGAAGAGAGTAAGGGTGCCTCCCGACCGACCAGCGATTTGAAACTGAATCGGCCACATCCGTGTCTCGGCAGCAGCGGCTGCATTGGAGCTGGCCTCGCGTCGATCGCTCGACGAGCCTATCACGCTTCGCAGGTGGAAGCCAGAAGACCGCAGCTGAGATGGCTGGTCCCACCCGGACAGGGTGAGCATCTCGAGCCTGATTGGCTTCTGAATGAGGCGAAAGCCCTCGACAGTGCGCCGCGGCTTGGCGATGCAGAGGTAATTATCGAAGACCATAACTTGGTACTCTGTCCATTCCGCAAGGGTGCCCTCTGGCTTTGTGAACATCTTGCCGTGATGGAAGAGCTGGCGTACAGGGTCTCGTAGATCGAGGTCGTTCTAGTTCAGGGAAGCCATCAGCCGGCAGGTACAAATCCGTGAGTACCGAGGCATCACGCACCGTAAAGTTGGCATCCTTTTCGATCAGCTTATCGTAGCGGATGCAAGCTAGCTTGAGCTGCGCAGTCGCGACATAGGCGTCGCAAGCGGCACACTGCTCGCGAATGATGCGCATAGCTTCCTGAGCGTTCTCGCGATCTGGATGATCTTCGGGTGTCCGCTTGACATATTCGGCCAACGGAAGGAGATATCGCTGCAGTCGGATCGTTGGCCGCAAATGGTAGTGACGGAAGTCCTGCTTAATGCCGAATGCTTCACGTCGGGACTGCGAGGACGCGGCCGGGCAGAGACAGGCAGGTCAGTCTTGTGAAAGCTGTCAGACCCAACACAAGGTAACGCACAGCAAGAAAGGTTGAGAAAGCCGAGTTTTGGTTCTTCTCCTCGTTGACCAGATACTCTCCCATCACTTGGGCCTCGGCATAGTCCATGTAAGCCTGGCCCCATTCCAGGGCAGCATCGAGAATGATGTCGCCAATGGAGTGGACAACTGGGTTCTGTTCTCGTTGCCTGACCAAGAAAGCACCGATGAGCCTTCCAGAATGCGTGCGCAGCTCATCCAAATTGGCGAAGACTTGATTGGTGAACTCGACAAGCCGCACGGGGTGCACGACGGGCGGGTCGGCCAGGCGTAGCGGCTCGTGAAAGGCAGTCTCGAGCATATCGAGATCCTTCTTGTAAGCTTGCTCTCCCGTGATGATCTCGTAGATGACGTTCTGCCGAGCCACCTCCTTTGGGCCAAGCTGCTCCATAAGTTCCGCTGACGCCGTTGATGCCCAGGCTTCAGGCGGCGCAGCTTCTTCCGCTGACTGCGCCAGAGACACTGATGAGGGCTTGCGCTTGAGGCCGAGCTACAAGTTTGATGAGACAGTCAGCGAGCTCCGACGATACGGCCTAGACGGCACGGCCACTTACCGGATTCGCTCCATTCGGACAGTAGAGAGAGTAGCAAGCTCCTGTCATGCCATCCATGCCACAGAACGGTGAATAGCATTTGGTGAATCGTGTAATGACGCCGCTTGGCAGATCCTCCTGGCTTCGGCCTGCCCTGTCTACCAATCGCGATGGGCCGGCACTCGTAGCAGCGGAAGCATCGAGATAGTCGAAAGTGGCTCGGTCCTCGCCCTCTTCGAAGCAGAAGACCTGCTCTGCCGAGTCTCGGATGCGGATCACCTCCCACTCAACCTCGTGGAAGAAGATGTTCTGATGCAGCGTCCTCGCTATTGCCAGAGCTATCCGCCGATCGTACGTGTACGGCAGCGGGAGGATCTCCGCTAGCGTTCCGATGAGCTGATCGGCAGTGAAGCTGCTAGGGTAGTGCACGGCGCCCTTGATGTTGAGGCCACGAGGCACGCGGTCTCCCAAAGTGCTGGCGAGGTTACTGAGCAGAGCCGGGTTGAGGTCTTGCAAGCCGAGACCATTGAGTCTCCGCTTCTCTCGTTCAGGATCTCTCCTGAAGCTACCGTCGACTGAGAGCGAGAACGCCGAGGGAGACAGCGAGGGCTGCTTCCGCATGGCCGTGGACGTTGATGAGTGCAGACTGCCGTATCTCGACGTCATAGAGGGTGCGGACCCTGCGTCGAGTGAAGGCGACAGCGAGATGGACGGTGATGTAGGCAGCGGGGGCGTCGCGCTCGGATAGCTAGCCTTGCGTACGCGAGCTCCACCCGATCCCCGGGCGGGCTGAGAGAAAGAAGCATTGCGAGACTTGCCGGCTTTGTCGCTCGCAGGCGACGTTGAAGGGACTGAGAAGGACGCAGATCTCGAGGCGGATGACGCAACGGGCGTCGGTGCCATAGGAAGATTGGGCCTGCCCCTACTTGACGAGGACGAGGGCACAGGCGCGGTAGCTGCGCTTATCGTGTGCTGTCGAGAAGGGGTAGTGTATGGTGTATGGTAGACGCGGTCTTCCAGGGACGAGTGTGGTGTTCTTGCGTGAGCGATAGGGTCAGAGTTGGAGTGGGTAATGGCGGGCGGCTGCACGCTTGGCAGCATCTGAAAGGCGTGCTGCGGCGATGCCGATGGCGAAGCGGCCAGTTGAGGCATGCTAGAGGATGGCGAGCTGTAGTCCTGATATACAGAGGAGGCTCCACTGGCAGATGGCCGTGACCGCTGGTAGCTATCGCTCTGGCCCGAGCTGCCAGGGCGGCCGGTTTGCGCGGCCGTTGTCATATTCTGTCTCTTGATGGAATCGGAATAAGACGACGAGGAAGACGAGACGGGTAATCCACCCGAGCTTGTACTGCTTGACGGTGTCACGGTCGGCGGTTTTCGATGCCGCGGTCTTCGCACGCTACCCTGATTCTTCAGCTCGTCCGGTACGAAACCACCAGACGCGTAGAACTCCTTGGCGAAGTCAGACTGATGACTCTGACTGCCTATGCTCGAGAGTGTGCTAGCCGTTTCATACGTGGTCATCGAAGAGGTCGAGAAGCTGGAAGCATCGCCTTGACTGTCGTCCTCCTCGGTCGGTGTGGGAAGCGGGCGTACTCCTCGCATTGGCGGGTTGGGCAGGGATTGCGTGCTGTGAGCGCTCGACATGGAAGGTCGGGGCGCGGCTGTCCCGATGCTACCGCTGATGTAGCTGCTCGCCAAGTAGCCGTCATTGTAGCTATTCGCGCTATCTTGTGATGGCCGCGGCGAAAAGCTATTGGACCCTGTGGCGTAGCTGCTTGTGCTGTTCGCGGACGATGATGCAGGATAGGAGGAAGGCGTGTACGGCGACGCGGGCTGAGGCCTGTACAGCTGATCGTGCCCGACCGCGGGATCGTGAAAGCGGGCGTAGTCATTGCGCGGCGGCTCGACGCGACTCATGGAAGCCACAGTTGCCACCGTATTGTTGCTCGCTGTACGACCCCGTGGGGCGTAAGGAGCCGTCACTGGCTGTCGATGTGACGAGCTAAGAGTCGTATGGGCCGTCTGCAGTTCTGGCCGTGACGCCTGCGCGAGGCCTTCTTGGCCACGCCAGCCGGTATACGACGCTGACCGGGCTAATGTCTCCTCGTAGGTATCCGGAGACGACATCGCAGGCTGCAAGGCCATGCCGTTTGCGTCGCCGTACCCATGCTGAGCCTGATAACTGCCCTCCGCACTGCCTGCGGACTGCAATCGATGCGGCGGCCGATGATTGCGATAGCTTTGCTGCAACTGTGGTTCTGGGCCGGACAAGCGAGCCATATCCCCGGCAGCAGGCTGAGGCGAAGGTGTCCGGCTTCCGTACATGGAGATGATGCCGGCGGCTGCGCCATAAGCGGACTCCCTGCTAGGGCCGGACGCATTCTCTGTAGCGTACGAAGGGCGCAGTGCATCGTTCCCGCTACTGCGCAAGGTGGCAGCCCTTGCCAGGCCGTCGCTCCTGGCGCCCCCTGCATCCGCTGCCGTCCTGGAACTGCTGGTAGCTCCGCTGGCATTCCGCTGTGTCGGCGTGATGGGCGACGAGAGCGGACTGTGGCGGGCTTGGATAGCGTCCATCTGCTCCTCGAGCTGCTGGAAGAGATTGCTGAAGCCTGCTCCGGTCGCCGACGTCTGCAGTGCGGGCAAGGTCGGCGAGTCGGCCGTCGAGGCGCTTGACGCTGAGCGGTGGTAGCCTGGCGCGGACGGGGTGTAAGCGCTGCCCGCTGACTGCTGCAGCGGAGAATCATGGCGCTGCGAGCGATAGCCATCATCGCCGTCTGTGAGCACACGGTTGTCAGCTTCCCGCATCCTCCCGTGCGCGTGCGCGTGTACCGACGCGCGACCGAGCACCGCTCTCCACTCACGCTTTGGACTTGGAGCGTAGCCGTTTTGGACAAGCTGATCGCCACCGCTGCTATTGTTCATTGCACCTGCATATCCCCACTGCTGCTGCTGCTGGTGCTGCGCAGGATAGTGCTGGAATGGCGGATCCAGCGTGGGTGCCTGATGCTGTCTCAGCCTGGGATCCTGCCAGCTGCCCTTGATGGCCCCGTTGCTGCGAGCACCACTGCTCGACCCGGATGCTGATCCTGATCCTGATCCTGATCCTGATCCTGATCCTGATCCTGATCCTGATCCTGATCCTGATCCTGAAGCTGACCCAGATGCATAGCTGGAACCGTTGCGTCCTCCGTACGCTCCACCGAGCTGGTATCCCGACATGGCCCACTCCTCCGCGGACAGGGATGCCAAGGGCTCCCAGCAGCCTGCTGTTGCTCCTGCGCCGACTTTCGCTATCCGGGCGCGCCCCTCAGGTTATCGCGACGTATTCTAGCCAGGTCTGAAGCGCTGTCGTTCCCTCGCTGCTGTAGGCCAAGTGCGATGAAGCCCAACGCTGACCGACGCGGGGAGCAGCACCGGCGTTCTGTTCGGTAAGCCGCGCCGCTGAGAGTGCCCAAAGCCAGCTGGGATGAGATGACGAATGCAATGACGGCGGGGCTACACAACCCTCCAACAGTCACTGTGCACCGTAGCGTCCGCTGCTGTGCCCGTGCATCGTTCATGATTATTTGCGACCGCTCAAGATTACAACAGCATGACGACAAAGAACCTGCATACTGCTGGCATAACTGCTACCGAATGACGAATGGGGTACTGCGCACGGGAGTCTGGTTCTTGCGGTCGTGTGTAGGTATTAGCCCTTTGCGTGTCAGGCGTAGGCCAGGCTAGCAGCCACGGCCTCGTCTTCTGACAGCTCGGATCTGTAATCGTCATCATCGTCATCATATCCATCGCTAGGCTTCTGCCGCGCCGTCGTGTCGCCTTTCTCTTCCTCGCCTTGCAAAAGTCCTTCTGCTCCAGAAGCGCCATCCTCGGAAGGCAGGCCGCCGTCTTCGGATGCGGCATCGTTGTCGTCTGGCTGACTGAACTCGCTTGCGATGATGCCCTTGAGCCGCATCGTGATGTCGCCCTCGTCATCCATTACGCCACCGTCCTGCTTGCCGCCGTCCGATGAGGCGTCGTCAAGGCCCTCCTCCCTCTTGCGCTCTGCGGCTAAGGTGGAACGAGCGGCTGACTGTCCACCTTCTGCGGGGTCAGCCGGTGCCACTTCGTCCCCTTCTTGCTCTGCTATCGTCGACGGGAAGTCCGCAACAGACGGACTGTCCGTGCTCATGTTTAGTGAGCGGATCTGCCGTCGCTCTGGTCGGACTCGCGGACTGAGCGGCAGGTCGTCCAGCTGCAATGCGAACACAGATCAGCTTCTTCGCTCAGCCATAGCCCGAAATGAGGACGCTCGCTCACCTCGTTCCCTGTGAGCTGCGCAAGCAAGCCCTTAGCCTTGTCGACAGGGTCGCCCTCCCGTGTCGTAAAGGCAGGAGTAGTCGGGCTCGCCACGTTTGAAAGGCGCTTCTCGCGCCCTGCTGGCTTGCCAGCTCTCCGCTGCGCGCGCCGGCCGAGGTCCGGCTTTGAGCGCAGGCTTGCAAGGAAGTCGTCGACGCGGGCGCCGGAGTCCGCTCCGGCTGCCCCAGGCTGCCTGCCCTCTTTGGCTGGAGCAGGCGCTGCCATTCTCTCCCGCTCGGCCTTTCTCCGCTCTGCCAATGCTTTCGCCTCGGCTTGGCTGATGTTGTCCGTCTGTGCCTGCTTGTACGACGCCAGGAACTGGTTCAAGTGCCCAAAGAAGTCCGTCGTTTGCGTGTCGGACTTCTCGTCAAATGCCGTCAAGACGCTCGAGAAGGCCGACTCGGCGAGCGTCACTCTGTCCTCAAGCGACTGCAGCTGCGATCTGGCCTGCCCAACGAACTTGAACATCTTGATCGCATAGCCGTCCTCGTTGTCGTTGTCCAGCGCGTCCTCAAAGTACCGCTTGAGCGCGCTCGAGACCACAAGAAGCTTGCTTTGCAGCTCGTTGAGGCCTTTCCGCGTGTCGGCGAGGCTCACTGCGGACGCAGGCCGACCGTTAGTCTCCAGTGATACCCATTTGCACGCTGATCATCGGCACGAATAGCCACTTACGGCGATAAGTTTCGGCAGGCTGTGTAATCTCGTCAACGAAACCCTCAAGATCGGGTTCGGCTTCCTGAATAGTCCTCTGCAGGAAATGGAGGTACGTGCCTCCGCTTGCTGCTTTCGTGTCGACGATCCGGTTGAGACTGGCCAGCTTAAAGCCAAAGGCTCCACCGTTCCTTCCGATACCGTTATTGTAGTTGCCCATAAGGAGGATAAACTTGAGCAGACGCTTGAACTTTTGTGCCTCTCGAAGACTCTCGGAAGCTTGGGCAATGGCAGAAGCGTTCTGACCGTTTGCAGAACCCGTCAGCGTCCATCTTCCCATCTGAACATCTCTCTACCCAACTACTCACATGGACAAGCGCAGAGTAGTTCTCGGCAAAAGTGCCGCGGAAGAGCATTCCGTTGACCCTGATGGTCAGGTGCTCAATTTTCATGAGCTCGACCAAGAAACGATCTGCAGGGTGGAGCAGCGCCAACGAAGCTTCGTCTTCCGTCTTGTGCTGATTCAGCTTGCCCTGCATCTGTGGGTTAGGTAGCATCGGCAAGAGCTCCGTTAAGAAGTGCTCGGTACACAGCGTTTCATCGTAGGCGTAGATGCCGTGGGCGATGGCAAGCAGCTTTTTGACCATGTCCTGCTCGTTCGACATCTTTTTGATGAGAATTTCTGCAGCAGGAGGCCATTTACTCAGACGATACTTGCGAAAGTTTGCAAAGCTGCCATCGAACTCACCAATTCTCTCCTGGGCCTTCGGCTCCAGCACGCTGACGTACTCCTTCTTCTTCTTCGAGGCTGCCGCCTTGACAATCTGCTTCGCCTTGAACTCGTCCTCCATTTGCGAGAAGATGCCCTTTTCCTTGAGCTTCTGTGCCCATTCCATCTCATCCACGTCATTTGCTGCCCAGATAGTATGATCGAGCTTGTCCGGACTGATCGTCTCCCAGTTGACCTGCTTCATCTGGATGTTGGCCATGAAGGGCATCTCCTTCCGCAGCCGCCCACCAGGCCCGCTAAGGTTCGGCGTCATCGCCGCGGAGCTAGGCGCAGAGGGGGGGCCTGGAGGTCTGGGTGCGCCAGGTGCGCCGGGCGCCCGGGGTGGTGCAGGTGGCGGTGGAACAAAGACGCCCCTCTCGGGCAAAGTGATGTGGCTGCCTGCGGGCCCGACAATATCATCCTTGCCGACAATCTTCGCATTGTCACCGAGAGCAACTAAGCGACGGGGTTGCTTGAGCTCGGAGAGGAAGCCACCAGGCATGGATGGCCTCGCGGGGAAAGACGAGCCTGGAAGAGGCGGTGGCGGTGGAGGAGTGGGCGCAGATGATGCGCCAATAGGAGCTGACAAGCTTCTGTTGAAGCCGGGTGCAGGTGGAGGAGGTGGTGGCGGAGGTGGTGGAGGTGGAGGTGGGCCACTAGCCGATGGCGCGGTCCTGGCCAGCATCGAGCTGGGCTCGGAAGAGATCGGCACACCTGGCAAAAGGCTATGTTGCGCGAGGGGCGAAGTTGGCGATGGGCCCCGCATGACAGGATCAATCGACACCCGCAAAGATGGCGAGCTTGGCTGAGCAGAACCCGACAGCTCGAGGCTCTCGCCTGTCGGCGTGCGCCTGTGTGACTTGGGCGGTCGTTCCGGTGTCGAGACGCCGGAGTCCTGCCGCGAGTGAAGCGATGTGAGAGCAGTATCGTCCGAGCGCATCGTGTTGAAACTGCTCGACTCGCGCGTGTATGTGCTCTCGCTCTCGTCCTCCGCGTCTCGGGCGGGCGAGTTGCGTGCCTTGATGGAAGCGAGGAGATTAACTGGCAGCTGTTTGGCACCAAAGCGGCCACTGTTCGCAGACACGGAGGGCTTTAACTGCGTGGGAGATGCCTGCTGAAGTTTCGCAATCTCCGTTTGTGCTCTCGAAGGCACTGGAGTGTTGTCTTTGCTGCCGCTTCTCGAGAGAGGGGTCGAGGGCGAGTACTGCATCTGCCGCGTGGCTGAGGGCGAGGGGCTTCCTCTGGTCCGGTCTCGCAGCCGCGTGCTCTGCTGCGGCGACATGGCACTGCTGCCATCCGGCATCAAGCCGAGATGCGCTGATCCCGCAGCCAGTGTCTGCTCAATGTGCTCCCGGACAGCATTGTCGTCGGCATCCTCAAACATGCTCTTGCGCGTGTCGCGATTGCCGGGCGTGTTCTTGTCCGAGCTAGAACCGGCAGCATCGTACTGCGCAGGCGATGCCACAGCGGGCTTGCGCGGAAATGGACTCGCATCGAGCGGTCCGCTGCCGTTCCGGCTGATGTGTCTGCCCTCGAGCCTCTGAATGGCTTTGGCCCGCTCGATCTTCTTCTGCGTGAGCGCCATCAGCTCTCGGCGGTCGAGGACGCCATCGTCGTCCTGCACGCTCTCAAGCGTCCGCGCCTCCTTGAGCATGTTGTAGAGCTCGCGAATCTGCAGGTCCTGCTGAGCCATGGCATCCCTGTGCGACTTCTCGACCTCATTCAGCTTAGTCTTGAGCATCTCGCTCGCCTGGCGCGAAACGACGAGGTCCTCCTCGGCGCGAAAGACCTGCGTCTTGAGCTCCCCCACGAGTCCCTCCTCGCGCCGCCCGACCTCCTCCTGCAGCTCCTTCTTCTCGCGCTTGAGCTTGTTGTTGACCTGCTTGAAGACGGTCAGCTCCTCCTCCATCTCCTGCAGGCGCGCCTGGTCCGAAAACTTTGCAGCGAGTGTGGCCACGCTGGTCCCGACGACGGAGGAGAAGTCCTTGTCGACAGGCTTGCGATCGAAGACGATGGCCGTGATGAGGCTGTCGATGATCTGGTAGTATCGCACCTTCGCCTCGCCTTCCTGCTTGATGAAGAGCATGTGCTGCAATGATGAGACGAAAAAGTCGTAGGCGCGGGACCCTTCGACAGACGATAGAATGGCTCGGAGTACGTCCCAGGGGTTCTGAAAGTCTTTCAGAGTATCCTCCTTGAAGTGCCGGACAAACTCGTCGTGATCGCTGTCGGCTCGTTCTTCGTACGCATCGAGCTGTCGCTCAATCTCGTTGTGCTTGAGGTCGCGCATCTTGCCGAGAATCCGACCCAAGCCGGAAGCCTCCATCTGCTGACGTAGATGCAGCCTGATCTCTAGCTCCTCAGGTATCACGGCTATCGCGTTGATCAAGAGGATGTTGGAAAGCTGCGATGGGACCCGCTTCAGCAACTGACGGCACGGCAATCGCAGTATGAGCAGAAGTACTCACACAGTACTCGACCAAGGCACCCTCGCCCGAGCTATCAGCGGCGTTGGCAGCCTGCATGGCCATCTGTGCCTCTCGGCCGCGCAACGTCTTGATCTCGTCACTGGCTCCGACGAGACTTCCCATCTTGCCCCGCCCATCCAGGGTAGTCTCAAGGATGGTGAACCATGCGTCGAAGCGGCCGTGATCCCCTCTGACATTCATCAGATTGTCTAGGCCTCGCAGGACGTAGTTGTGCCCCGTGACGTTCTCTTTCGTCTGATAGGCCAGGAAGATCAACATATCCATGACGAGCTTGCGGGCCTGGATGTGCGGGGATGAGATGTCGAGGACAATGCTGAAGATGCAGTGCGGGTAGTGGAGAGCTGCGTCTAGGCCGATCTGCAGAGAGGCACAGGCATGTCAGCCTGTCTGGCTTGGCGCTCGCAACAGCTGCGATGGTAGTGCGCACCTGACTGCGCTGCAGGAGATCCTTGAGACATTTGACAATCTCTAGCTCGAGGTGCAGATCCTGCTCCTTGCGCGGTATCGGCAGCCGCGTGATGTTGGCCAGGGCGTTCGTGAGGACGGACAGCCCCTGCAGCTTGACGACGAACGTGTCGACCCACGCAATCTCGTACGTCCGCAGCGCCACACGCAAGCTCGACACGGTCGCAGGCTGTATGCTCCCGTCCATGAACTTGGTAAGGTACCATTCTGGCGTCTCTGTCTTGCCGCGCGTCCGGGCGGCCGTGCTTGCGGACGGAATGCTCGCGAGTGCGTTTACGGCCTGCTGGATGATGGGCGTGTGTGTATGCTCGTGGCCATGCCCCGACGAGCCGGCGGCCGACGCGGCGGACGAGCCGACAGAAAGCATGGTGGGCGTTCCGTGCACGCTCAGGCTCATCCGGTTGTCCGAGCCCGACCCGAGCGCTTTGCGGGCCTGCTGCCAGTCCTGCAGCTTGTCGTTGTAGACCATGACCCACTTCTTGTTTGTCGGGTACCGCGCCATCTCGTCGCGGCGATTCAGGGGTACGGTGGTACGCTCGAGCAGGTCCTGGAACAGGTACTCGATGTCCTGCTCGTTCTTTGGGCGCGGAAACACAAACTCGGAGGATGTGAGGGACGGAGTGGAGAGCGACGGCATGGTCGGCGTCGTCATGCTCGTGCTGTGCGTGCTGTTCAGGGAGGTGGACGATTTCTGCGAGTGCATCGAGTGGCTCGACGCCTGCGATGAGCGCATGGAGCGGTCGCTGGCGGACGGCGTGCCATAAGGGTACTGGGCAAAGTTGGTATGGCGGAGCGGCGGAGACGAAGGCGCTGCGTGGGATGTGCTGGTCATGGAGCTGTCGGCGCGAGAAGATGACCTGGTCGACGAGACTGTGTCCTGGCGCGAGAGATCCGCATTGCCACCGCTTCCACCGCCTCCACCCCTCGAACTGGTCGTTGAGAACCGTGAACCCATCTCTTGAGGGTAGTAGATGCCACCGGATCTCGAGCTCCTGCTGCTGTTGCTCCTCTGGGCAGGGTGGTGCGAGCTTGACGAAGATGTGGACGATGCGGCGGCTGACGCCGAGAGCGAATCTCCATGGTGCCGCCTCACGGCCAAAGTGGTGTTGGAGGCCGTCGAGTCCCTGCTCGCGGTGCTGTCCTGTCTAGACCTGGCCGTTCCTGCACTACCTTCGAGCGCAGTGGCACTCAGCCACGGGTCCTCTCCAGCAGCATCTCCTCTCCGGCTGCTCCCGCGGGACGACGACGTTGCGGAGCGTATGCTGCTGTTGCTCTCGTCGGTGGTGGTGGTAGACGTGTAGCTGTGCTGTCGCCTTAGATCTGGGGTGCGCGAGCGGTTGTGCGCGTCCTCGTAGGGCCTGCGCTCCGGGATGAGGTGCACGGGCGGGGTGATATCGCGCGGGCCCGGCCCGTGCATCTGCTGCGATGCAGCATGACGCTGGTACGATGGCTGCGACTGCTGCTTGAGCAGATGGCTGCTGTCAGCTGCTGTCCCTTGCTGCTGGGAGGAGCGGGCACGCGACGACGACGCGGGTGCTGCACCCGACGCAGGGACCAACGACGGCGGCGGAGGCGGTCGAGGGGACGACACAGAGTAGGTGGAGGAGCGCAGTGCCGATGCTCCGCTGCCTGAGCCTGATCCTGATCCCAATCCCAATCCTGATGCTGTTGGCGGTTCTGCCTGTGCCTGCCTAGGGACTGGCGGGACTGCGGGTGCGACCGTCGCGCTGTACGGTACGCTGGTGGTCATCCCTCCTCCCCCTCCTCCCTCGCTGCTATCCCCATCGCCCGAGCTGATGGTGCGCGATCTCCCCTTGCGATGCCGCCCGAACAGTGTCGACATGGATGGTGTGTGTGTGCTGTATCAGATGGCCGTCATGGTTGGCGATAGTCGGACGCAAGCATGGCGACAAAAGGGGCCTGGAGGATGGATGGGATGGGGCAGGCGGCCGCCGCTTCTCCTTCTGACAATCGCAACAGGATGCATTGCATGAGGCAGAACAGTCCACCCCGTGTACGCACAAACACCACAGCAATGCTTGCATGCATTGCTTTTCGCCCTACCTAGCTACACCTCTAGGCTGTGGGCTCAGCCTGCAGGAGACGAAGCGTACGTCACGCGTTTGCTGCATCACACTGACTGCGTGCAGCAGGAAACGGAAGAGCGCGAAGCGAGTTGCGCATCTCCCATTGCTGCTGCTGCTGCTGCTTGTCCATGAGAGTTGTGCATCGCTGTACATGCTGTCCATGCTCTCGAGGTTGTTTACGCGTGTCCTCTGCCTCCCTCCACGCCGCTCCGCTGCCTCGATGGGCGTTTCGGCGAGTACGCCAAGTGCGCAGCAAGTGTACGACCAGTACAGGCTGCACCAGGATGGGCTGCACATCCGCAGCATCTCGGTGTCGGTAATTGCGGCGCAGGAGGCTCAGGGCGCAGTCGCAGCGTCACAGGAGGTGGAAGAGGGTGGTCGCAGCAATAATGACGGGTCAGAGGCCACTACAGCAGCAGCAGCAGCAGCAGCAGCGGCCACAGCATCATCGCTTCGAATGGTGCAGGAGGACGATGGCGAGCTCACCTTCGACGCGCTGGCATACGAGGCGGGCACGAGCTCACCCTCGCCGGAGGCAGTCGCGACCGCAGTGACATGGATATGCGACCCTGCAGCAGCCCGCAAGACGGCATCGACGTCGCTGCTTCGCCTATCCGTGTCTGAGCACGACGAGCAGCTCCAGTTCAGCTTCAGGACGCGCCTGCTGCCGCTGGACGACGACCACGCCTCGGACACCGCCGCCACCTCGACGCTCGCGTTCGCGTGTACAGAGTCGCCCGTCGCCCTCGAGCGCGTCCTGGCAGAGAGGAAGCGCGCCGGGGTGGGTCGCATACTGCACCTCTGATTCTGACGCGCTCCATTGTCCCATACTGACTGGGCATGAGATGGCGCTTCTTCTTCCCTCCCGACAGCTCCAACATCACCCTGCCTTGACGTCCATCCACACCAGACCCGACCGCGCCACGGGTCAGCTCGACTTTGTCTGGACCTATCCAGCGCCGCTCGGCGACTCTGGCAAGCGGCATTGTGCCTTTCTCTCCTACCTCCCAGACTCCGATACCTTCCACATTCTCGCAGCCTTCTCCTTCTGGCTCGACGTCCGCCCGAGCCTTGCGAAACAGGCCAGGACAGCAACATCCGCGCCCCTCCGCTCGGCCAGTCCCCAGCCAGGCACTGGCCTCTTCCCTTCGCACTTATACGCCTCGCCGCCGACTCAGTATGCCGTCCTCCCACAGCATGCGACCCCGAGCACCGACTACCTCTCCCCGCGGCCAATGTACCCTACATCAGCCAATATCAGGCGGACGAGCTGGCAATCATCCCTCCAGACGCCTAGCGCCAGCAGAGCGAACGACGGCAGAGCAAAGCGCTACAGCTTTCAGAGCGATGTGTCGCGCTCCGGCTCGCCTGGCCACGGGTCTGACGGGCACTCTGCGGCAGGACACGCCTCTGCGCCTGCCTGGTCGCAGCTCCAGCATGCCGCAAGCTACAAGCGCCCTGCACCACAGCGATCAGCCACGTCGCCCGTGCTAAGCCAGGACGCGCTGAGCCACGCCAAAGTCCGCCAGGCCTCAATGTCGTCCTCGGTCGGCCAGAGCCAGCTCGCACAACCCGCGGCACCAGGCCCACATCCGCCATCCAGCTCGCCGCAGCTGTACCACCCCACTCCTCTACCAATCCTCGGGCCCATCGAGGATATCCCGGAGGATGGCCCGCTGTTCAAGGCGCACTGCAAGGAGATGGAGGAACGCGCGTACTACCTCCGGCGCTCGCTGAAGCAGCTCATCAAGTCCGCCGAGGCGTGTACAGTGCCTTGCGCCTCTTGGACGACGCGGAGTACTCGTTCGACCACTCGCTGCACGAGCTGTCTGGCTCAAACCCAAACGCCGTCGCTGCCCTCAACGATGCATACTGGGACTCGGCGAGGAGAATACAGGGCTTTGCGAGGAAGGAAGGGATGCTTCGCCTCGAGGAGCTGGTCATTGAGCCCCTCAAGCGGATAGCGAGCATGCTCAAGGCGGCCGACATCAAGAAGAAGATCTACGATGCCGAGTCCAAAGCCTTCTATGACCACGTCCATCGGGTGCGTTCGGATGGAATGCCATCCTACGCATGTCCCAGGCATCATCTGACCAGTTGTGCCACCGTACCGAGTGCAGTACCTGAATGTCAAGAAGGAGACCAGCTCCTCAGAAGGCAAGATCCGCATAACAGCAGCCGATGACAAGCACAAGATCAAGAAGGACAAGTTCGCTCTGGCTCGATTGGAGTACTACAACGCGCTAAGGGAGCTGGCCGTCTTCAAAGAGTGTGCGACTCTGGCCACTCTCGCGCACTACGTACACTCGATGCACGACATCGCCGTCGCGTCCGGGCGGGACCTCGACGGCACAACGACGGCCCTCGACGACCTCGATTTGCGGATTGACGCGCTGTCCGCCGAGATCGAAGACAAAAAGACGGAGATTGAGACGAAGCGGCGCACGCTCGAGATGTCGTTCGCGATGCAACGGCCGGATGGGATTGGCGCACAGCAGCAGTTCCAGGCGTCGCGCCCTTCCCTAGACGCGAGCGAGCATCTCAGTCCGCCGACGGGGTTTGGCGCGCCGAACCGGCGCATGCGGGTTGCATCGAACGGTAGCACAGAAGGACTTGCGTTGTCAGTATCGCCGGACAGCAATGTTGGCTCGAGCGGACCGTGGCTGCAGCCGCCTTCGCCGCTGCCGACGCCCGCCGCTGGCCGCGAGAGCTCGTCTCCGACGAACGACCTATCCGCCCAGCTCCGGCGGAAGGAGGGCTTCCTGTGGGCGAATACGCGGCCTATCTCGCATCAAGGCAACGTGGACGCCGTGAAGCACTGGCACAAGAGCTGGGTCGTGCTCGCCGGCGGGCAGCTCTGCGAATACGCGGATGACAAGCTCGAGCTCGCTGCGCAGCCAATCAACCTGCGCTTTGCGACCGTGCGAGAGGCGCGCACGCAGGATAGACGCTTTGCGTTCGAGGTCATCACACCCTCGCTGCGGCGCATCTATCAGGCCACATCGACGGAAGAAGCACAGTCGTGGTTGCAGACTGTGGCGAACGTGATACAGTCGTTGCTCGACGGGTGAGTGCTGGCCCTGACGTCGCTACACTCAGTCTTTCAGCGAACATCAGCTAATGAATGCTGGCCTTGCAGCACCTCCTCTGTCCGCCACTTTGTCCGTCCCGGAACAGAAGATCAGGGTCAAGCTGGAGAGCTTGGCCTGGGTATCTTTGCCGGGAACAACCGAGCCAGTGCAAGCGGCAGCAGTACCGGCGACGGGATGTATGCTTCCGCTATTGGCCGAGGTGGCGCTCATGGTGGAGAGACGAGCAATAATGGCCCGGCTGAGGGTATGAAGGCCGTTCTGGCAAAGCTCAACAAGCCGTTACAGCGGCGAACGTCATCGGGTCACCGCAAGCGGGATAGCGTATCTGCCCTTGTCTCAAACTTAGCTGCCAACGCACGCGGCAAGAAGGACAAGGACAGGGACCGAGAGAAGGACTCGGGACAGCCGCTCTCGACCCTCCTGGAAGCGAGTCAAAGCATGGCGAGCTTCTTTAGCGATGCCAGGAGCCCAAACCCTTCGGCACACGCTAAGTACGCTTCGAGCAGCATGGACCGTCCCGGCCAACATGCACCCGTCCGTTCGCCGGAGTTTGGCGCAACCGAGCCAGTGCCATACGCAAGTCCAACGACGACCGAGGCCGAGCTCGACCAGAGCATTGCCACTGCCGTCGACTCGGCTTTTGGGCCTGTGAAGCAGGGGAAGCAGACCCGCGAGTCGAAAGACCGGAATCACAGGGAGCTCTTGGAACTGCTGCAGTTGCCGGACAACCGGCATTGCGCGGACTGTCTTGCGAGAGATCCAAGATGGGCCTCTTGGAATATTGGGATCTTCATCTGCATCCGATGTTCTGGCTTGCATCGGGCGCTCGGGACGCATGTGAGTCCACCGAGCTCTTATCGATACGGGCAAGAATTGCTGAGCGCAGAACGCCTCTCCTCCACAGATATCCAAGGTACGAAGCGTGGACCTTGATGACTGGAATGATGAGCAGCTTTCACGGATGAGAGAGCGAGGTAACGAGGCGGCACGGTTGCTATGGGAGCCGCCAGAACTGCCGCCTGAAGTGAGGACTGATGCGTAGGTGACCACTGCTTGTTTCGGGCGATAATATCACGCGACTGATTCCTCCCTGTCATTCGCCTTTCCTCCAGCGCTGGCTTGATCCGGATGAAATACGTCGAGAAACGATGGCACAAAGAGACCTGATAGTTCCCAGAGTGCTGTGCCACACAGCCGTAATTCATATCTAGCGCTTCAAATTCGTGTCTAGCAATCTTTAGCATTCATATCCAGCATCAGGTGTTCAACGGTCATTGCCTTGTCATGCATGTCATGCCTCGACATGAGCTCCCGCAACCGCGCAATGTGCGCTGTGGTATAGTGTCACGCCGATCTGTCTGCCCCGATCGCTCCTGTCTGTGGGCCGTCGGTCGGAGCACGATCTGATGCACTGCATGGACTGTCGTTGCGGGAACGAGCCTAGAGAAACGGAAACAACGGCTGTCTAGATATCACAAAGTCGTAAAGAAAGGCATCTGGCAAATCTTTTCATGCCTCGGCATGCTAAACGATCAGTAGAACCCAGGCATCCCTGTCTGCATCTGCATTTGTGGCGGCGCCATGCCGTTGACCGGGCCATTGCCAATCATCAGCCGCCCGCCAAGGCCGCCGAGGATGGGGGCCTCGCTCTCCTCCTTCTCCTTCTTTTCGTCCTTGGCCAACAGCTTCTTCACTAGCTCCTCGAGCGCAGTCACGCGCGTGTACTGCTCGCGCTGAACCTGCAGCGTGTAAGGCATCGTAAAGTCGTTGAGGCCATGTCTCCACGACAGCTCCGAGATGAAGTCAGGGCGGAAGAGGTCGTAGCAGATGTACACTGGCAGCAAGAGGGAAGGGCATCAGGTTTTTGTGTGCAGACCGCGCGGAGGAAAGCAGCAGCAAGCCACTCACGGCATGCGGTGTAGCATTCCTTGTTCCCGAGCGAAACAAAGTAGCTCAGGATATCCTCGGCCTGCTCCTGCTGCAGCGACTCTGCAGCCGTAACCATGGCATCCTTGTACAGCTTGTCGGCCTTGCTGAGCCCGATGGAGTCGTCCCACTTCCCGCTCTTCTTGTACAGGTGCGCTGCGATCCTCCGGAACTCGAGCAGCTCGTGCTTCTCCAGCCGTGCAGCGAGAGCGGGACTGTCGAAGTTTGTGTTGGTGTCGATTGAGTCTCGCAGTGTCGCAGCGTCTTCCTCCTCGATAAGGAGATCGTGGAAGGCATTGTTGACGGCCTCGAGGTCGTGTGATTTGATGGCGATAAGATACGGCTTGACGAGAGGGAGGTGATCGTGCTTCATGATGAGCTTGACGACCCTGGAGTGGTCGATGCGAGGGCTGAGGGCAGAGAGGAGGTCGTTGAGGAGAAGAGGCTGCTGCTCGATGTAGAAGTTGAGAGCCTTGTAGTAGATCTCGATGTTGGCGACCTTGACTACAATCTCCTTGAACTGATTGTGGTCAAAGGCGTCGCCAGAGTGCTCCATCATCTGCAGTGCAGCGTTGTCAAACTCGTCGTACTTGACGTAGAGGAAGACAAGCTCGGACCAGAGGTGCGCCTTCTCGGTAGCGGAGATGACCTTTGGAATGTTCACCCGCGACCAGAAGAGCTTGAGATGCTCCATCAATGCCTGCGGCCGGTACTTGGCGTAGAGAATGGACAGCTCGGTGAACATGCCCATGTGCGCCCGCTCGAGGCCAAGTCCGGCTTCGAGCAGAGACATGAGCTCCTCAAAGTAGCCCTGAGTTTCGTAGAGGCGGACAAGTGCCTGAAGCTCCTCAGCGTGAACGATAAGGTTAAGACCGCAAATTTGCGCCAGTCGGAATTCCTTCTTGTCAACACACGCGGCATTGACTTGCTTCCAGACCCTGGTAGGCGGCACCTTGCCGTGTTAGCTTTCGGAAGCGGTGCACCCCAACGACGAAGGAACTCACTGGGTGTTGCCGGCCTTTCTGGCAGCATCAACGGCAGACTGGTTCTCGCCGAGGTAGATGAGCGTAGTGGCGAGCCGAGCCCAGTTGGAGATGCTCGAGAATAGGAGCCTGGCGGCTTCGTACAGGCTGGCCTCGAATGCTTGCTCTCCGGCAGTGAGCAGGTCCGCAACATTCGTCATGGCCAGGAATTCCTCCATGTCGGACAAGCGGTCCGTCTTGGCGTACGCGACCACGAGTTCCGTATCGATCTTCGGCTCGCGCAACGTCTTCCGGGCCATCTGCAGGTATCGGACCATGTCGTCGTGCTTGCCAGCTCGCTCGGCAGTCTCGATGACCTCGCCATAGTTGCTCGGGTCGCCAGCCTTGATGTACGAGTCTAAGCCGGCAGGAAACCATTAGCCGCTGCAATCTCGGCCCGTAAGGCGAAAGAGCGACCCACCGATGGCATCCTTGATACGAAGACCGTCCAGCTGGGCTTTACCGAGACGGCTCCAGACGGCAGGCTCGTTGACCTTGTTAGCAAATTGGTAGGCCCGGTCGATCGAGACGATGTACTCGACGAGGACGTTGACTGCATCAAGGTGCAGGCTGTTCTTCTTGAACAGGGTGAACGCCTCCTCGTAGAGCTGATTCTCGATGGCAATGGCCGCAATTTCCTGGACGTCAAAGCCCTCGACTTTGTCAATGTAGGCCATGACGCGACCCTTGTCGGATCGGATGGCGGTGAGCAGGAGAAGCTTCTTGAGATTGGCGTTGTCGTTGAAAGCGGAAGGCTCGAGAACAATCTTCTCGAGCAGCTCGATAAGCTCGCCCGGCAGATCGGCTGCGAAGAATGCCTTGACGGTAACGGAAACGTCTTCAGGGTCGATAGACTCTGGCACGGCTGTGGCGACAACCTGGTCGATGAGTTGACGCCGGTGGACATTGTCCTGCTTGAGAACAGACGTCCACAGATCGAGCTGTCTCCGCTTGACGAGGTAGCGAGCCTGGTGCTTGAACATCGAGTTCTCATCCGTGATGGCAATGAGCTCTTGGTCGCACAGACCCTTGGCGTAGGCGATGTAGGCGAGGTAAGGGTCTCGCTTCTCGCAGTACTTTCCGACAACGAGCGGGTCATAGATCTGCAAGAGGCAGCCACAGACGAGTCAGTCGAGCTCGAAGCCTCGCAAGCGTACAGAGACGCACGTTGTTCTCCTTGAGGAAAGACTCGGGGTTGTTGTTGCTGTCAATGCTGATCTTGGCGATAGCATTATACAACGCCGGCTCCTGCTGTCCGGCAGCGATCTTGCTCTCGAGGAAAGGCAGGATGAGCTTGAGGCGGTTGCGCTTTTCGACCTCCTCGACAAGCTCGTCGATGCTCATCGGCCCAGTGACAGAGCCGAGAAGCTGCTTGATGGTGCTCTCGTCGCAGTCGACATCTAGCAGACCGCCGATGACCTGAGGCGTCCGGGCAGAGTTGACACGCTGCACGTAAACTTCGATGAAGTTCTGCAGGCCGTTCTGATACAGGTAGAGGACGAGGTCGTGCACAAAGCCGAATCGGTCGCAGACGATGATGAGGGGCAGCTGGTCCTGCAGCTTGGCCTCCTTGAGGAAGTTCTTGACCTTCTCCGGGTTGTAGTGGTTGCTCTCTCGGCAGATTCGCTCGACCTCGCGGATCTGTCCGGTCCTGGTGGCTGCCTGAATGTACTTGAACTGCACCTCCGAGTCCGTCGACATGTTGACGATGGAGCCGAGGTAGTAGTATAGACCTGCGGGATCTGCCTTAGCTCGTTCCTTGACTAGGTAGACACAGTCGGTCTCGGCTCACCCTCGAATGTCTTGAAAGACTCGAACATCTCGATGAGCCTGACTGGGCCGACGAGCTCGGAGTACTTGGTCGCAGCCTGGACGACAACCTGCAGGTTCTGCCTAATGTTGACGCGGAGCATCTCCTTGAAGCACTCGAGGGTGTTCTCGACCGTCAGCCTGCCAAAGTAGTTGACGAGCCACTATCGCGTCGAAAAGAAAGTATTGCGTCAGTACGTCATTGCAGGTTCGGATGGAGCTAACTCACGTCGTGGTTGATGAGATTCGTGTTGACAACAACCCTCTTGATGTCGTTCAGATCGTCGTAATGCTCGAGGGCCTGCGTCGCCGGTGACAAAACTCGAGTCAGCTTTCGTCGCCATCTCGACAGAGGTGGCGAGCAGACTGACCCGCTGCAACAACCCCGCCTTCTCGCACAGGTTTGCAATCCTTGGTCGATCGTAGTGCGTAAACATCTCGTTTCCGAGGATGGCATCGGCGACCTGAGGCGCGTTGTTGAGGTTCATCTCGAGCAGACGGGTCTGGAGGTGCCCCTGCTCAGGCTGGTTGTCCTTGAGTGCCTCGAGCAGGAATGACGTCGCTTGCTGCGTCATGTTCTGCGAGGTGAAGATGTCGACGACCCGCTCGAGCTCGACGAGCGCGCCGCCCTCGTTCTGCACGAGCATCTTTGCGAACTCGGCACCCTGCTCTGGGTTTGAGCGCGTAATGTGCTGCAGCAGGGTCGAGTAGTCCGGAGTGTAGCCCACGCGCTGTGCGTAGACAATGATCTTGCTGTACTGTCCGGTCTCGGCGAAGCACAAGACGACCTTGTTGGGCACATTGGCTCGAAGGTAGACGGACAACGCAAGCGTCATGTCGTGGGCACGGACAATGTCTCCGAGCTCCTCCGAGCAGTCGATCTGGAACACGCGAGGCGAGCGACATCAGGCCACGAGCGCCTCCCATGTTCAGCCTGCGAGACACCCACCTTGTCCTCCTTGAGCCACTTCTCGAGCAGCTGCTTTCGGCCCTGAACCAGGACTGGCCTGGCGAGCTCGAGACTCTCGAACTTGTTGAGCTTGCCCTTCTCGAGGAGGATGCCAAAGTACTGCAGAATGGGCGACATCTGGCCGGCCTGGACCTGGATGCCCTTGAACAGCTCAATCGTCTGCGGAGTACGGAGGATGCCCCGGGGCGAGTTGGCGGCAACCTTCGCAGCCTCCGAGTATGAGCCGCTCTGGAAGAGCTGCTGGAACTGGCGCTGGTACAGGTCATCGGCGCCCGGCAGGTTGGCGCGCGAGGCGAGCTTGATGGCGAGCTCGGTGTTGTTGAGCGTGCGCAAGATGTAGGGGATGACCGTCTCGTCGTCGACAGATACGGAGAGCACCTGTCCCTTGCGGTTGACGCCAATGATGCCGCTCGTCGCCTCGTGCTCGCAGGTGACGAAGATGGTCTCGCCAGAGATTCGGTTCATGTAGACGCACGCTCCAGACTCGAGGTCGTACAGGTGGATGAAGCCGTATTTTGTGACGAGATATACGACGCCGTAGCGTCGCGAGACCTGCATGGCGACGGGAAAGTCGTTGGTGGCCTCGGGCGGGAAGAAGACGTCGACGGCCTTCTTGGTGTACGCAGGCGCGTTTGCGGCGTGGTCAATCTCGACAATGTGTAGCTGCGAGATAGAGCATACTCCTCGTCAGAGGCTGTCTGAGGCAGACTAGGGCGTGCACCGCCAACACACCTTAGCACCGGTGGCCGTCCTGTTGGCAAAGGTGAAGAGCTTGTTCTCGGTCGCATTGCCATCGATGTTGATATTGGCGAAGGCAGCCGCGTGACCCTCGATGGGCTGCGAGACCTTCCTCTCTGTGCTGTAGAGCTGGAGGGATCCCTTGACCTTGAAGCCGTCCGGCGACGGGTTGGACGCAATGCCGACGAGCACGAGCCACTTCTCATCGCTCGAGGCGCGGTAGTTGATGATCTGGTGGCCCAAAAGGTTGGCGTGGCGGTCAAAGACCTTTGTAGGCGGTGCCTCGCCAGTGGCAGGCCAGTGGTACACGGCTGTCTCGGTCACAATGCCGAGCGTGACGGGCGAGATCCACTTCCAGAACGAGACGTCCTGTGATCAGATATGAGTGGGTCAGCACCGTCCCACCGCGCCGTTGCAGTCGACCCAGGCTAGAGGCAACGCACCTCGTGCATCAGGTGCGATTTGACCTTCTGCTTTTGGTCACTGCAGGTGAATGACTGACTTAGCTGAGTGCAGGCGAGTAGTCGCAGACTGATGAGACACACATGTTGAACACCTGGAGCTGTCTTTGTGCTGTGAGCAGGCGAGCAGGTGCGGTTCCGGACGGACGGGTTCAGCGCGTCAAGCCAGGCACACAGCGAAAAGGCGCGCAGAACATCGTCGGCTCACCTCGAAGCGCAATGATCTTCTCGGTGGGGTGCATGATAGCGCTCTCCGCGCTGATGGGCCGTCTCGTCGTGTTGTTGGCATCGCTCAGGTCGACAATGACCACCTCCTTCTTGGCTGCGTTCTGGTGATGGGGTCGAGGGCGGGCCAGGCAAGGCAAGGCAGTGCAGGACGCAACAGGCAGGGGTGCGCGCAGGATCAGCGTCAACCCAGAGGAAGGCGGCAATCTCAACACGCAGGAAGACGCATCCGCACCTCCTCTCTGGCGCAGATGAAGCGGTCGCTCTCCATCGTCAGAGTGTTGAACCCGATGGAAGCCGGCTGAATCCCTACAGCCGAGAGCTGCGTCAGGAAGAGGGCGAGAGGTCAGCACTGGTATGCCCGTATGCGGCTATCTGTGCCGCCGTTGTCGTCATCGCCGCTGAGCGAGCAACCCACCTGCAGGTGCTCCGTGAACTGGATGGGCCTGTGAGTGCGGCGGCGCGCATGGTCCAGCCAGCGTCAGTCCAGAGTCCAGCGCCCAGCACCCAGCGCAGCGGTACAGGGGGGAGCTACAGGACGCATACCTGTCTGCCATGATGGCTGATTCCTACTGAGTGACTGCTCTGGTCTGATATCCTGCCCTCTCGTTGCTCTGTCTCTGTCTGTTCCCACTCAGGTGCGCACGACAGGCGCGCGTTGGGTGGGTGGGTCTGCGGCGGCGGGGTCGGCGTCGGCGGGGCGCGCTTTCTCTCGAATCTCTCCTTCTCCTGGGTAGTCGCTGTTCTGCCTTGATCTGCGATAAACTGCTCCTGACAAGTCCCAGCCGCTTTGGTTGTGGTCACCTTCCAACACGGCGCAGGCTGACGGGGAGGAGGGCCTCGCTCGGGCGCACCGCGGGGCACAGGGTCAGGCACAGGACAATCACAGGCGTCTCGAGTACAAGGCTCACTTATAGAGACAGAACTCGAGGAGCCAGTTACAAAGAAGCAGTCACGCAAGATGTGTCAATGTATGTGATATTTCGGGGATGGCCAGCGTGCAGGATGGCTCAGATATGCTCTAGGATGCGGGGCAGGGCTACATCAACGACTTACTATCTTTTGTGTACGGACAGGAAGGACAATACCGAAGCCATGACACTTGTCGAAGCTGACTACGTACTCTCTAAAGATGGAAAGGTAGGGAAACGGGGAGTAGGGATGTGCGAGGTCGACAGCATCTCTGACTCCAGCTTGAGGTCACTGGCCAACCCATCGAGCCCAGGCTGCATCCCCAGCGTGTCGTACTCGCCATCAACCATTGCCGATGAGGACGATGAGGTGGTCGAGAATGAGGCCTGCGAGGACGACGTGGAGAAGGCTCGGGCTTTCGGTGTCTTGCCACTCAAGAGCATGTTCATGTCCTCCCCCTCGCCAACCGCACTATCGCCGCCGATGCTCGAAGCGACGCTTCCACGGCGGTGCTGCAGGTAGTCCGAGATGGAAGTGTCGAAGCCTCCGGCGGACAAGAAGCCAGTCTGGTCGCCAACAAAGGCGACTCCGCCCATCCCCCCTTCCCAGGAATAGTCTGGCTCCGGCATGGGCGGGAAGCTGAAGGCCGGAGCAGGCTGAGCAGTCTCATGTCCAGTCGCTGCATCGTTCGAATCAGCGCTTGCAGACATGTTCGAGTATGAGGTGGCGGACGAGACGTCGGAAAGGCCTCGCGACGGCGGTCGCTGGCCAAAGTGCGAGTATGTCGACGATGCGAGCGACAGGGTCGGGTCCCCGCAGCCCACCAGGTTGGCGAGCAAGTGACCATAGTCCTGGGTATGGCCTACATCAGTTGAGGCCGAGGTGTTGAAGGCGTTGAAGTACATCTGAGGGTGCTGCTGGCCATTGACCGTAGGATAGAGAGGCATAGCAGGCGTGGCCGGCATGGCCATTTGCGCCAGGAACTGCGGGTCCATGTTAAAGATCCCTCCATCGCAGGGCTGAGCAGATTCGGTAGCGGGAGCGATCTCTCGGATATCGGCCAGGGTGTGTCGCCTGGCGTGTCCGCTGCGATAGGGACCTGCTCGACTGGAAGCGCCGCCCATCAAGGACCGGTATGGCTGCTGTCAGAATAGAATAGGGAACGATAGGACGAGGTCAGTGTCGTCGTATACCCTGGGGAAGCTGCATGTGGCACTGCAACTCACCGACGCCTGTCCACTGCTCGTTGAGCTAGCAATGTGGCTGTTGCGCCTTGCCTTGTTGGCGGTCGGCGGGGTCTTGAACATGTCCTCTTCGCTGCCGCCAAGGTTGAAGTCGTCTCCACCGAGGACCTGAAGACCGCCAGCGCTCTCTGACGGCTGGTCATTTCGAGGTTCGCCAGAGTCGCCCGAGCGATTGGAGGCGGAGTCATCGGTGCTGAGGGCACTGCTGCTGCGAGCCATTGAGCCACGTCGGGAGGATGCTCTGGCAGCAGGTGAGGCGGGCTCCTTGCATAGCGAGAGAAGAGGTACGGGATTTAGTGTGCATGCAGCAGATTGGGCGGCGCAACCGCAACTCACGGTCCTTGGAATGCTAGGGGCACGACTGCCCTTGCTGCGCCTTCGGTTGGGAAGCAGTCCCTGCGCAGCTCGCTCGTGTGCAGCTAGCTCGAGTGTGCACAGGACCTTCAGAGGGTGATGCTCGTCGAGGTAGACGCACTGGAGATCGCGGTGTCGGGACTCGGTCAGCAGGGGCACCGCCTACACGGGGACTACAATGGGGCTCACCTTGCGGAAGTGATCACGTATCGTGATGGGTCGCTTGAGCGAGTTGGTTCCTGCGCGGTAGGCGCAGCTATTATTGCATACCTGTGCCTTGAGCCACTGGTTCGAGTGTGGGTGTAGTGGCCTAAAGGCGGGGCTGGCCAGACTGCCATCCTTTTCCCAGGCCATGATCATCTGGGTGAGTGCGAAGTCAGCTGAGGTTGTTACGAGTGAATTACCGCAACACCGCCAACTCACAGTGGCTGGCGGAAAGACCAGCTTGATGGCGCCCGGTACGCCGATTGCTGCTTGGGCCCGAGCGTTACCGAGCTCGTACAGCGTCGCGTCCTGGGGCGACCAGATGTATTCCTCAGTGCCAATGTTGGTCTCGACCTGAGCTACGATGCTGCTGTCGATGGTGTCGGGCGGCGCAACGATGATGGATGGGTAGCCGGAGGAGAGCCCGCTCATTGAGTCGTGCATGTGACGCACAGCGACGGAGCTCTTGACGGGGCTGGCGGACGTCTCGATGAGCGTCGGCACGGCAGGCGCTGAGGCATAGTGCTGCATGGCGAGACGAGGGAAGTGATTGGGCTGGTGTGGGAGTGCAGCGGAGGCGGGCATGGGGCCAGTCGAGTCATCGGGCATCTGATACTGCCGATAGTCGAGCGGACCCGCAGCAGTTATATACCGGCTGTTGTCGCCATCGTGCATGCTGCCTGACTCGGTCTGCATCCAAGGAGCAGGCATGTGCATTGAGTACGGCTGCGATGCGAGCATGATATGCGGGTTAGACGTGTGGCAGACAGCGGGTTTCTGGACGGGCTGATAGACTTGTGGTGCGAGGGAGAGAGAGCCGGAGCGGGACTCATCAACGTTCGAGGGCGGCAAGATCTGGTGCAATGTGGCCAGGTAGGGGAGAGAACACAGGGGCCTGCTAAATGGCCGTCAATGGTACAGTCGTGGCTGTGCCTCTCGCGGAGCATTCGGCCGGTGGCGTGATGGCTGTAGAGGCTCCTGCCTCTGCCTTGGTGTAGATCGCTTGGTCTTGTGATGCGTGACGCGTGAAAGGGAGATTGTGACGCCAACCAGGCGACTGCGATACGGTTTGCGCTCAGAGCCACGTAGCCCGGCGAACTTCGCTGAGAGCTTTGCTTCATAGGAAGCCCTGCAAGACAGGCTGCCTTGCCCCAGGCGGCACTTCCTGCTGTACAGTCTCGAGCGAGAGGATTCCGGGCCTCTCCAGACGAGTTATCATTTGTGGCCGATCGCTGGTTGGCAGGAATCCTGGTTGTTGTGCGCGGCATCTCTAGCGGAGTCCAGGCTGGCTGAGACTCGTATTCGGCAGGGACAGACCGAAGCTCTGGATGCAGAGTGGCCAGTTAGACATTCGAGGCATCGGACGTTGTGGCCGCCTCGTACCCAATCATCGGCCTCCATCCGGCACGACAGAAAGGGAAATCGTTCAGGGCGAGCTGCTGGTGGCCCTGAGTGAAGGTACGGCGGCGATAACCTCCTGCTACGACAGTGGTCAAGGAAGTCTGCCAGCAATGCCTGGCGCAGAGAGGCCTGGTTGGGAGCTCCCAAAGCGGCAGCTACGGTACCTCCAACATGGGCGTGAGCGCAGGCTGACGAGTGCTGACGCCGTAATGGATCCTTGACGAGCTGTTGGGTTGGGTACTACTGTATGTAGGCTTTGATGTGCTCGAAGCATGACCCCGGATATCGAGTACGGCCTGTCAGGTACGTATACCTCGTGGGCTGAGGACGCGTTGCGCAACACGACAGCCTGTGCTGGCGAAGGCCACACAGACAGAGTAATGCGCCTATTCGACCAGTGCGACGAATGGCAGCTCAGCGCGTGCTTGTATTGAGGCGCTCGTGCCATCAGTCTGGGAGCAAGCATCCTGGCTGCCAGGGGCGCGCGGGCGCCTTCGGAGCTAAGGCCATACTGCCAGGAGCGTTACAGGAGCAGGAGAAGCGGGCGCGTGATGTATCGCATTGACCTCAGATGACGCTGAGCCAAAGTAGGCGTGCCCTTCCGAAGTCATGCTGGGATGTTCAAAACTGAGAGCACACCGTGCAGAAGTGCTCGAGACAGGCACGGGCATGCATGTGACGCAATTCGGTCTCGTGGTTGACTATCATTGCAAGGGATTCTGCAGTACACATGCTATGGACAAGCGACATGGCGCACGTCATGACCAAGTTTACGGAGCTGGGGTCTGCGGACTAGAAACAGGCTGCATGGCATGACTTGAGAGGGGGGTCCTATGGTGAAAGCGGATTCAATGGTCCAAGCGGAAGCGAGTGCGTGTCTATGCGGAAGGACAAGAATGGCTACAAGGTGAAGTGGGAAGAGGCGCGATCCTTGTGGGTCGGGGGGAGAATGGGGATTGTGGGGCGCGCACGAGCGGGGCCACGAAGGATGGCTCATTTTGGTCTGGTCAATGGTGCGTCACCTGAGCTGGAGCCCCCTGCCAGACTCAGCGCTATGACTGGGCCCTGGTGTGAGTAGGCACGATGCGGCCGTAGCGAGCTCGCCGCCGGTTAGGCAGGAGACCCTGCGACTCTCGCTCGAGGACGCTGAGCTGGAGCGCAGAAAGGACCTTCAACGGGTGTCTCTCGTCCAGGTAGACACACTGTAGACAAGATAGGACGGTCAGATACAATTCAACAATGAGGAAGGTGTGGGAGTGCCTCACCTTGCGGAAGTGCTCCCGGACGGTCTTTGGGCGCTTCAGAGATGCTGTTCCCGCTCGGTACGGGCAGCGGTGGTGGCAGACCTGAGCCTTGAGCCTATTGAGATGGGGATAAGAAGGTGTCAGCGTACCATTCTTGTCAAAACCCAGCGAGAGATGCCCACCATTCATTGCTGTGCGAGTGCAGCGCGGTGTGAGCTGGCGAGGCGACGGTGCCGTCCTTCTCAAAGGCCGTGATCATCGTGCCAGGTGGGAAGGACATCCTGATTGCCCCAGCCTCGTTGACGACCTGCCTGCCCTGAGGCGTGTTGACATCGTAGAGCGAGACCTCGTTGGGCGACCAGACGTACTCTGCTGTCGCCGAGTTGGACTGCACTTCCGGCAGGGCAAGGAGGAACGGGTCGATCGTGTCAGGCGCAGCAACGAGGACCGCCCCGGTCCCGCCGACGAGGACGTCGTGTCCGATCGAGGCGGAGTTGCTGATACTGCGCGGCTTGGTGTCAATGGGCCGCACGAACTCGGTGGCGGCCACACCGAAGGACGAGCCGGGGCGCTGCATCTGGTGCGGATACATGGCTGCCGGGACTGGCTTTTGGTGGTAGGCGGGCGGCATGAATGGACCGAGCTTGGCGTCGCCCGATGCTCCGACAAAGCTGTTGAGCTGAGAGGGCGACAGGTCCCATGGCTTGAGTGTCGACGCAATGCTGGAGGACGCATCCGAGCCTCTGAAATCCGTCATGGCAGGGGTGGGCGGGGTATCCTGAGAGGGGAAGAAGCGGCGCCGAGCCGATGTCGGCGACGAATAGGAGCGATTGTGATGATGCGGAGGCGAGCGGTGCGATAGTGGGGAGGGAGTGCGGTAGGGAGAGCGGGAACGGGAGCGCGAGCGGTAGGTACCCGCATGCGTGTCGTGATATGGAGGCGAAGAGGTCGAGGTAGCGCATCGCAGCGGCAGAGGACGCGAGACAGGGCGGGCATGGACGTGATACGCGGGATGGGAGCGAGGTGCCAACGGAGGGTCGATAGTATAGCGCGGCATGTTTGGGCAGTCGATATGCGCAAGATTTAAGCGGAGGAGAGGGGGGAAACAGCGTGAGAGCGTCAGTAATGTGCGTCTGATGGTTGCGGCAGGCGAAGTAGCGGGTCCCCGCCGTCCGACGCGCCTGTCCCAATTCTGCACACGCACAAAGGAGACAGCACGCGCGACCTCCGAACTGGGCGGTGCTGCGACAGGCTCCATGTAGCGGTGAAAGGGGAACGGCTGGCCGACGGTCTGGTCTGACTCTGTGCGCCAGCCAACCGGCGCACACGGATCACGAGCGGAGATTGTATAGGAGTAAAGGAAAGGGAGAGGCAGCTGCTTACGGGCATGGCTCCTGGGGCTCCGACGAAGGACGACGACGACAACGTCGAGGCGAAGAGAGCTCCGGCTCGGTTGTTGATGTTGGGCGAGCTGATGCTGGACGCGGACGAGTCGTAGCCGCTGCCGCCATTGTTGTTGCTCTGCTGCTCGCTATTGCTGATGTTGTTGTTGTTGGTCCAGAACGAAGCAGCAGTAGCGGGGGAGAAGAGGGCGCCTCCGGCGGTGAAGGGACCAGTGCCACGAGCGAGCGATGTGTTGGCGGTACCGTCGTCGCCAAAGACAGGCGAGGCGGGGAGGTTAAAGTCGCCAGAACCCAAGAAGGAGGTGTCGCTGAAATCGGCAGATGAGGTGGAAGCGGGCGTCTGGAGGACGACAGCGTCCTGCTTCCTCTTCTTGATGCGGCGCTCGCCGCTGACCTCGCTGCCACCCGGGGCGGTAGAGCTTTGTAGCATCTGCTCCGCCTTGCGCTTCAGGACAGGGTCCCGGGTGACGTGCGACAGAACATCAAAAATGACGTCGTGGTGCTGCGAGACCTTCTCCGAGACCTTGTCCCACGGGACGGTGACCCAGAAAGCGCTTCCCGTACTGACGCCAGCCTCGTTCTCGGAGGAAGGGACCTGGATGTAGAGGTTGGACGAATTGGACGAGGCGGGGAGGCCGCGGTAGAAGAGCGACTCCGACGTGCTCGAGGTGATGTTGTTGTTGTCACCAGTGCTGCCCTGAGGTGAAGCTACACAGATGCTGTCGACAGCCAAGGTCTGGCCATTCTCCTGAGCCGCCGAGCCCTGAGCAGCGTTACTGGCAAAGCCAATCTGCAGCTGGTTGGGCTGCTGCTGGAACGGCGTGGCGTACGTCACCGTGTTCATCCTGCGGTTGAAGTGGGAGTAGGAGGTGCCGAGTCCTGGAGCGGGATACTGCGCGTGTCCGGTCCTTGGAGGCTGGAAGCTGTGGTAGGGTGCTCCGTTGCCGAAGAGCTGGGCAGTAGGGATGGAGGCGAGGGGGGTGGAGGACGGGATGAAGTCGCTGGACGGCGCGCCGACGGGGCTGAGGAAGACGGGCGAGGACTGGGGCGAGAAAGCTGCTGTACCGGTAGCAGTCGGGGGCGGAGAGGACGAGAGGGGCAGCATGGGGCAGCGGCGCGGCTCTCCTTCATCGTTCTGGTGTCCGCTGCTCGAGCGCATCGCCGAGACCATAGAGTGCGTGTTGGACAATTGGGACATGTTTCGTCGTAGCTGCTGTTCAGGTCGGACACGAAGCAGCTGCTCAGCTCGGGTCCTCTGGCTCTTGCGCTCCTCCGGGTCGTGGCCAGGAGCGGGAGGAGCAGCTGATGCATGGTCATCAAGGGGCAGAGGCAGTGCAGTGCGGGCATGTGTGAAGCTTGTATGCGCTATGGACAGAGCGACTCGACTTACGCTGTTGTCGTCAGGTGAGCCTTGTTGGAGTACAGCAGACAGCGTTCTTTCGTTGAGAGCGTTGCGTTGGCGTCTTCGTGTTCGTTGCAGGCGTTATCGTTGATTCAGTCGTGGGAGAGCTTCACTCAGTGAGGGCGGGGCAGGAAGTGAGTGATGGATATCGGATGGAAAAGAAGAGAGAGAAGAGAAGAGAGAGGAACGCAACGGACACGACGGGCTTTAGTACTTCGCAGCCCCCCTGCGCCCGCCCCGATACCCTCACCGGCTGGACGAGCATGCTGGGCGTGCAGCCTGGCAGGAATCTCCGCGCCGATACACACGTAAAAGTGAGACGGAGCTCGAGGTTGATCGAAAACGTCCGAAGCTCGGGCTCCTTCCAAATGAGCCGCTGATCTTTTGGGTTTCTTTCGCACGGTTGAAGCAGCTGTGGCACCCGTCGTCAACCTCGCTGATAATCGCGCTTGTGCGGTGCCGTGAGTCGGGGTTTTGGGAGGATCCGGTCTGCATTGACTGACACGACGGACGCCCCTGACCAAATTGGAAGGATGCGAGCTACCGGCCATGAACCGGGATCAGCGCGTCGGTGTTCCGCTCTGTGCAACTCCGCATCCCTCCACTCCGGAACGAATGCCGGAGGGAGGCTTTGGAAGGATTCGAGGGTTCATCGGATGGTCCGACGACAGTCTCCAAGTCGTTTCGTGACTCCATGGCCCCGCGCAAGGTTTCCGTGAGCGTAGCGGCCCAGGTACTGTTCTGTGCGTCATGAGCTGGCCATTGCCATTGCTAGCCGTGCAGGTATCGCTCATATCGTGTATGAGCCATTGCAAGCAAGGTCTTTCGAAGTGAAGTGAAGCGATGCGGCCCCCCTGCCTGCTCTCGGCTCGCGCTCCGAGCCCGCTGACGACGGACGACGCCGCGCACTCACTCGCTTTCTGTCAGAGGACCATCCAGTGAGCATCCACCATGTCAGCTTCAGCGTCGACATCAGCAGGAGCAGGAGCGGAGTCCTCATCGCAGGACTCACGCCGCGCAGAGGCGCTGGCCACCTACAAGCGGGTGAGTGCGCGGCGCTGGCTCGCTCGCTGCCTGCCAGGCACGACCCACGCAGCACACATAGCACACGCGCACACACAGAGAAGGGCACAGCTGATACTCGATACTGAGCACACAGAAAATCAAGGACCACGAGGATGTAGGGCAGAGGCTCAAGACGGGTGGGTCGCCCGCGTCTGCAGCTAGGCCAGCTCTGCACTGGCGCTGCCGCCGGGGCTGGGGCGCGTGCAGCAGGCTGAGGCGATGACGACGCACTGCTCGCGCGCACAACCATGAACAGTCCGACAGAATATCAAGAACCTCGAAAAGGACTATGAGAAATCAGAGAATGACATCAAGGCGCTGCAGAGCGTGGGCCAGATCATCGGAGAGGTGACGCGGCAGCTCGACGAGGAGAGGTGTGAGTGACGGGGCGGCACTCGGTCGACGGCCCGGACACCGGGCTGGGCCACAGCAGGAATGCAGGCTCAGACAGCGGCTGATCCTCTTGTCTCTGCGTTCCGCGCGTAGTCATCGTCAAGGCCTCGTCCGGGCCACGGTATGTCGTCGGGTGCCGAGGGAACGTCAACCGGGACAAGCTCAAGCCAGGCACGCGAGTCTCGCTCGACATGACCACTCTCACCGTCATGCGGTGTGTATACCTGTCTCTATCTATGTTCTCTACTCCAAGCGGCGTGCTGATGCGCCTTGCGACCCGCAGCGTCCTGCCACGCGAAGTCGACCCGCTCGTGTACAACATGTCCATCGAGGACCCTGGCAATGTGTCCTTCGCAGGGATCGGAGGGTTAGGAGACCAGATCAGGGAACTGCGCGAGGTCATTGAGCTGCCGCTGCAGAACCCAGAGCTTTTCCTCCGCGTGGGCATCAAGCCGCCAAAGGGCGTTCTCCTCTACGGACCGCCAGGGACTGGCAAGACGCTTCTGGCGAAAGCAGTGGCGAGCACAATGGGAACCAACTTCCTGAAGGGTGAGCGATAGCAACGTTCCTCCCTTTTTGTTGGCGCTGAACCCAACTGATGCTGTGTTGCCCCCGTCCTGTAACAGTCGTGTCGTCGGCCATTGTCGACAAGTACATTGGCGAGTCGGCGCGTCTGGTGCGGGAGATGTTTGCGTACGCCAAGGAGCACGAGCCATGCATCATCTTCATGGACGAGATCGACGCCATCGGCGGGCGGCGGTTCAGCGAGGGGACGTCGGCGGACCGCGAGATCCAGCGCACGCTCATGGAGCTCCTCAACCAGATGGATGGGTTCGACTATCTCGGAAAGACGAAAATCATCATGGCGACCAACCGGCCAGACACGCTCGACCCGGCCCTCATGCGTCCCGGACGGATCGACAGGAAGATTGAGATCCCCTTGCCGAACGAGGTCTCGAGGACAGAGATTCTCAAGATCCACCTCAACCCCATCAGGAAGACCGGCGAGATCGACTACGAGGCAATCGTCAAGCTCAGCGAGGGTTTCAATGGCGCTGGTGCGTTTGTGCTCGCCGCACACTTATATGCTATCGCACACCCACGCTGACTGGAATTCTCCTTCCATCACGCTGCTTGATGGTGGACAGACTTGCGAAATGGTGAGTCTGGAGTCTGGCCGTACCCACTTGCCCACGGCATCTGCTGACTGATTCACCATTGTGTCGGCCTCCAGTCGCAACCGAAGCAGGCATGCTAGCAATACGCGAAGACAGGGACTACATTGTGCAGGACGACCTGCAAAAGGCAGTGCGCAAGCTCCAGGAGAGCAAGAAGCACGAGGGGAAGCTGGACTACAAGGCGGTGTAGGGCGCGTCGTGTTCCTCATTGTTCTTCGCCTTCTACCAGTACCAGCCTTCCATAACGTATCTCTGGCCGTGGCAACATGTATCATCTGCAAACGTTCACGGCGATCGCACTGATGTAACGGGAGCATGTATGGCCCGTGTCACACATGTGCGAAGCTGCACTCTAACCCTGATGCTGCTTGTACACCTCCGGCCGGCGCTGCTCCCAAAGGGGCATCTCCTTTCTGATCTTGTGTAGATAATCGAGATCGATTCTACATATATACGGAATAGGGTGATCAGTCTGCGAGCTTCGTTGTTTGCCTATAGTGAGCAGGCTCACTCTGCGATACAGAAGCTTCCGCTGCCCGCATCTTGTTCGCTGTTCTCGTAGCTTGAGATGTTGTCATTGCACTGCGGGATGCGGAGCGATGCATCAGCTGAGGTCCGCAAAGCAGGGGCCGGGAGGCATCGCAACTACTTACCTGCGCCAGGATGCTACCCCAGGGATCGACGATGCACGCCGCTCCGTATGACGAGCGGCTCGTGGGAGGGTGCGATCCGACCTGTGCGGCGGCCAGCACGTACGTTTGCGTCTCTATCGCCCGAGCCCGTAGGAGCGGTTCTGTCGTTGGGCGAAGTGAGGGGTTAGGAAGGATCCAGAGAGACATAGAGGGAAGCACGCCAGCAGACTCACCCCAATGTGCCATCCCGGTCCTCGTGGCAAAGGCGGAAGGGTAGGTGATGATTTCCGCTCCCCGCTCCCGGTTCAGCAGGGCCGGCTCGGCGAAGCGCAAATCGTAGCAGGTGAGCATGCCGACTGTGTACATCAGACGTCACATCCGGTGTCAGCTGAATGTTGACTACTCGCATGTAGCGAAATGTTATGCACCCTTTCCGATTGCAGTTGGCGTGATATCCGGCAGTTTGTCCCCTCTCAGGGTCGTTCCGCTCTCCTTGACCTTCATCTGTTCCGAGTCAACGTCGAAGAGGTGCAGCTTCCTGTAGACGGACGCAATCTCTCCCTTGGGGTTGATAAGGCACTGCGTGTTGTAGCAGCGGGTGCCGTCTTCAGCATTCGAAGACGCTTTTGACCTTGCCGCCGACTCTGGCAGCTCATGGATGCCGACAGAGACCCAGATCGAGTGCTCGCGAGCAGCATCGCGGATGCCGGCAAGGAAGCTGGAGCTTGATAGAGGCTCTGCGAGACTGAGGACTGTCGGAGGCAGTGGCGGTAACAGGAAAGGAGGCAGGCAGGCGTGAGGGAGAACAGCGGATATGAATGGGAGGGGGAGCGAGGATCGACGAGGTCAGAAGCTTGGCCGCACATTACGATAAGCCGAGGTTTCAGCCCACCCTGATCACTAGGCGCGATGTAGTCTGCAGCCTCGGGCAGGCATAGGAACTCGGCGCCACGCCCAGCGGCTCGCTTGATGACGCTCTTGCACACGAGGAGGTTGATTGCCGGGTTGTTGCGCGAGCATATTTGGGCGACAGCTGCGAGGACCATTGTTGTACGCGCACTACGAGGGCGGAGCACGAGCTGATGGATGAATGGAAGGAAGGAGGAAAAGCCAGTCCAAAGCTCTGGCCATCGAGAGAGCGGCTCGATGCCGTCAGAACAGCAAAGGCACGTGCCGTACGCGCGTCGCGGCGTTAGGAGATAGAGAGCGAGGTCAGGCCTGTGCGTGCAGGGAGGCAGGGAAGCCCATAGCACACTGTAGTAGTGAACCACTTATGCTGTTTGTTGCTCTGCTACACCCTCCGTGTCGAGGCGTCACCTTCGCGACTGTATGCGTCACACTTGCTCTTCCTTGCAAGGGAACGAGCGCCCTCCGTCGCACAGCTTGACCAGCTCCCGAGTACCGTACCAGTAAGGGCCCTGGATCAGTCGAACAACTCACGGTGTGTCCATCCGCCATGTCCACCAGACAGTCCCTGTATCCGACGGGCGGTCAGCCTTCCTCCTCGGCCGCCATCAAGCAGCGCCAGATCCACCATCTCGCGTCAAGACTGCAGGAGCTCAGCAACCGCCTCGAAGGGCTCGACAGGCAGGTCGTCGTCGCCAGCCAGCACGCAGAGATGATGAGGCAGCTCGGAGGGCAGCACGCCGCTCTGTGCGTGAAGATGGAGCTCTGCTGTCACCTCGCTACGTCCCTTCCGCGACTGATCGCACATCCCTTCCTCACCCTCCCTACCCGCACCTCCAGGTTCATGGCGGCAGCCCGCGTAATGACAGAAGAGCCGTCTCAGCAGCAGGATCAGCACGGAGCTTCAAAAGGAGCCACTCCATGATGCGCCGTCTGGCAAGTCCGAGCTTCCGGGTGAGTCTCGACGAGAATGTGAGCTCAGGGCTGCACGGCAAGTGCTCTGCAGACATGGGCTGAACAGACCCTTCTCGTCTAACTTAGACAGACACTACATGGGTTCATCACGGTCAGAAAATCTGTAGCCATTGCTCTGCGCAGGTCGTGTGAATTGCCCGGGCGGAAGGGACCTTCAGTACTGTTGTTGTCGGGAATACGATCGCGAAGCGCGAGCATATGCATAACGATAATTTACACTCGTTGCGATGCAGTCGATAAGTGGCCTATGGCTATTTGCAAGAAGGGCAGTGCCGAGACCGCGATAACACTGCGGCGGCTGCGAAGTTGTCGGCCTAATACTGCTACTGCTATTGCTACTGCTGCGACTTGGTAATGCGAATGTGATGGCTGCTTGATGGACAGCAAGAGGGAGCGTGGCGAGGTCGTGACGTCTGTCGTCGTATGAAAGGAGAGTGCTAGCTCGCTCCGCCGAGCCCTGCCATATTACCGCCGAGCATGGCCCTGCGTCTCCAGCTCGGCAGCGTATCTAGCGAGGTTCTCTGCGGACAGGGGCGACGGCTGACTCTGTGCATGAGCGTGGCTGACACTTCTGCTCGCCACGCGGGCCTGTGACGAGGACATGGCGGAGGCGAGCTTGCTTGTCGTGGCCGCACGTTTGGCCCGACCGCCAGGGCTGTCTCGGGCCCTTGTATCGACATGCATAGCCGATGGCGGCTGAGGTGCAGCGTGCGGCGGGTACCCTGCAGTGCTCGACAAATGGCCAGGCTGCTGGGGTGGGGAGTAGCCCGGTCGGGCAGGCGCCACCTGCCGGGGTGGAGGAGGCGGAGGAGACGCCTCTCCTGGTAGGTAATGGCCATATCCGAGTGGATGGCCTGACGGCGGGCCGTAGCGCTGCTCGTACTGCCATGCGTACTGGTCTTCGTACGGCGGGGGTGGAGGCGGGGGTGGAGCGTACCTTCCGTCTCGAGTCGACTGCTCGCTGTAAAGTGGCGCGCGATTCCGGAAAGCCTGCTGTTGCTGGTGCACATAATGGGGCTGCTGCGGCGCGAGGTAGCCCGGAGGTGGCGGCGGCACAGCGGTGTAACGCCGTGCATCGTCCCTTGGGAAAGGATGATGAGAGATCGGGGGAGACCTGGGGTCGCGCGCGATCTCGGCTGTGTAGGATGCCGGATAGCGAGATGCGGGCGGCAAGCCCTCTCGAGCAGGCATGTGGTCCCTGCGAGCCATCTGTGCATCAAGCTTGCTGCTGTGGGCACTGCCCCCAACAAGGCGGACTGGCGCATCAAACTCCCGCTTGGGAGCAGCGGCATGCACGGCTCGATGAGTGGCCGGCCGGGCATTCTGGCTGGACAGAACTGCCTTCGCCTGGGCTGGTGATCTGCCAGTCTGGTAATCGCCAACTCGAAGACCCTGCCCGTCAGGTCCCTGCCGTTCGAACTCTCGCTGCTGCAATATCCCGTGGTCGTAGCCCTCGGCCGCGGCATGACTTTCAAAGTACTCGAGCTCCGGGCGAGATCGCTGATTGGGTCGTTGAGTGTACGTCTGCCCGGCCACTTGACCATATCTGGCCGCTCGCACAGCCTCGTCCCGCTCGTAGTTGGCGATCATCTGATGCGACATGAGCGGCCCGTCCATCCCGTTCCGACCCATCGCACCAGGGTGAGGGAAGGCCGGCAACGGTACGTGCGCGCCCATCGGCGATGACTTGTCGTCAACGACAATAGCACTGTCGCGGGAGAAGCCGCCATCAAACGAGACTCCCGGCACCGTCCGCATTGGCGGGGGCGGGGGCGGCATCACCGGGCGGGCTGATGCGGGCGCTGGCGCGGGCGCCAGGGCCTCCTGGGAAAGTGCCTGACGGAGAGGATGCGACGACCCAAGGAAGCGGGCCTTCGGAAGAAGTTCGAGCTCATCGTTGGTGTCCGATTCCGGTGCGTTTGGCCCGGGACCCAGCGGGAACGGCTTGATGTACGCGCTCCTTCCACGTGAGCGATGCCGACCAGGTTTAACGATCGCTGATTTGGTGAGCGCATCGGCCGAGCGAAGACCCATCAAGCACATATCGGTGTCCACGTCATGCTGCATCGGATCCCACACTCGATGCTGTGCGACCTTTTCGGGAAAGGGGACGAAGGTGACTTCGCCTCCTCCCATGTCGTCCAACACCTGCAGGCGCACCATTGGCTGCACTGCTGGAGGGCGTTCGAGCGGAACGAAAGGGCACATGACGGCGGCTGGGCAGGATGCAAGTCAGTAACAATCACAGCCTGGCTAGTCAGAGCGGACTTGACTCACTGTACTCGTTGTCGCCCCACTCCAGCTCGAGTCGCCTGATTCGCCTCGAATTATCTTCCATCATGTCCACCCAGATCTCTCGCTTTTCGTCCTCCCACTGCGTCCACTGATGTTTTTCGGCAGCTTCTAGACTCCGACGCTTCATACCCTCCTTGGCCTGAAAAATATTCGTGATCTGCGCAACGCGAGAATTCCGCAGAGCAGTCCACTCTGTCAGTGCTTCCAAGAAGAGCGGATGACTGTCTGTCTCGACCAATCTGCGCTCCTCTGCGAGTGTGGCTTCGGCTCTGGAGGACGACAGGCTTTACCCGTCAGCGTTGATTAGCGATGGACATCAAACGGCAAGCTCACCTCTGTAAGTGCTCAGCCAGGGCATACGCCTCGTCTTCTGAGAGGGGCGCCTTCGTCAAAAGTGCCGGTGTTCCTGCCCGGGAGCTGGCTGCCGGGCCCGGCAGATGGTGAAGATCTGCCCCGAGCACTCCGTTCAAAAGCGGCGTTGACTCGCGAGTCTTGACAGCGCCCTTTTTCTTCTTGCCAGGAGAGATACCTGAACCGTCCCGCGGATACTTGCGAGGTCGGCCACGGCCCCGCTTGGCGGGCTTATCCACTACGCCTGGTCCCGCATCCGGCGGCGGGCTGGATTGAGGGCTGACATTCTCTGTGTGCGATACCGAGGCCTCCCGCCAGTCCATCGTCTCTGACTGAGCATTTTCGACGTTGAGGATCGGAAGTCCCGCCCGACTTGGCGCCATGGCATCACCACTGTGCGACACTTCTTTGGCATCGTCGAGTTCGGCGCCTTCGACCGCTTCCGTCTTCACTAAGCCCTGCAGAACAAAGGGCAGATTCGAGTCTTCTTCGAGCTGCATCACGCTGTTCCGAGTAACGTCGTCTCCGCCTGTCGTAGTGCTCGGCTGATCGGACAGCGAAGGCTCCGGAGATGACTCATCGCCCTTGCTGCCGTCCAGACTGAGGACGGATGGCGGTTTCCTCTTCTTGGCCGACGACTGAACTTGCGGAGCCGGCGATTCCCCTCTCTCGCTGGAAGAGTCGACAATCTTTCGCTTTCGACTCGGAGGTACTGGAATCGGCTCACGGCTGTCAAAAGCGGGCGGAGTTGCAGCTCGACGATCGAGACGGATGGCAGGCGAGGTAGCTGCAACATCTGTCTGGCGCGTCTTTCGCTTGGTCGCCGCGGCAGGACCACCTGCCGAAAGCGGTTGGACCGAACCTGATCTCGCTGATTGAGCGAGTCCGGCGCTCCCCCCTACTGAAAGGGCAGCCGCTGGCATGTCCTCATGGGTCGAGGCATCCGACCAGCTTCCAGACAGACCATCGACGTCGTCCAAGGCTCTCTGTTGCTCATCCTCGTGATCGTAGCTCTCCGACCGTGCAGCGAGTTGCCTTGTCATCGGCTTTTTCGTTACCGGCTGTTTCGCTCGCTCCTTGCCCTTGAAAGAGTATATCTTCGTTTCGGGGCCTGCTTGTGTCGCGCGCTTCGAGCTTTTCTCCTCATCGGAAGACTCGAGATACACGCTCTTGTCGGCTCGGGCAGTGGCGGACCTCTGTGAGCGTGTGCTGGTGCGCGACGCGTTCGACCCATCTCGCGCCATCGACGTCGACGAGGCCGCAGCCAGCCCGTCGACAGGCGCGAGCAACTTCTTCCTGGCAGCAGCGGCGGCACGATTCGGGCGCCCTTTGCTGTTTTCGGGGCATGTACTAGAATCCGAGCCGGACGGCCCCGCCGCTGACGCCGTGCTCGCCGGGAGTGCTCCGGGCCTTTTCGATTTTGTGGCTCGCGGTCCAGGTTTGGTAGTGAAGGCGGGCGGCCACCCAGGTGTGTCTTTGCTGCTGCCGGCGTAGACTGCGCCAGCTCCTCCCCCTCCCGCGGCCGAATTATTTCCTAGTTGCAGTTGAGCGATGTTGGACGGAGGAAGGGTTGGCTGCTCCGTTGCCGCATTGGTCGGATCCCCTTGTGCATGGGCGGGAGTGATGTTTGGCTCGACGCGGTCTGTGCGTCTGCTGTCGCGGTCGTCGCCGCCGTCCTCCTCCTCCTCCCTGGTTGTTGCGGCTCCTCCTCCGAGAGGTGATCGCATGCGGGGTACTGGCGAAGCCAGGGGCGAGCGCACAGTGCCTGACGCGGAAGTCGAGGTCGAGGCCGACGTCGACATTGGGGCCTGCCACCAGGGTTGCTGGCATGAGCATATGACGCTGTACAGATGCCTTAGATCGCCTTACGCACATGTAGCATCTCTCTAGCCTTCTCGCCCTCTGTCGGGACTGGGTCCGAGCTCTTCGCGCTTGCGGGTGGCAGCGGCGAGCGCGAGCGTGCAGTGGCAACGGGTGAGGCTGAAAGGCCAGAGGTCAGCACGGAGCGGAAAAGCGAGTCGGACCGCCTCGACAAGGCAGCGTGCATTATCCTCTTGGATCCAAGCGTACCGGTTATCTTACCTTGCTCACTTGGCTGCGCGTTCTTTTCGCCTTTCAGATCTGGTGACGCCCCCAAGGCGGCGCCAGTCGAACCTTTGTAAAATGTGAGCAGTCTGCTCGGGTGACGCGCAAGGTCCGAGAACACATTTGCACACCTCTGCGTTGCCCTTTCGATGTCTGCTGGCCACTTCGAGACACGCTCGTCGCCTGCGAGTAGAATTGGTTGACGCCTGTCGACACAAGCGGCGTAGACATCCGGCGCTGACCGAATGCAAACGCCTCCGCGATAGAGACGAGTGCAGAGCAGCCGAGTACGAGCACCGCAGAGAAAGCGGGACGAGCGCTGTATTTTCCAGGCGCGAAATAGGCATGTCAGCAAGCGGTCGTCTCGCCAGAAGGGCTGGGAGGCCCTCGTTGCCTGGCGCGGCCGCCGAATTCGATTCTCCGAAATGCAGAATAATTCGTTCCGCAAGGAGGATGAGTGGCACTGACCTCTTCCTGTGCGCTGCCTGCTGGGCCGGGCTTGTCGAGCTGCGATGTCTGTTGGATCGCCTTTCGTTCTTGGGTGGGAGGAGAACGAACCTCTCGGAGGGCGGCGATTCCCCGCGAGCTCGCTGACGCCTGCACGGCCAGATGCTCGAGGCGGCTACGTGGAACACCCCGTAGATAGTAGGACCGGAATTCAAGAGGACGATCGTATCTACTAAGTCTACGAGCTCAGCCAGGCGTCCCGTGTCCGCAACCACGCACGCTGGCAGGAGATGGAGTCGCGACTGTCGGATTGTGGCGGATGATGTCTCCTCTCGAGCCGGAACTGATAAGGCTTCGGATTACATGCTAACAGACGTGCAACAGGGTTCAGACAGGGTACGCGGCAGCTTACACGCGAAGCATCCAGCTTTGCAGCTGCTGATCCCCCTTTCGAAGCATTTCGTCCTCCTCGGATGTCACCCGAGAATGCGGAGCTCGCGCAGTTTCTCTCAATGCGCGTCGGCTGCGACTCAGTGGCGATTCAGGCACGGGTCCTTTTCTGACAACAACAGCCTTTACTGAATCAGCGCGCAACGAGGCAGCGAGTAGCGCTCATCTGTCCTAGTTCGCTACATGCCAAATTACTCTTAATCGCTGTCGTCGCCTTCAAACTCGGACTCTGACGGTGATCCCTCCCCATCGTCATCCTCGTCCCCGCTGGCCTCGTAGTCTGCATTGCCTTTCTTGCCCTTGCCTTTCGTCTTCTGTGAAAAGTCGAGAGCGGTCGTCAGCTTGCTTCTCCGCAGAAGAGTCTCACTGATCTGTCCTGACTGACCGCAGCCGGCTTTGCCCCCTCGTCATCGTCGGACTCCTCTGCAGTGCCACTATCCTCCTTATCCGACTGCGACTCGTCATCACTGCCAAAGTCAATATCCTGCTGCTGCACAGGCTTCCTCTGCGCGGCCGCCCTTCTGGCCCTGCGCGGCTCCTCCACGTCCGCGTCCACCTCCTCCTGCGCCGCCTTCACGCCAAAGCTGCTGAGGCCGAGCTCTCTCGCCTCCTTGTCCAGCGCACGCTTCTCCCCAATCTCCTTTGCGGCCTGCAGCGACATCCGCGAAGGCATCCCCAGCTCGTGTAGCAGGTCCCGCAGCCAACGCTGCTGCGCCTTCACCGTCGTCAGGTCGCGCTTGGCAAACTCCTTGGACCAGATCTTGCGCTCGCCGCACGCCACGACGAAGGACTGCGTGTGTATGGGTGAGCGGAGGAATATCGTCAGCCTGCACGACGCCAAATACGTCATAGCATCATCCGAGGCGCACCTTGAGCTTCTTTAGCTCCTCCTCTTCGGAATCGAGAGGCTCGGCGGCCTTCTTAGGAGCTCGTGCCTTTTTCTGCATCTGCCACAGCTCAGCCACTGCAAGAGAGCTGCTGTAGCGGGGCAGGCCCACCTCTCCCTTTGGCGCTTTGACAGCGGCGGCAGATTTCGCTTTGGGCTTGGTCGGCGCCTTGTCAGTTGTCTTCTTGGCCTTCTTTGCAGGTCGGGCATCTTCACTATCGCTCCCTGACCCTCTGACCTCGCTCTCGCTCCCGCTCCCGTCTGATTCGATGGGAGCGTCTGCGGGCTCGCCCTGGACCAGCGGAAGAGGCGGTCAGACTGCGAGTCACTTTGCCAGTCAGCGCGAGCACTCACATCGGACGTGATCGTATCGGCTGTGCGGAACGACTTGGTCGAACCCTTCCCTTTGGTCTCGGACTTGCGTTTCTGCGGCACGGCTGTCTTCTCCTTCTGTGAGTGTCGGAGCGCTCAGCCACAAAGCGTGGAGCGTTCGCGGACGACACATAGCTTCAGATACTCACTTTCTTTGGCTCCGGCTTCCGCTTTGCAGGTGCATTATCCTCCTCCTCGCTGTCAGATACTGCCGCCTGGGCGTGCCCAGCGGGACGACGGATGTGTCTCTCGCGTGTCAGCGCAGCTGGCCCTGAGAACAGAGGGCGGGCACCTTCCCCACTTTTCCAGGCTGTTGCGCGCAAATGATGTGCCAACGTAATAGTGTTATCGCTTCTGTGCGAGCACCGGATGGACAAGCGGACTGACCTTCTTCTTGGATCCCACAGGTCGGGGTGGAGGCGACTAGGAGCGGGCAAAGAGCGGTCCATCAGCTGCCTTTGCCGAGTGAGTGCCCCTCTGAAATCGCTGGCGCATCGACTGACTGAAGGCTCGGCTTTCACAGGCGAGCTCTTCTCTTCTTCTGCTGCCTCGTCCTCATCCTGCGGCGATACAGGCAAGCGTCACGTCAGACACGTGTCTTTTTACTTTACCCTTTTGGCGCGCCCACGAAGCCTGAAGCGTTGGCGCACCAGGATCTCCGTTGCTATATCGGCCAGCTCCTTCTGCTGTAGCTTTGAGAAGTGGCCGTCTTCCAGCTTCAGGGCCTTTGAGACGCCGGCCACGAGGAGTTTCTTGGTGATGATGCTTTGCGGATGGGCCAGAGGAAGCCACGGGGTCAGCGTTAGCCTATGAAATGCGGTGCGACGCTGATACTGCGTCTGCGAGCATCTTCATGACCGCCGTGCTGTCCGCATTCTGCCCCGAGAAAGGCACATCCTCACAGACGCGTCTGCCTGTTTATGTGGCGCGCGTTTTCGCCGTCGAGGTGCATGGACGAGTCGACTCACCCTCCTTCGCCGTCTGCGATAGCCTTACGGACGACGTGCTTGGCTGCTTTCACTTCCTCTGCAGAGAGGGACGCCATTCTGCTGAGTACAGTATCCTCTGCAAGCGTCCGTTCCTGTCCAAGCTGGTGAGGAGAGGGAGAGCGGGAGGCCGCTCGAACCCTCCAATACAGCTTGCACGGACTCCGAACAGGAAGAACAGCATCAGCAGCAATCACAGCCGCACTCGCAGCAACCGCATAGCAATCAGTCTCACATACTCTTCGTCTTGTAGCACCCGCACAGCCATAGCAGCCATGTCCGACAGCCAGATCAGCGCCCCTGCCGCCGCCGCCGCCGCCGCCCCAGTGGTGCGTGAGAGCAATGGCAATGGACCAGCCCCTCTGGCACTGCGAGCCATCGTCAAGTCCATCCAGTCTGGTGATACCCTGGTGCTCAAAGGGCGAGCAGCTCCTGCTCCCGGTCAGGCACCAAAGGAGCGCGTACTCCACCTCGCTCACCTCCAGGCACCACGCCCCGGGAGCCGCGACCGGGCGGACGAGGTCTACTCGCTCGAGGCGCGCGACTTCCTCCGCACGATGCTCGTCGGCAAGGAGGTCTCGTTCGAGATTGTCTACACCGTCCCTGGCAATGCCTCAACCGGCTCGCCCCAGATGGAGTTCGGCGACGTCGTGCTCCAGCGACCGGACGGCACTTCGGTCGATGTCGCGCTCGCAGTCGTGGCTGCGGGCGCCTCGAAGGTCCGCGAGAGCAGGAACGTCGAACAGGAAGGAGCCAGCGAGCAAACGAGGAAGCAGACCCTGCGCGAGGCCGAGGAGAGCGCTCGTGCCCATGGAGAGGGACTCTGGCAGGATGACCTCAAGCGGCCACACGTTAACTTTAGCATGCCCGACGACCCAGACGCCTTCCTCGCAGAGCACGGCAAAGGCAAAAAGCTGGACGCCGTCGTCGAGGGCATCAACAATGGCACAACCGTGCGAGTCAGGCTGCAGGTCGGACCTGGCGCTTACCAGATTGTCAATGTTGCGTGAGTCCAAAAGTCAAAGCAGCCGGTCCAGCCTGAGAGCAACCGCTGACAGATGAATCGTATTGTGGAACAGCATGGCAGGAGCTCGCGCTCCTCGAGCCCGCTATCTCAACTCATCAGATAGCGCGGCTGCCAACGATAGCAGCGAGCCTTTCGGTGACGAGGCCAGGCTCTTCACCGAGACGCGCCTCCTACAGCGGAGTATCCAGGTTCAGCTCATTGCCCTGCCACCGACGCCCATTTCTGCGGCTGGCTCCGGCCCTACGTTCTTCATCGGCCATGTTCTCCACCCTGCTGGCAACATTGCACAGCTGCTCGTCGCCAACGGATTCGCACGTTGTGTCGACCAGCATGCTGCGCTCCTTGGAGCAGAGGGCATGTCCGGACTCAGGAACGCCGAAAAGCAAGCCAAGAACAATCGAGCCGGGATCTGGTCCAGCCTGCCAGCGCAGCCCATTATTCCTGGAGGCAGTAGCAAGGGTGCAGCCGGGTCGACAGAGAGCTCCAACAAGACTCCAACTGGCTTGGACAAGGAGTTCGAGGGAGTCGTCAGCCGAATCTGGAACGCGGAGAGCCTGAGCATCAGACAGGGCAAGCACGGCGAGGGAAAGGAGGTCAAGGTGTTTCTGGCGAGCATACGACAGCCGAGGTGCGTGTACAATACGTTTCTCCCTGCTAAGCGTCTACTGACGTCTCCAATGATGGTCTTTCTCGTCGTGCAGGGCTGCAGATACCCGGCTGGCCGGACTGCGCATCGAGGCTCAGGAGTTCCTGCGCAAGCGCGCCATTGGCAAGCACGTCAGCGTGGTCGTCGAGTACTCGCAGCCAAAGCAAGAGCAGTTCGAGGCGAAGGAGATGGCGACTGTCAAGCTGGCGAGCGGGTCCAACCTGGCCGAAGCGCTGGTCGAGCGAGGCTACGCCAGCGTGATCCGGCACCGACAGGGCGACGAGGACAAATCGAGCGAGATTGACAAGCTTATGGAGGTCGAGGCAAAGGCGATCGCAGACAAGAAAGGAATGCACTCGGAGAAGGACTTCCCTGCTCCGCGAATTGCCGACGCGTCCGAAAACGCGGCAAAAGCCAATTCATTCCTTGCGGGTTTCAAGCGCGCGGGCAGGATCCCGTGTGTTGTCGACTACGTTGCGTCCGGCTCTCGCTTCAAGCTCGTCCTTCCGAAGCAGAATGTCAAGATCACCCTTGTGCTCGGTGGCATCCGAGCTCCACGAACGGCGCGCAACCCGGGCGAGAAGTCCGAGCCGTACGGCCCGGAGGCACAGGACTTTACGGCTAAGCGGTGCTTCCAGCGCGATGCCGAGGTCGAAGTCACGGCTACCGACAAAGTGGGCGGTTTCATTGGCGCGCTCTACCTCGAGCGCGAAAACGTAGCAGCTGCCCTCGTTCAGGAAGGCCTGGCTCGTACGGACGAGTACAATGCGACGAACGAGCTCAAGAGCGCAGAGGAGGCTGCAAAGAAGGAGAAGAAGAACGTGAGCTACAATGCTATTGTACTGCCCTGAATCTCGCCCGTGTCGCTGACATGCTCCGCTCGTCGATGGCCAGATTTGGCACGATTACGAGGAGGCCGACGAGCAGCCATCGAGCAATGGCGGAGCCAACAGCGTCACTGCGCGCAAGGAGTATGTCGATGTCATTGTCAGCGATATCCGCACGGAGCCTTCCTTCTCTTTCGCCGTCCAGCTTTTGCAGCCAGGCGGTAAGTGTGCCAAGGGTGTTGCCAAATACTCTGGTGATACAGCCAGACTAAAAGTGATAAACTGCCGCAGGGCGTCTCCCCGAACTGGAGAAGCTGATGGCCGACTTTGCCGCGTTTCACCGCACCGCTGCATCCCAGCCCTTGACGCCACGCTCTGGAGACCACGTTTCCGCCCGCTTCACCGCAGACAACCAGTGGTACCGTGCGCGAGTCAAGCGCGCCAACCCGGCGACCAAGAAAGCGGAAGTATCCTTCTACGAGTGCGTTTCCGTACTGCCTGCCGACGGTGCTCAGACTAAGCTGACGGCCGCTCTTCTTGCAGTTACGGAAACTCCGAAACGCTCTCGTTCGACCGCCTCCGCCCTCTCGATCCGCGATTCCGATCCTTGCCGCCGCAGGCAAAGGAGGCGACGCTGTCCTTCATCCAGCTGCTCGGCAGCGATACGGAGTACGGGTCCGACTCGATTGCTCTGTTCCGGGACCTGGCGGAGGGCCGACCTCTCGTGGCCAACATCGACCGCCGAGATCAGACCAGCGTCTCGCTCACACTGTTTGACCCGGATGCCAAGCAGTCGCAGACGCCCACGAGCTCGCTGAATGTCGAACTCGTCAAGTATGGTCTGGCAAAAATCGACAAGAGGAGCCCGCTCAGATCGGCATGCCCGAAGGTTGTACAGGCGCTCGAGCAGGCAAGGACGGAGGCCAAGAGGACGAGAGCGGGAGCCTTCGAGATGGGTGATATCCTTGGTGATGATGAGGACTGATCTAGGAGCCCGACACGAAGGGAAGAGAGAGGGTCTCGTTTTGATTCCATGTAGCAAAAGTCGCCTGGCGTGAAACGAAGGGTAGCGGTTCGCCACAAAAGTGTGTCCGCATGTACGCAATATGCGGGGACAAGGCGGAGTCCTGGCCACGTATGCATTCTTTGTCCTTTCACGAATCGGCCTGCAGCTGTGCCTCTGCTTCCCCGCTGCCTGCACATGTGCCTGCGGGTCGCGTCTGTGCCGAAACTGCTTTCATAAGCAGGGCGCGATCGGCATCGGCACCCACCGGCTGGCGGGGTTCCTGCACGGAGGATTGACCAGGTCGGCCATTCTCCTTTCCTCCTGCCCCGTTCAAGCTCTGCTGATGGATTGGAAGCGCACATTCGCCTCCCACACCAGCGCTACTTGCTGGGCTCGTCAGGAGGAAGCGCCGCAATGACAACTAGGGAAAACTCGCCGGCCCGGCAGTCGGATGCCAGCACTGGCAGCTCTGCGACCGTCGGAGAAGGAGGGATGGCATACAGCAGGCGCGCAGAGCAGCCAGAGGGCGGAGTGCCGCTCGAAGGACTAGATGGAGAAGATGCGCCAGTCGCAAGGTCACCGACGGCTGCTAACAAGGCAGCCCAGTGCGGCTTGAACCGTGGAGGTGACTCGGGAGAAACCCTTGCGGATCCGCCACAGCAAGAAAAGCCATCAAAACAGCCAGGCCAGAGCCTCGCGCTTTCGGAAGAGGATCAGAGGAAAGCGCCAATGACGGACCTCACCCGTGCCATCACTCCCAAGGGCATCGAGGTCATCTATGTCGGCTGGGACGGACCGGACGACCCTGCCAGCCCGCGCAACTGGAAGCCAATGCGCAAATGGATACTCTCCATCGTCGGCTTCTCCTTTTGCAGTACGGTCTCCATCACCGTTTCTGCGTATTCGATATCCGTGCCTGTCATCCAGGAAGAATTAGGGTGCTCCCGGCTTCTAGCGCTTGCCGGAATTTCGTGGGTCTCGCCCGCACCACGCAAGCGAAGCCTGCTCTTCTAACAACCTGTTTCGCTTGCTTTTCTCACATCCTGGTGCCGCACAGTCTCTTCACGCTCACTTTCGGAGCTGCTCCTCTCATACTCGCGCCAATGTCGGAAGTTTGGGGACGCAAGTGGATTTACATTGCTTCCGCTATACTATTCACCATCTTTCAAATACCACAAGCGCTCGCTCCGAACATCCAGACCATGCTTGTGGCACGTTTCATCAGCGGCATTGGCGGAAGCTCGGCCATTGCTCTTGGTGAGCTCTCCCGCGCCCAGACTCCCGAGAACCTGCACTGACACTATTGTATGCCTCCAGTTGGAGGCACTCTGTCAGATTTATACGATAACGATCACCGCGGGCTACCGATGCTTTGCTTTAGCTTTGCTGCCTTTGCGCCTACAGGTGAATTCAACGCTCTTGCGATGGTATATAGCGGACAGCGAGCTAACACCTACAAATAGGACTCGGCCCCGTCTTTGGCGGATACGTCGCGATGCTCCGAGGCTTCCGCCTCGTTTTCTGGCTCGTCTTCGCTATCTCCGGCCTCCTCACGATCGGCGTCATCTTCCTACAGCACGAAACGCGCGAGAGTGTACTGCTCTCGCGCAAAGCCAAGAAGCTCCGTGCGCAGACAGGGGACCAGCGCTTCGTGGCGCAAGCAGACGAAGAGCGGGCGTCACTATCGTCCATCCTCAAGATCGCCCTGACAAGGCCCGTCCGCCTCTTCTTCACCGAGCCCGTGATTCAGGCTTGGACCGCATACGTCAGCTTTGCATGGGGCGTCCTCTATCTCCTTCTGGTATCGATACCCATCGTGTTTATGCAAGTCTACGAATTCAACCTGGGACAAGTTGGCCTGTGCTACATCGCTCAGATTATCGGATCCTTCGCCGCCGTGCCCATCTCCCTCTACTGCGACAAGGTCTACCACCAACGGGTCGGGAGGATGGGCCCGGAAGCTCGGATGTACGCTGGCATCGTGGGCGGCATCTTCTTCGCAGTCGGGGTGAGTTTCGAATGTCAAGGTGTTGCCAGGTGCCTGCGAGTCTCCGGCTTACGGTCGTCCCCTCATCAGTGCTGGGAGTTTGCCTGGACCAGCTGGGCAAGCGTTCACTGGCTGGTCCCCCTGATTGGCATTGTTCTCCTCTATTGCGGCCTCCTCCTCATCTATCTGACGGCTTTCAACTACCTAGCCGACTCGTACCAACTTTACGCGGCGAGCGCGCTCTCCGCAAGTAAGTAACGCGTTGGCCCGCGCCAGATGCTCACCGCTGACCTGTTCTCACTTATCTCCGCTAGTGAACGTCTGCCGGTAAGGCGTGTGCCTAGCCCTCCTTCGGAGAAATGTGCTGATGACACATATCTTACTGCAGAAACACCGTCGGTGCCGCTGTGCCACTCTTTGGCTCGCAAGTGTATAGCGCTCTAGGCATTCACGGCGCAGGATCCCTGATTGCCGGCCTTGCCACCCTCTTGGGCCTCGTACCTTTCCTCATTGTACGGTACGGCGGGAGGCTGAGGGCACGCTCGCGTTTCGCGAAGGAAATGGAGGAGCTCGAGCAAGAGAGAGAAGCCGATGCGAGGGCAAGGGCGCGCCGGGAAAAGCCATAATGCCAGGCTGGTCGAGACGATCCTTTTGTACATTAGCGATAGACGCCCATCAGGGCATGCACTGTAGCACACCTAGAAACTCAGGACGCCGATAGATCGTAGCAAATCAGGCGCAGGGGCCGCCGCCCTCGACAAGGGGCGGTGACGCCAGCAGGATGTGCTCGAAACATGGTTGCATGGGAGATGGGACAGGAGCTGCCAGATTGGGGAGTTACATGTACCCGCGACTGCGACTAGCTCTGCCTACTTTCCAACGCTGCCGTATCTGCGCAGTGTTTTGGTAGTACTAGTTGCGGCGGAAGCATCTACTTGGCGTACGACCAGACGTTCTTGAGGACTGCGTGTGTGTGAACAATATTGTGATCCGGCTCAGTACATTGGAACTACCCCCCCGCCAGAATGATGACCTTGCACTCACGACCGTCCCGGGTGGTGAGCATGTTGAGCGAGTCGTCGGCCTCGCCCATCTGCCTGACGTAGCCGCTGAGAGCGTACGACGTGTTCTGGCCGTTGATCATGCGGCCGTTCTCGTCGACGGAGGCAATGGCGAGCTGGACGCTAGCGTGGTCCTTGCTCGTGATGAGGCGGTTGGTGGCAGCGCCTGCAGGACAGAGAGAGAAGGTCTCAGTATTAGCTTCGGGGGGTTTTGACGGTCAAACGCTTTGCAGGAAGCGCCGAGACTGACACTTTCGCGGCACGTAAAGGTCGACGACGACTCCCTGATCGTTCTCCATGGTGATGAAGTTGAAGAGTAGAGGGAGCTGGAGCAAGCGTATAGCGATGGAACATCAGTCAAACTTGTCAATGCGCGTCCAACGAGGTTTGGGGCGTGTCTCCAGCTCGATCGGGTTGCAGCGACAGCAGCAGCGGCGATGGGGTCATCTGAGCGTTGACCGAGGAGACGGCGGGTGGTGCCGACAGCGCGGTACGCACGCAGGCACATGCAACTGCCGTGCCTGCTCCGAGATGCGCCTCCAAGGGCATGGGCAAACCGGGTTGCAGGCCGCTCCTCCATCTCCTCCTGCACGTCCTTCCAACTTTCGCTCCCGCCCTGGCCCGGGGTCCGCTCTCGCCGTGCTTCTCCCTGCCCGTCTACCATCGCCAACCGGCAAGGCATGCAGCACACGACTGCCATTCTCCCATTGCTGCTGCTGCTGTCGTCTGCTGTGTATGCCACACTCACGTTTTGAGGGGGTTGGTGTGCTTGCGGTGGAAGAGAGGGCAGAGAGGGGGGGCTCAAATTCGGAGAAGGCTCCTCTCCCTCGCCCACCTCTGGCCCGCGTGCGTACGCTCGACCTGATCGGACGGTATAGAGGCAGGACTGGCTACACAACAGCAGGCACACACAGCAGCAGCAGCCGGCTGCAGTACATGGCAATGCGTCTGATCCGTCGTTCGTGCTCGCTCAGCGTGGAGCCGGTCTCAATCGAGGCCCTGTCGCCTCGGGCACCCCATCCGCTGGCAACCCGGGATCGTTGATTTCCACTGACCCCATTGCGCCTTGAAGCGTTATTCTGCTTGTGGCTTGCTCACTTACTCACTCCGTCTACTTCTTTACCATGCACTATCCATGCCTCTGCTTCAGATCGCCCGCTTGCCGCAACGAGATGCTCCCTTTGACTGCGCGCCTGGCCTCTATGCGGTGACGAGTGGTTCCCACACAACACCCTTGTACCCTCATACAGCCGGATCAGTTGCAGTTCCGTGCCAAAGCCATGGTTTGCGCTCGGCATCAAGCCCTCTCGCTCAGCTCGATGCTCTGCACGGACCAGCCTGGCGCTTCCTATCGACACACATCCACACTCAGTGACCCATCCTGCCGGACAGTCTGGCTTTGCTGGTACGAGCCGCTCTCGGCACAGTCCACCTGTTGCAAGTGCCGTTCTCTGGTCGATTGTAGAGGGACTCCTTGACGTCAGGTCTGAAAGGGCAAACCTGCCACAGGGGGACGATGCTGGCACCAATACAAGCACACGTCCACTGGCTTGCAGCGCTACTCTGTGTGAGCAGCTGGATCGGTGGCACCCTCGCTGCACGAAACGTGTCGATAGCAGCGAGCGATACCTCTCTAGACTATCAGCCGGACGCAGCCTGGCAGGTGCGGACAGGACAGACGGGGGCGATAGGCGACGGGACTGCAAAGGTGACGACGCAGAACGGGGCGAGCGTGTCGTTGACCTTTACGGGTGAGTGTATCACGGTGCTGGGTGCGCTCAGCGGCCGAGCTGATGCGCCATGTTGCACACGCAAGGCACCGCAATCTATTTCCAGACTGTTCGTGCCACCACGCATGGAGTGGCAACCATCAATCTGGATGGCACCGACTTCAAGATCGATAGCAGCGGGAAGGCAAACACCCTCGATACCGGCGTGGTTTGGGGCATTGTGTCACTCAAGGACGGCGAGCACAAGATCACTGTCACGCAAACGGAAACCACGGGCATCGAGTTGAGCATCAACGCATTCATGTACGTCATGAGCTATTCCCTGAGAACGCGTAAGTAACACACTGACTGACAGCCATGTCTCACCAGCTACACGTCCAGTTCCGACTCACCAGGTTCCGGTTCAGGCTCCTCGCCATCGGCACTATCGCCAAGCAGCAAAGACTTCGCTCGCAACATTGCACTACTGGTGATCGGAGCTGCAGCCACTCTGGCCTGCACAGCTCTTGCAATTTATCTGTATCGCAAGCGGAAGCGTCAGAATGCGGTGCAAGCAACGGCCAGCACGACCACGCTGGAACGTGCACCATCAGCGTCCGACTCGATGCGCAAGAGCTACCCACAAAGCGAACATTCTCTCGTGAATGTGAATCGAAGCGGTACGGATGCGCATCAAGCGCATCAGGAGTGGCTCGTGGAACGACCGCCCGTAGTTGTAACACATCACGGCGGTCAATCCTACATCACAGAGACGGTCGACATGAGCGATCCTGAAGCCATCCGGAGAGCGAGAATGCTTCACCCGCTCGTCACCTCTACAGAGCAGTACAGGGGCGGTCCAGATACGGCATCCAGTGCATCCAGCTCGAGGCGGATGCTGCCGTCGGCGAATCCATCGCACTACAACTCGGCAGCAACGATGCGCACCCTAGCTGCGCCCTGGGATGAGCCAAACGACCAAGGAGGTCCGACAGAGGAGTTCTTCTACCGACCTGAGCACACCTCCCTGTCACGCGAGCGGGAACCCCCTGTGCAAGGCCCGTCTCGTGCACCAGCTTCAGGCCACGATAATGATTTTGACCCGCTCGAAAAGGTAGAGATGACGAGACGCCTAAGGGAAGCATCTTCGCTGGACTCGTCGCGGCTTCCAGCTGGCTTCAGTGAGTCACAACTGTTCCGCTCATACTCATCAGAGTGCTCGAGCTAATGCTCTCGCGCTCAGCCGTCATCCGAGCTGCGTCGCCTCCCCCGGCGTACAGGGAGAGACTGACCGAGCATGGTGGCTTTTCGTCCGGCTCCAGCCGGCGCAGCGGGATATCCGTCTTCCGAGGCACCATGTTCAAAGGCTCCGGTACTCTCTAGACACGATGTGTGCGGTGTGACCCTGTATTTATGTGTGTCCCTTCGGTATAGCGGACCCCGGGCTGCTGCAGTAATCGAGCGCTCCCGAGACCCTTTCTCGCCTTGCATTCATGTTGTTGATCAGCGCTTCCGACATGGACCCGATCTATCGAAGATTGCGCGGTATTGTCATTCGCGAGTAGCGTTTGAATGCGACCGTCCTGTGATCATGTCCGTCCGGAGCAGGTCCGCCAGTCTGCAACCTTTCGCCAACACCATGCCGGGACTATCTCCTCCTACGATCCAGCGCCAGTCACATGCAGACATGGAGACAACGGATCTCAACTCGCTCACGCTGTCCGATGCGCCTCGGTTCCCCCCGCTGACCAGAAGAGCTGTGGACGCATGCGCCTTTCCCTCCTGGTATCCGACCTTCCGTAGGGTATCGCCTAAAGCTACTACGATACCGCTCACTGCGCAGTTCATCGAGTACTTGCACGCGGATGGGGTCTTTCTGCCGACCAATGGGGAAGATTCCGGGTCGTAAGGCACAGCTCGCCGCATGTCCGCTCCCGACTTGCTCATACGGATCCGACTGACTCGTCTGCTGTGAATACAAACCTGCGATTCGTAGAGACGCGGGTATCGACCCGGACGCATCTGAAAGCGAAGATGAGGAAGACTCGCCGCCCCGGCGAACGTACGACTTCACCGAGCTCAGCGCACGCATCCAAGAGGTCATCGACGAATATGGGGCAGTTTTCCCAAAGCTCAACTGGTCCAGTCCGCAGGTACATCACAGGTCTCCACAGCCGAGCCTTGTACAGAGAACAGTTATTGACCCGCCGCAAAATCACAGGATGCACCTTGGATGGTTGCGGGTCCGCCTCTGAAGTGCACCACCGTGGACGACGTGTACCTCCTCCTCAAATCATCCGACTTTGTCACTCACGATCTTGATCACGCGTACGACGACTGCGAGGATGCTGATCTGGGGGATGTCCGGTCACCTGAATACCAGCTGGTCCTCAAGAAGTGGTTCGCTATGCCAAGATCACATGAATTCCGGTGTTTCGTACGCGGTCGCAGACTCATAGGTAGATCAAGCTCAGTGCTACTCTCTGTTGCGCTTTGCTGAAGCTGGACCGCTTCGCATTTCGCGATTCCCTCAGCCATCTCGCAGCGGGACACCAACTACTACGATTTTCTGACGGAGCCGTCTCGCCGTCAGCACTTCCTTGATCTCATATCAGCCTTCTTTGCCGAGAAGATCGAAGCCAAGTTTACAGAGAGCAATTGTGCGTATCGTCCGAGCTCGGCAGTATGATAACCGAAGGTCAGCGGTAATGCGCATCTTGTACAGACGTCCTGGACATCTACATAACTCGAGACGAGGACAAGGTTTTCCTCATCGACATCAATCCATTCGCCTCAAGGACCGATAGCCTTCTGTTCTCGTGGGACGAGCTGCTCCGCATAGATTGGGCAGCGTCAGAGGAGCCCAAGTTCAGGCTCGTCGAGTCCGAGATGCAGGCGTCGCAAAGCATGCCGGCCTTCAGTCACAATCGATATCCGAAGGACGTTGTGGGACTCAGCGATGGTGCTAGTATTGCAGAGTTTGCGCAGAACTGGAGGGACGCCGTTAGCGAGGCGATCGCGCCCGATACAGGGAGGCATGCAGGAGACATTGCGGGGCGATGAGACATGTGCAATACACGACAAAGGACCTCCACAAAGCGCCGACTGCTACTAGGCCTCAGGACCGGAGATTCTGTGCTAGACCTCTGCTACGCCTCCAACTTGACCGCAATCCTCTTCGCGCCAGTTGTGGCTGACCAACTCGACTTCGGATTCAAAGGCGCCAAGGCGGTGATTGTCCGCAAGGCGACCTGAATGACCGACTCGACGCGACGTTTGAGCGGCTCGTGATCCGATCGCACGACGAGGTCGTCTGCGCCCACATCGGCCGTGTGCTCGTCCAGTCGCACGCGGATGACTGGGCCAGATGGAAGAGCGTTCTTTGGATTTGGCTCGGAAGCTTCGCTGCCAGCCTTTGCGTCATCAGCAGGGCTGTCGCTACCCTCGTCTTCTGCTTTTGGCGAGTAGGCGGCCTCCTCCTCCTCCTCGCGTTTCATCTGTATCGAATCGTTCTCCGTGATTTCGAGGTCGGCGTTTTTGCGGAACTCGGCGGCCGAGAGGAACTCGACGGTACCGAAATGAGAATACAGGAACGCGATCAATCTGTCGATCTGTGCAGGTGCATCTGTGTCCTCTGAAGATACCGTGTGGTGATCTTCGGGGCCGTCCGCCTGTCGGTGCGAGCAATGGTGTGACGTTTCTGCGGGAGGAGTTTCGAACGTCAAGCAGTGTTAGCCCCGTAATTCATTGAATATATTGAGGCTACACCTACTCTTAACCGAGGCAGGACTCGTGTCGATGCCGACCAGAAGAGCGAGGACCGAGTCTGCAACCATGTCATTCGTGCTGCCGCCCATCCACTCGAGGATGATCTGATTTTGCGGCTCGTCCTCCTTTGCCATCTTAATGTCGACCGACTTCATGACCCTCATCGTAGGTCGCCCTTGCGGGTCCTTGCCAATCTCGACGCTCCCGTACATCCCCTCAAGATGCCACTTGATGAGTTCTGGACCAACATCGAGCGTGATCCGCTGACGTTGCAGTATTGTTGTTGTTGAGAGGCCGGTGAACTCCTGCAGATCTGACGGGGCCAGTAGCGTATACGAGCCGTCCTTCGCGAGCAGCAAGCCCGAAAACGTGCTGCCCTGTGCCGGCTTCCGCTCGGCCAGCGAGCCGATGGCCTGCCGTGACCGTCCACATTGGGAGATCAGCGGTCCGCCCCCAAGCAGCCCATGCTGTGGACTCGCGAAACCCACCTTTGCAATCCTCGTCCCGCTCAGTTGAACGCGGATCTTGTCTCGCACATTGCACGGCGTGTAGATCTGCACGTCCTGCTGTTGATCGCGATACTTGGCCTTCAGAGCGTCCCGCAAGCGGAACATGCCTTCGCGGCCTCCGTGTACCAGGATAAGGTGAGTTGGCTTGACCTGGTCGATAAAAGCCGAGTTCTGCTGGAAGTCGACGTGCGCGGCAAACGAAATGACATGGACTGTCATGCGTCGGACAATCTTCTTCTGCCCTAGCAGCGAGTCAAACTCTCGCGGCTCTTTCTGCATGTCCTGCGGGCGGAGAACACACGCGTGGTCGCCTTAGCCCAGACCACCGCTGCCGCTATCACCAACAGGCACAAGCGCAACTCACCCTCGCCAATGAGCCTTCCACGGAATAGCCGCAGAGCATCAGCCCGTTCTTTGGGTCCGGCGCCCATTTCTCGAAGAGCTCCCTGCTGATCCCGCTCTGCAGCATTCCCGGACTCGCCATGACGATGCACGGCTTCGAGTCGTCGAACCTGTCTTTACGGGAGATGCCGCGCGTCTCCCTGATGAAGCCGCTCTTCCGGAAATCGAAAGGGTTGTCGCCTCTAGCTACCCGTGCCTGGATGTTTGCGTTGAGCGAGTTCGAGTGCTGCCGGTAGACGGACATGCACTTGCTCGCAAGGCCGCCGACAAAGTAAATGGGGTACTTTTGCAGGTCCGGCCGCGCCTTCCAGTGCTCGTCGAGGATGAGGAGCAGCTCTTGCGCCCTCCCGACGGCAAAGACAGGCATCAACACCTTGCCGCCCCGCTTCAAGATATTTGCAATGGTCGCGAGGAAGAATTCTTCTTTTTCCTCGCGTGGCTGCAGGTTCTGCACGCCAAACGTAGACTCGCAGATCATGACGTCGGGCGGTCGGCCCCAATTGGGCACGCTGGCCGTCAAGAGATGCCGGTCTTCTTCTGTCGAGTAGTCGCCTGTGTACAGGATACGCGCCCCTGCAATCTCGATAAGGAACATGGCGGCACCGAGGACGTGACCGGCATGATAGGATGTGAAGCGGATTGAGGTGGATGTGTTGGCGGTCGAAGGTACAGTCACTTCTTCGAGGAAGTTGATGCCCTCGATCGAGTCGAAAGAGCGCCTGAGTTCTTCCTCGTCGTACAGCCGGTCCGAGATGCCGTTGTCTTCTGTCGTGTTCAGGCTGGGTGAGAATGTCGCCGTCAGTCTTGCATCAACAAACGGAGTGATCTTCGGCGAGCGAGCAAGCATCGCAAAAGCGCACCTGATCTTGACAAAGTCTCTCATCAGAAAGTTGTAGATTCCCTTTGTCGCTCGCGTCATGTAGACTCTGCCATTGCCTTCTTTGAAGTTAGTCTGAGAATTGGGATTGCATTGCAGCAGGGCCAAAGGCGGCAGGAAGGGCAATGTCACTACATGTTCTAGCATGGGTGTCCGGCGGCGCGCATTGGCTGGCTCGGGTTCTCCTGCCATGCACTGTATACTCTTGATCGTGCGGTGCGCTCTGATACGCCTCACCTTTTCCATCACGTAGGGCAATGAGGCTGCGTGGTCGACATGGAAGCTGTGTACGACGGTGCGGAAATGTCAGGGATGCTGGATGAGGCCATATCCTGTCCAAGCTGCAGGCTAGCCGGTCGTTCAGTCCCGACACTTGAGGACGCCGCACGCACTGGGTGATGAGGACCGCATCGACAGTGTTCCACTCGACCTCGTCCAGGTACGGCAGCGCCGAGAGTCCGGGGAGACCGGGGTGGGATCCAGCGTCGCACACGATGGTGCGCCCTCTGTACTTGATGAGGCAGCAGGATCTCCCGACCTCCTGGCCCGAGCCGAGCATTGTGATCTGGATCTCATCGTCGAGCTTGCTCGTGCTGCTCGTCGAGACGCCCTTTGAGGACACGACAGCATCGACGGTGATGCCGCTCAGCGCGTCGTATCCTCTCTTGGACATGGTGCCACTGTCACTGTCACTGTCACTGTCACTGTCTGATGTCGCAGGTGCGATGCCCGCGCTCTCTTGTTCCCGGTCGGCGTCTGGACAAGCCCGAAGAGGGACGCAGGCTCAGGCACAGCACACCACAGCAGCATCATCGTCGTCGTCGTCGCAACGGCGCACATAACTCTATACCAAAGCATATCACAGCCTGCAATACGGAATGACGGCTGCCACTGCCACTGCTCCGACTCCAATGCTCACCAGCCACGTCGCGGGACCGACGTCAAAGAGGACAAAGACCATCCGCGTCCCTCCCAAGATCAGCATTGGCGACGTGTGAGCCTAGCATCGCATGGCATCGCATCGCACTGCAGGCACGCTCGAGCACGCTCTGACATTCACGGTGTATACTGCATCCTTCCAGCACACCCAACAACATCGGCACCCTCCGCAAGCTCAAGTGCGTCCGGGTCGCATCGCAATTACAATCACACCATGCATGCACCACAGGCTGACCTTTCTCCACCCCGGACACCTGCTCCAGCTCCATCCTCTTCCCCGTAGCTTACTCTGACCGGTACTACAAGGAAGTCCTGGCGCCCGAGGTGCGTGCGTGCGTGCATGCGGGATCGCGACCGGGATGTCACAGCCCAATACGCGTAACGAGCTTGAGCTGATAGGGCGACCGTGCTCCCTGCTCGGCCCCCCTCTCCAGGTTGAAGAGTACTGCAAGCTTGGTCCGTGCTACGCATTTCCACGCATCAGGCTTAGCGCAATGCCCGCCTGACCCTTAGCTGCCGCGTTTCGCGACCTAGTCTACTACAATGACATCCCCGTCGGCGCCATCACTTGCCGAATCGAGAACAACCCGACATCTGCGAGCACGTCATCCTCCGAGCAGCCAACCGGCAAGCTGTATCTCATGACCCTGGGCGTCCTTGCGCGTGAGTGCAGGAAAATGGGTCCACATCCCGAAAGCACTGCCCTGGCTGATTCGAGCGCGCACGACGTACGTATCCAGCGTACCGCCGCCAGGGCCTCGCGAGCAAGCTTCTCTCGCACGTCGTGGCGAAAGCAACAGAGGCGTCTCTTGCTGCATCCCTCACGCCCGCACCATCCGCAGCAGCAACAGCAACACCGCCAGCGGCTCCTCAGCAAGCAAAAGGCAAGGGAAAGGCAGTCGACACTGGCAAGAGTGCTGCTCCCGAACCTTCAGCCTCGTCAGCTTCAGCTTCAGCGTCGCACCCCATCCTCGAGAGCATCTTTGTACACGTGCAGACGAATAACGAGGACTCGCGCACGTTCTGGCTTGGCCAGGGCTTCAAAGAGACCGAGACCATCAGGGAGTACTACAAGCCTAATATCGAAGGACCTCGGGACGCATGGCTTCTGCAACGTGCCATCCAGATATAGAGAGCCCGTCGATGTGCCCGTCTTGTCTGCGTAGACAGGCAAAGGTCTGCGTCCGAAGTGACGAGACCTCCAGCGAGATGTCGCTCTGCAACAAAGCTTTGTCCATCGCAATGCGCATCAAACATGGTGTCCAATGTGGCTATGTACACGATTGATTGTCCGTCCTTCAACGCCTCTTCGCGAGCTGATAGGTTACAGATGCATCTTACGGTGCTCGCGTCGATATCTACATATTCATGGTCCCATCTAAAGCATAGCATGGCAGAAGCTACTGATTGTCCATAGTACCAGAGCTTCCTCGTTGGGAGCCTTTCAAACTGGTACCTAGAAAGAGAACTCCTCGGCGATGAGCTCAACATTGCCCCGTGTATCACCTTTTGCAATCCTGCTTGGGCTGATGCGCTTCGCGACGAGTGCGCGAACATGATCATTGAGCGTCTTGGGCCCGCAGCACCCCACCGCGACGCTGCCCTGCGAGCGCTCAATCTCGGCGTCGAGGATAGCAGGGAGATCGGGCTTGCCGCCTCGCGCGAGCTCGGCGATAATGTCGAGGTCCTCCTTGTCCGTGGCGCTCATGTCAAGCGAGCCGAGCGCCTCAGCGTCGTGCAGCAGCGGCAGGCCGGGCGTCGAGCCGCGCCGGCCATAGGGAGTGGGCGTGGCAGATCCCGAAGTGGGCTCGTCCAAGTGGTGCGTATACGAGTGAGCCGAGCCGCGGCGCGAATCCGCGGCGAAGCGTCCCGCAGGCGGTGGGTACATGTGGCCGTCGTCGCCCTCATCCTCCGAGTAAAGGTTGGACGGCCTGGCGCCCCGATTGCTAGGCTGCGGACTGGATGCAGTCAGATGCTGCGCTGATTCGCTCGACATGCCCTTCTTCTTCCTCGACAGCGCGCGGCGCAGCTTGCCCTCCTTCTTGACAGACTTGCTGATGACCTCGTCTGCAGCGGTGGGCGGCTCTTCCTCCTCGCCCTCGAAGAGGATCATGTCCGTGACGGAGTAGTCGGCGATCTCGCCCTCGTCTGCTCCACTCGCCATCTGGCGATGGCGCTGCGCTGGCTGTTGCATGTGGCTGGACGGAGCTGGCGAGGTATGCTTGTGCAGTGCTCCGCCTGCTCCCGCGGACGCAGCGTACGAGCCATAGTCGCTCGTATCGACGACCGTTTGCGAGAGGTCGCTCATGCTGCTATCGGCCGAACCTGTCCGACGATGCCCGCCGCCATGACTCGCAAAGCGCGGGTTGGGCGGCGCAAAGAGATCATCTGCCGTCTTGGCCGCGGGCATGAGCGCTGAAGAGGTGAGAGGTGTGGATGGTGATTCTGACGAGAAGGGGTGCACGTTATGCATCTGCGCCAGCTCGCGCGTCACGAAGAGATCGATGCGGAGACGGGATGGGTCGGAGATGTCGAGACAGCGCCGCAGAGCAGGCGCGATCCAAGCGAGGTGGGCTGGTCGATGCCGGAATAAACTAAATCAGCGCGAGCGAGGACGGAATGATACTGTGCCGCTAGTCGACCTACCATACTCTCTCAGAATCCAGACAAACCGAATGCGACTAACGTTGGTCGGCTTTTTCGATCTGCTGCTCTTCCGCTGCTCAGCCCAGGAGGGCTGCTCCCCGCGCAGTGCGGCATCCTTCGCAGCCATCTGGAGGCACAGGTGCTCGAGCACGCTCATGACGTACGTGACACCCATGCCCGCCGCTACGAGGACGACAGTGGAGTGATCTTCCCATTGAGCGCGTGCGGCTGACCCGGTGGGCAGGTAAGTCTGCGCGCGGACGAGCACACCACCGGGCGTGGAGGCGCCCGACAGCGATGCATCCTTGTCGCTCGAGTACACCGCGTCCTGGCCGCCGCCGCCGCTGCGGACTATCCGCTTCCGCTTTTCGAGTATCGAGCTGTACAATCGGCGGGTGAAGCCTCTTCGGGTGCTCATGAGGAGGACGACCTCGCTTCCGCCGCGCTCTTCGCCGTCCGGCTTGCCAGCGAGTAGGCTTTCCGTAAAGTCCTGCGCATTCGAGATGGTGTATGGGTGGGACTGCCACCAGCGCACGCTGGGGATCGTGAGCTGGACATGCTGGCCCGCTTTCCAATTCAGGTGTCGCTGTGTGTGCAGCGTGAGCTTGAGCACACGCCCGGGGAGGACCTGCGCGAGCGCGTAGCCTTTCGGGATCGCCTGCGAGCGATGAGAAGGGCGCGATAACGTGCCAGCATGGCTTGTGCTCCGGCTTTCGCCAGGAAATTGCGGGCGTGGCGGGTTGTACGGACCCGCGCCGTACGGCAGGTGCTGCTCCCGCGCGGCTTCGTTGCCTGCGCCATAGTCGTACACGCCCGCTGCCGGCGCGCGCTTCTCTGGTGATGTCACGCTCTCCTGCAGATTGGCAGTCGAGCGCGACGCCGCGGACCATTCCTCGTTCCCGTAGTACGGGTATGCACCCGCGCTGCCTTGTGCACCGCCAGCAGCGTACTTTTGCCCTTCGGCTGACAGGCGCTTCTCCACGTGATGCACCTTGAATCCTCCGCCATCGGCGTTCCTCGACATGTACTGCGCTTTGCCAGCCCGCCCTTCGCCAAAGACCGGGATGCCGGCTCCGTAGTTGAGCCAAAGGAAGACGCAGAGCCTGGTGATTCGCTCAAAGCCCCACAAGCCCGCGGCGAGCAGGCCCCAGCCTTGGAGAGCCTGGTAGTGTATGACCATGCTGACGAGGAAGCCGAGGCTGAGCGCGACGTGCGAGTAGTAGAATAACTCGTAAAAGCGGGTGCGCAGTGGTTTGAAGGAGAAGAGAACGAGCACGGTGAGCATGATGTAGCCCTGTCGGCAGTGCGACAAATGCTGGTCAGTTTCCTAAACTCAGCGCAGAGCCCGCCTGATACGCAGTCACCCACTATGCCGCCGGCGAGCAGTCTGTGCCATCTCCAGCTGCTGTTCCACGTGGGCTCGTTGAACGGGTTGATGTCGATCATGAGCTGCTTTGTCCACAGCCCGCCGTGCACTGTGCTGAGCACCCAGATGAGCCTCCCAACCCATCGATGCCAGAATGCCGTCCGGTCAATGTGGTAGTTGGTCAGGAACGGCGTAGCAAGTAAGTTCATTGGCCATTGCTTGAGTGCCAGCGACACGGCCAGAGGCATAAAGGCATAGGCAATCAGCCCGACGCGGTTGCCGGACTGCCACCATCCCTTGTCGATGGTGAAGTTCGGGCCGGCAAGAAGCGGATCTCTGCAACAGGCAGCAAGGTCCGGAGATTAGCCTGTCCTTAGCAGATGTGGGCCTACGAGCTCAACCCACGTCAGAGGAGACCAGGCGTATCTCGCCTGCCTTCGCTTTTCGAACTTGTGGTTTGGCTCTCCCATGGCCGCCGAGATGACGTACTCGGCGGCGCGCTTGATTTTCCTCATCCTGGAGTACTGATTTGTGGCATTGTCACCGTTGACGGGGTGGAAAGGGCACTTGCCTCCGCCAAACATGCAGTCTGTCGGGTTGATGAAGTCGGGGCCGATGTAGCATATGCAAAACGTGAATGCAAGCATGAGGGCAATCCCAAAGAGCTGCGCCAGAGTGGGAGACGACCAGCTCCGGACGGGTTTCGGCTGCTTGCCTGCCGAGGCGGATGCGGGCTTCACAGCGGCTGTCTGCCTGCTGCTGCCGAGCTTGCGCATGCCTAGCTTCCGCAAGGACGCGCCGAGCGCTCCGCCCCGGATGTGCAGGCGGTGAAAAGCGACCCAGAGGACGTAGAGGCCGGCGAGGACGAACCAGAAGATGTACGAGTACCGCCAGCTGGGGTAGCTTAGCGTGTGTGCATCGAGGTAGGGCTTTGTGAAGACGGTCTGCGTGCGCACAATGCAAGCGATTCAGCGATTCGCGCCGGCCAGCTGCAGTCCGTCAGTCACGGAGGGAACCACGCACCAGTAGGTAGTAGTCCGACACGTCCTGCCCTGTGAGCGTTCCCGGCCCTCCTGCGACGCCCGTCGCGGTGGGCTGTGATGCAGCCGTGTAGGCATTTGTGGCGGCGTAGGTGGTGCTCGAGCCTGCGACGCGGGCAAAGCTGATGGACATGGTGGGCCCTATCTGCACCGGCGATGCTACTGCTCCTGCTCCTGCTGGCGTGTCGCTACCTGGCTAGAAGATCACGCCCCGTACGTGGTGTTGCTTACTCCTCTTCGCTCCTCCTACCCAGCAGCCAGGGTATGTATACAAACTCGTGCTCGAGGATGAGAAGAGGTCCGCCGGCGCCGCCCAGCAGCGGTGCGGCGCGTTCGTCTGCAGTAAGTAGTAGGTTGGACGGGCTCGATGGCTCCTGATGGGAGATCTTTAAGGAGATCCAAGCCAGAGCTGTGGTGGAGGGACAAGCACAAGCCGAACCGGCCAGCTGCGGCCAAGCAGGGGAGGTGAGGCGGTGGTGGTGGCGCAGCAGCCTCGAGCTGCCAGTGGAGCTCCTCCTCCTCCACACATCTCTGCTAGTAGTAGCAGCGCAGGAATAGCAGCAGTGATACACACATATCTGCACAGCATACCAGCGGCTAGCAAAGGTGTCCCGTCATGTTACAGTAATGCGAGCTGCTTTGATGTTCAGCCCATCAACTGGGTCGCGTCGTCGTCGTCGTCATCAGCTCCTCCGTCTTTCCGCCTGCCGCAGTAGTGCGCGCCCGCTCCTCGCACTCTCCGAGCTCCGGCTCTCGAGCCTACCAGAGATTAGATCAGATTTAGGAGCGGAGCAGTTTAAGCAGGAGCAGCATCGGCATTGGGCAGAGGATGGTCCGCAGCAACAGCGCTGCAAGCAGTATGCGCCGCCGTGCATGCATCTCCTGCTGGCCGCCATCACTGCCAACGTGCAGTGGCAGCACGGCCCGTCTCGCGTCATCTCCCACGCGCTCGCCTTTGCTGGCTGCGCTGCGACGGGAAGCGTCATCGCGTGCATCTACGGGCACATCCAGTAGCTCCCGCTCTCCCACCTCGACACTTTCTTCTTTACGCTCCCCTCTCTCAGCGCTCCTGCTCTCCTCCAGCCTGCTCCCTCCGCAACATCGGCGTGCCCGACCCCTTCTTGCAGCAACCAGTACTAGCTCGAGCTTCTCCACGGCCCGCACGTTTGCGCACCTTGCCAACAGCAACAAGGATGCAGTGCCAGAGACCAAGAAGCTGCAGCAGCTCCCCGGCGTCCCTCCAATACCAGCGCCGACGGGCCAGGGGAAGTCTCCGGACGCACCTTTGACTGCGTCGAGCACACCAGCGGATACGACACCGTCAGGCAAACCAGCAGGGAACAAGGAGCAGCGTCTTCAGGATATACAGATAGTCAAGCGCCTGCTGCCCAACATATGGCCCAAGGGCGACAGGGCGACAAAGACCAGAGTGCTCGTCGCGCTGGGGCTGCTCATCGGCGGCAAAGTAGGTGGAGACGCTCGCTTCCTTGTCTGACCACCCACCCTGGCTGAGCCCTTGCTATGTACCTCCACTTCATAGCTCCTGAACGTCCAGGTTCCCTTTTACTTCAAGTCGATCGTCGACTCGCTCAACATCCCCATCGCCGAGCTCTCGACCGAGCAAACCGTGTACACCGTTGCAGGCACGGCCATCGTAGGATGTACGTCCATCTTCCGCGTGAGGCGCTCGCATAGCCCCCAGCTGACGGTGAAAGCGTACCCGCTCGCCCGGCCTGAATGAACAGACGGCTTGGCTCGCATCTTCTCCACCCTGTTCAGCGAGCTTCGCAACGCAGTCTTTGCCAATGTCGCGCAGGGCGCCATCCGTCGAGTCGCAAAAAATGTCTTCACGCATCTGCTCAATCTCGACATCAGCTTCCACTTGACGAGAAACACGGGTGGTCTGACACGGGCCATCGACAGGGGAACGAAGTATGTTTGGGTCTTTGATTGCGGCTGGTCTCTATCAAAAGAGCTGAGACCTGTCTGCTCTTCCTCACGATCTATAGAGGCATATCGTTTCTCCTGACCTCGGTCCTCTTTCATATTGTGCCCACGGCGCTCGAGATTTCCATGGTCTGCGGTATCCTCGTGAGTGCTCCGCCTCCTCGAGGACAGGTTCGAGCGAGAGCACTGACTACTTCGCGGTTCGTAGAGCTACAACTTCGGCGTCAACTTTGCAAGCGTTACCATGATCACCATGATCGCATACACGTGGTTCACAGTCAAGACGACCAGCTGGAGGTGAGCCACTGCCGGCAGGGCTAGCAAACCCGCCTGTGCTGACGTCCACGGACTTGGTAATCTATCGTACTAGAATGCGCTTCCGCAAAGAGGCCAACCAGGCCGACAACCGGGCAGCGACCGTGTCCGTCGACTCGCTCATCAACTACGAAGCCGTCAAGCACTTTAACAACGAAAAATTCGAGATCAAGCAGTACGACGCTGCGATGCGCGACTACGAAAAGTCGTCCGTCAAGATTGCCACCTCTCTGGCGCTGCTGAACTCGGGGCAGGGCGCCATCTTCTCCTCTGCGTTGACGCTCATGATGTATCTCGCTGCCAAGGGTGTCACTGCTGGTGCGTGAGGTGCGCCATATTTCGAGTGTTCCTGCGCACCGGCTGACGGCGGAGGTGGCGCGCAGGGTCCATGACGGTCGGAGACCTCGTCATGGTCAACCAGCTCGTCTTCCAGCTCTCGCTCCCCCTCAACTTTCTTGGGACTGTGTACCGCGAGCTGCGGCAGAGTCTGATCGACATGGACGCGCTCTTCAGCCTGCAGAACGTCAAGCTGGGCGTGGCGGACAAGCCGGAAGCCAAGCCGCTCTCGGTGCATCAGGGCGGGACGATCCGTTTCGAGAATGTGCGGTTTGGATACCGGGCGGACCGGCAGATCTTTCGGGATCTGTCGTTTGAGATTCCTGCAGGCAAGAAGGTAGCCATTGTCGGGCCGTCCGGGTGCGGCAAGAGCACGGTCTTCCGCCTCCTCTTCCGGTTCTACGACCCGGACAGCGGGCGCATTACGATCGACGGGCAGGACCTGCGCGACGTGCAGCTCGAAACGCTTCGCCAGCAGATCGGCGTCGTGCCGCAGGACACGACACTCTTCAACTCGGACATCCTCCACAATGTCCGCTACGGCCGCATGGACGCGACGGACGACGAGGTGAAAGAGGCCGCGCGAAAGGCGAATGCGCTCAAGACCATCGAGTCGCTGCCAGACAAGTGGCAGACCAAAGTGGGCGAACGGGGCCTCATGGTCAGCGGAGGCGAGAAGCAGCGGCTGGCCGTCGCGCGGTTGCTGCTCAAAGACGCGCCGATCCTGATCTTTGACGAGGCCACCTCGGCGCTCGACACGTACACCGAGGCGGACGTCATGCGCAACATCAACACGACGCTGCTCGACAAGAAGCGGACGAGCGTCTTTGTCGCGCACAGGCTCAAGACGATTGCCGATGCCGGTGTGTAGAGACCATTTGGGTCTGTAATTGCGAGAGGGGTCAGCTGGCTGACAAGAAAGTGTCGTTCAGACCTCATTATTGTCCTCAAGGACGGCGAAGCGGTCGAGCAGGGCACGCACAGCGAGCTGCTCAGCAGGCCGGATGGCGTGTACAGCGGGCTGTGGAAGGCACAGAGTCAAGAGGCGTCGATCGAGTACATTCTCGACGGGCGGGGGACAGACAGGACCGGAGACATCAAGGAGGTTGTAGAGTAGCACTGTTATCCAGTTCTGGCTGTATGGCGTGAAGGCTTGAAGACTCTCACAGACACCCTTGGCGACCCCGTGCCTGAGTGGCGCCTGCCCCTATTTTCGTTTCAGCTTCGCGAGTCGTGGCCTCTGTCTTTGCTTTTTTTCAGGCGAGCACACGACGACGGCAGTGCCGCTCTTCACTTCGCATATAATAGCAGCAGCAGCAGCAGCAACATCCACGCCATCGACAACCATGACGGACGTACAGGCTGAGGCGGGTCCCTCGACGGCAGCAGCAGGAGCCGCTCCAGCTCCGACAACCAAGCCAACGACCATTCCCATCCGCCTGGTCTCAAGGAGCGACAGCCATGCCATCCCGGCGTCAAAGTACATGGTGCCCAGCGACTGGCGGCGGTTCCAGCTGTCCGAGCTCATCAACAAGGTGCTGGGAAATGAGCAGGCCGTCCCGTTCGACTTTATCGTCGAGGACGAGCTGCTCCGGACCAGTCTGGGAGGATTCACACAGGCGAAAGGCCTGACCGAGGTGGGCGGGCGGGCGAGACGGCAGCAAACCCCTGCGCGCATGTAGACCTGGCATGCTGAAGCCGTGCCGCGTCCCTGTGATCGCTGTCGCCAGGAAACAATCCTCGAGATTGAATACGTCGAGTCCATCCTGCCGCCAAAGTACCTGTCCTCCTTCGAGCATGAGGACTGGGTCTCCGATGTTGACCTCAGCTCGAAAGGGTGAGCAGTCTAGCTGCCCTGGATAGAGCAGTAGTCTTAGGCTAACGGCAAATTGCGGTCTCTTGTGCCCGTAGCTCCTTCCTCACAGCTTCCTACGACAGCAATGTCCGCATATTCTCGAGCGCGACCGGCCTCGAACACACCCTGACCGGCCACACGCTGCCGGTCTTGTCTGCCTGCTGGCTGCACGGATCCACTTCAGCAGCGTCAACACCAACGCAGACGCAGTACGCAGCGAGCGCGGGAATGGACCGTGTCATCCGCGTCTGGTCTGTGCCAGCCAGCGGCAGCAGCGCAGAAGCACGGAATACGCACTTGCTCAGCTTGCATACGGCTGCCGTGTCGTCAGTGCGCAGTACGCCATCGCAGGTTGAAGGGCGCAGACAACTCGTCAGTGCCGGATGGGACGGGCTGGTCGGATACTGGGATTTTGCGCTAGACGCGTCAAGGGCGGAGAACGGCGAGGGAGAAGACGAGGATGACGCTGAAGAGACAGCTGGGCAGACGACACGCGGCAAGAAGCGGCGCAAGGGCGCCAACGGCTCGGCGGCGGCAGCAGCAGCAGCAGCAGGCAAGGTGGTCAAGGTCAAGCCTGTCGTTGCGCTTCCGGGGCACACGGGCCACGTCTCTCGCGCCATCTTTGGGCATCCGAGCAGTGCCGGGGCAAGAGTGGAGACTGCGTACTCGTTCGGGCAGGACGATCACACGGTGCGCGAGTGGGATTTGGGCACGGCGGCGCAGGCGGGCCTGAAGAGCAGCGACAAGGCCATCCTGGACGGGTGCCACCTCGCGCAGGGCGGAGCGTCTCCCGCGCTCCTGGCGACGGGAAACGCGGATCGCTCCGTGTGCGTGTGGGACATGCGCGACGCGACCTCCGTCATTGCCCTCACGCTCTCCGGGCACGCCTCGTCCGTCTCGAGCGTCGCAAGCCACCCGAGCAACGCAATGCTCCTCGCGAGCGCGAGCTTTGACGGCTCGACGCGCATCTGGGATGTCCGCGCGCCCAAGCAGGCCCTGTTTAGCGTCGCGAGACAGCAGAAAAAGGGTTCGACGCAGCAGAAGGTGCTCTGCGTCGACTGGGATGGAGAGGTTGTGGCGAGCGGCGGAGAGGACGGCAAGCTGGAGCTGCTGCAGAGCAAGGGCATGTAGCAAGCTAGCGGGAACATACCGGCATCGTTATTCCCTTCAGCAGTACAAAGTCTATCGATACAGGGGAGAGCGGCCGATCATCTGGGGCTGCACCAAGTATTTGCGACAGTACTGATTCAACTACGCACAGCATAGAAGTGAATTAGTTCGAAAGTACAGCGCGCATGTTCCTCTGGCTAATGGAAACGCCCAGCATGTACCGCCCGTCACGAGAGAAGGAGCTGAGGGAAGGAGGATCATAGTTAGATCTGCACATAGCTATCGCCGAGATTGGTCGACCTCGACGTGAATCCGCTCAAGCTCTCGCCCGTCTCGCTATCGTAACCGCTCAAGTTGGCCGAGAAGGCCGAAGCCGAGCTGGCCATCCCGCCCGGTGATCTCTCACTCCCACTCGGGCCCTCGCTCCACGCAGTCGGGCTATGCAGCTCGCTCGTCGGTGCGGAAGACAATACGCTCGCGCTCCCTGTGTGCGGGTCTGCTGCTGCGGCTACCCCCTCGTCCTCGCTGTCTTCAGGTGCGCTTGGCGCGTACCTGGGCAGACGGGTCGCACTCTGGTCCATCTGGACGCTGGGCGCTGCTTCATCCTCGGATGACTGTTCTCCTGGCAGGGGCAGCGGCTTGCGCGTCCGTTGTGGACCTGCGGACGCAGTCGCGACTTGGTCGGAACAACGCCCGGAGGACGCCAGGAGGAGGCGGTTCCGCAGCCCGAAGAAGCAGTCAACGACGTATGTCGGCAGCAGCGACGCCAGGTAGTAAGTCGTGACTGGAAGCAGACAGGCATTAGTAGGGGGACAAGCGTAATCAGCAAGCTATTCTGCAAGACTGGATGCCCTTATCCTGCCAGGGCAGAGAGCTCACCTCCTGAACCGACAGAGGTCCGGTCTGGGATCGCCGATCCCCGCTCAGACACGACAAGCTGCAGGAGCTTGTCCGAGAGGTCGGTATGGGGAGGCGCAGATCTTGCGCTTGCTGTCCTAGCGGGAGAAGGGCGCTTGCCCCAACCTAGACCAGCTAGGAGGGCTGAGCCATACACGTCTCGGATGTGGCGCGGCAGGATATCCGCACTTGTCGCATGGGCAGCAGCGGCCGGCTGCGCGTCGGGTCCCAGCCCTGGGGACGGCCCTGAAGCAGCAGGTGGGGAAGGGGGCGGGGCCAGGAAGCCCACGTCGACATTTACGACGCGAATGTCCCTGCTTCCTCTGTTGACGAGGTGGACCGAGTGCAGCTCGCGCCGGAGGATGTCCATCTCGGCGGCAGTGGCATTGGCCGTCGCGCTTTTGCCCGCTGCGCCCCTTGCGCCGGAGAACGGGGTGCCGAGCAGGCGCTCCGGACCGGGGAGGCAGGTAATGACCGTCGCGGGGACGTCGTGCAGTCGTCGGCTCGTCCGGAAGGCCTGCAGGACTGACGCGCTCAGGATCTGCAGAGGCACAACCAGGGAGGCCGTGTAGTGCTTCCCGAGACTGCCGAAGTCGGCAGACGACCAGGCTTCTGTTGGCAGAGGTGCGCTGGTTGCACTTGATGGAGCAGAGGAGGAGGAGGAGGATGTTGATAAGGGAAAGAGGTTGATGAAGGATACGAGCTCGAGGGTGGATGAGAAAGGCTCTCCGGGCGAGTTGAGCGGGTATCGACGGGAAAGAGCGGTATTGAGCTGCTGCATGAAGCCGGCAACACTAGTGGTCTGTAGAGGGGTTTATCACTTAGATAGAACACAGGTACCCTTGGAGCACGTAGAGATACCCCCACCTTTCCAGCATGGAGCAAGATGGCTTTGACATAGCCTCGCTCATCGCCGAGAGCTTCGAGGTCAGCTGCGGCTGCAGCGCTCCCTGCGCTCGCAATGACGACGAAACCCTTGTTGACGAAGGAGGTGACAATGTCTCTTGCATACAGCGTAGCATCCGCGCCGAGTATGAGGACAGCCTCGAGCCGCTCGCCGGTCTTTTGCGAGACGCGCGGCCTGGGCGGGGCAGGCAGCCCTCGGTGCCTCCTCCGGCCTCTGGCGCCATGCAGCCCGCCGTGCCTGACGTAGATGACTGAGCGGAGTAAGGGCGCAAAGTCAAAGAGCGAGTGGCGGAAGCGGGGCGAGAGGTTAGCTGCGAGGGTGGTGAGGAGGACGGTGGCGGATGTCCCCCCGATGAAGCAGTAGAGGACAGGCCTGCCCCGCAAGCGCAGGGAGAGGCGCTCCCAGTACGTCGGCGGCACGGCGGGAAGCTGCCGAGCTGCCGCTGCCGCTGCTGCCGCCCTCGACTGCGACGGGATTGGCAGGTGAGGCGCGTTCGTGAGGGTTCCGTGGGCCGTGATGGCGTCAATGACCTCGTTGACCTGGGCTGCGACCGACTCGTACACGCGCGAAGGGAGCTGCGGGTGCGTGTCAGCTGCATCAGCATCACCTCAATCTGGTCTGTCCAGTGTTTTGTGCGCTCAGATAGCAATCGGAGTCGTCCCGTCTTTGCTGCCAGTGACCGACACGCACACGCACCTCGAGCTGGCTCAGGCTCTCGCTTGCTTCGTCCATTCTCCGCTGCAGGAGCTCGAGCATGAGCTCAAAGCTGGACATGGTGGGGGAAACGGGGCTTTGGTCGATACCGTGCGCTGTGGATATATATCGTGAATGCACGGCTAGAGAGCGAGAGAAGCTGTCGTTACGGGGTGCGTGGGCCGGCCTATGTACAGGTGCATGCATGTGGAGACTGCCGAATCACGGGGGACAGCGCAAGCATCAGTGGCACAGAACGGACACTGCATTGCACGGGAAGTCGAGCCTGTACATGTGCCGGTCTACCTGATTAGACGTGGCGTGGCGTGCGACTGCGAGCCCTGCGACTGCGACTGCGACTGCGACTGCAACTCCCGGCCGCAGACAGGAAGGAGCCAGCACCGATGGAGGGAGACAGCAAAGAGCAGCGCACACCAGTGATGACGCTGCACACACACACACGCTTGTTGCTGCTGATTGCCCTGACCCTGCACCAAGCTATGCCCTCCTCCTCCTCCTCCTCCTCGCTGCGACTCTGTCCTCCCCGGCCTTTGTTGTTTTCGGGGCAGCGACGAGGTGAGGGGTTCGGCTTTGACCGACTGACCGGGGCATACAGTAACAACATAGCAAGGGTGGCAGCAGGACCAGCAACAGGAGGATCGCAGAGTTCGGATATCGGGCTGGGTCGTTGCACACGATGAACTCCTCCCTGGACGCCCTCCAGCCGGACTTTGTCCCTGGCAGCCTCACAATGGCAGAGCTCCGCGCCATCCTCGTCGAGCACCGCGCAGACTATCCGTCCATGCACAAGAAGGCAGATCTCGTAGAGGCGTACGAGAAGCACATACGACCAAAGGCGCCAAAGCTGCTCAAGGAGCGCTTGAAGGTCCGAGCGAGCAGCGCAGGCATCGAGGACGCGACAACGTCGGCGACAGCGACCACAAAGGGAGGAGGAGGAGCAGCAGCAGCCAGGGCCAAACCGCCCCTCGTCGCTCCGACGGCCACGGCGACCATGTCGCGCAAGAGCATGTCCATGGGCAACCTCGCTGGTATCGCCTCGGGCGATGACGTTCCTGCTGTTCCCGCGGCCCGCTCGAGCAGGACCAGCGGGCGCCGCTCGTCCGCCCTCCCATCGTCGGCATCGACCACGTCACTCGCATCTGGCCGCGAGCGCACAGGAGTAGCGCCCGCCTCGCGAAGAGCTGGGATGAGGAGGAGCGCAAGCGTAGAGATTGTCAACGACAGCCAGAACGAGGACAACGGCAACGACGGCGACACGGACTTTGCCGTGCTCGCTGGCGGTGCTGCTGCATCCTCATCATCCCTGCCAGCCGTCAAACGTGGCAGGGGGCGACCTAAGAAGTCGGTCGCTGAGCCAGTCAGCACAGTCGCAGAGGAAGCAGAGGAGAATAACGAAGACGAGGATCCGCCCACGGCCCTGCCCCCACCGCTGCGGCGCACAGTCGAGGCAGAGGCTCCAGTACGCCGAACAGTCGAAGTGGAGATAGAGAGGAAGGCACCGCCTACGCCTTCGACAAACAGGAGGCAGTCGACCGGTGTAGTGAGTCCACACTTGCCCCTCGGCTACATATGCCTGCTCTGACCCTTTTCGCCTTCGCCCACAGTTCTCGCCATCTGGCAGGACCCCAGTTGTCGAGATCCCCGCGCCATCAGAAAAGCGAAGGCAGACAATTGGCGGCGAGAGTGCCGTCTCAGGGTACAAGGTGAGACAGGTCTTCTAGCTCATTCTCCCAAGACCCTGCACTGACACCCTCCTTTTCCTGCCCTTACCCTTTCAGCGCAAAGCGGCAGAAGCGCGTGAGCAAGCCGATGTCGAAGCGCGCGAGGACAGGCGGTCCGACTCGCCCATCAAGGAGTCTGGCTTCAGCGCCTACAACCCTTTCCAGTCCGGTGACGATGCCTCGCCTAACGGGACCGAGAAGAAGAAGAAGAAGCGAAGAAAATCGTCGCTCGCCCCTGGCGGCGCTGTGCCAATGGATATTGACAACCCGCCTGCTGAAGACGAGGCAGCAGCGGGGCCCGAGCAGTCACTGGCAGCCCCACCTTCGTCCATCAGGCGCAGCTCAACCATGCAGGCGCTGAACGGGCGCGAGAGCAACGTCCACGCATCGGGAGGTATCCGGCGCTCCGCCTCGCGACCCGAGCTCGCTGCCGCTCCAGAGCGCACCTCGCGGCCTCGCCCTTCGTACACTGCGCCCTCCGTCCCGCCCATCCCGGCAAAGTACGCAGGGACGCCTTCGTCCAGCAAGATCACCACGTCCACGTCCACCTCGGCGTCGTCGTCGTCTGTCCTGCCCTCGACAAAGAGCATGCCCGGCTTTCAGAAGCACATGGCCCCCTTTGAAGGGCTCGCTACCCCGCCCGAAGACTTCCGCCTCCTCGTGAGGCAGGCGCAGGCTGACCGCGAGTATGGCCAGGAGAAGGAGAGGCAGAAGCAGAAGCAGCAGATGGCTGCACAGGCAGCTGAGCAGCGACAGCAGCCAAAGATGGAGACTGTCCATCGCTCGGCTGTGCACCCGCCAGTGTACGAGGCTCGAGCGGACTCCAAGAGAGCAGACAGCGTGGACGAGGACGCGCAAGATGAGGAACTGCTGGAGGATCTGGCCAAGGAGCCTGTCTATGCCGCTGGATCCACAGAGGAGAAAGCTAGTGCTCGACAGCGAGCATTGCCAGACTCTGCGCCTGTTCAAGCGATCGTTTCGACCAAGCGTGGCCCCGCTCCGCCTAGCACCAGCTCGGACAAGGGACTTGACGTCCTCCACGAGTCTGCCTCGCATCTCGCCGCTGCTCCATCCCCTTCGTCTGCCGTGACGGTGCGCCGACCGGCCAGCACGCGCACGAATAAGACTCTTCAGACGATGAGCGTCGTCCTGCCCCTCCTGACGCTGCTGGGCGGGTACGGCAACTACTGGGCGGACCAGAAGCGCGAGCTCGGCTTCTGCAACACAGACACGGACACGAACGCCGCCGTCGTGCTGCGGAAGCACGCCTTCCCCTCCGCAAACGAGGCTGTCTACGTCGACGGTCGCGTCAACTGGTCCGCGCTCTCGCAGGACATCCTCGCTGGCATCACGCCTGCAACATGTGAGCCGTGCCCGCCACACGCTACGTGCGCCGATGGCGAGGTCAAGGCCTGCTCGCGCGACTACATTCTCCAGCCGAGCGCGCTCGCATACCTCTTTGGCAGCGGCGTGGACCCAAAGCAGAGCGTCACGAGCCTTCTCTTTAAGCCCGCGTGCAGGCCCGACACTGAACGCCTCGTCCGCGTTGCCGAGACGGCTTCGCAAATTGCAGCGTACCTCCGTGCCCACAAGGGCGATATCATCTGCAACGGGGAGGAGAAGGCCAGAACGAGGGCGGCAAAGAGAGGGAAGAATGGCAAGCCGGAGGAATGGTCCGTCTACGGCGCCTCGGAGGACTTTACAAAGAAGATCATCAAGGAGATCAGGAATCCAAAGATTACCGAGGAGCTGTTTGATGACATCTTCGAGGAGGCCCTTCAGGACCTCATCGGTCACAGCGAAGTCGTCTACGGGATTGACGATGAAGCCGAGCCGTGGATCGCAGCTCAGGCGGCCGACATGCCTTTGTCGTGCCGCACCAAGCTCGCCGTATACCGTGCTGCAGGCGAGCACAAGGCCGGGCTGGCCTCTCTGGCCAGCGCGCTCCTCGCCGCTCTGTACGCGCGGACGAAGCTCGCTCAGCGCAAGGCGATTGCCGAGCAGGTAGACGAGCTCGTACCGATCGCGCTGCAGCTCCTTCAGCAGCAGGAGCAGAACCACCACATCGACGGCGCCCTCACGCCGTACCCATACCTCGCGCCCGCGCAGCTGCGCGACCTCGTCCTCGCGCATGAGCACTCGCCCGCCCGCCGCGCCGAGCTGTGGAAGCGCGTCGAGAAGGTCGTCGAGGGCAACAGCAATGTGCGCGCCAAGATTGAGGAGCAGTACGGAGAGGATATCCGCGTCTGGCAGTGGGTAGGCGGAACGTACTACATTGAGTCAGCGCTCGAGGAAATCGGCGGCGAGCAGGGTACACAGGGCAGCGCCGGCGAAGCATTGTCCTCAACGCCGATCTCGGCGGCCAGGCGGAGGAAGTCGTACACCGGCCTCGGGCCGCGCTCGTCGCTGTCTAAGCCGGGCACACCGAGAATCAACACGCCTGGACGGCACATCACCTGGAGCAGGGACGTCAAAGGCTCTCCTACCCAAGCAGAGACGCCGCAGTGACATCTCACAAGGTACGCATGTATAACAGTATGTCCGATCGGCATGACATTTTCTCTTTCGATCTTTCTCTTTCCGTATTATCTCGTATATCTAAGCGATTGTGCAGACGTATTCAGATAGCGTATTGAGGGTTGTCGAGCGTGTCCACTAGCGCTTAATGATGGGAATGCAAGCTCAGCAACGACAATCGTGCACGCGCTCTCGGAACAATCGGCACTCTGATGCATTGCGCGTGTGTGTCTCTACAAGCCTCGCTCCGTCTAAAGTGTATGAACGCGGCTGCGTCTTTTGGCTTACCGCGAAGCTGAAGGAGGAAGGAGGAGACTATCTGGCCAGTGTGGACGAGAGTGACTCCTCACTGCTGCCCGGCCGATACAATTGGGTAAACGCACATCCGCAAAACCGAGAGTATTCCACAGGGTTGAACATCAAATAAAGGGGTGACGACGGATTGACGGCGGGCGTAAGGGCAACCCAGCCTAGCTGCCCAAGAGCAGCTTCGGTAAGGGGCTGCACTACGACACCTCGCCTAGGTATGGGACGAACCACGTGGTATTCTCCCTTGGACTCCCTTGGACCTTCGCGTTCTTGCGTTATTCATTCTAGTCTTTGTTTGCCGTCCCATGGTCGTTTCCCGAACGAGCAACGTCGCTTGAGGGCTTAGTTTCGTAAAGAATACAGTCCGAAAGGAGAGGCAGCACGCTACTGCGGTTGACCGAGGTGATGAGCATGAAAGCTGACGTCAGGCGACCTGTTGTTCGGAGTATTGGAGGGCGTCGTGAAGGAAAAGTCGGCCAATTGCGATGTGACCTGGCTGCTCAGAGGCAGACTAGCGGCAGGCACTGGCATGGGCGGGATGCTGTGCGCGACCTGCTGCTGCTGTATTTGCTGCGTGACGGCAGCGACGACCTGGCTGAGCTGCTCCTGCTGCATCTGCTGACTGCGCGTGCTAACCTCAAGCGTTGCGTTGAACACCTCGGTTGCGCTTGGCATCTGTGGGCGGTGCGAAGTCACAGCCAGCTGGTGGCTTATGGCTGCGTCGACCGCGCGCTCTACTTTCGCAGGATCTGCGGGTGGGTGAGCTGGGTTGAGCGCTGAGAGGTTGTCGTGGTGGACTGTTGTCGTCTCGACAAGCTTGGCCTTGATATGCAGGGCATTGTTCAAGGTGGTCGCATCGGTAGGGTGGGAAGCCGGCAAGTAGAAGGGGACAGCTTGAGGTGGTTGCAGGCGAGTCTGCATACCGCTTTGGAAGCCAGGCTGCTGCGGTGAGATGGGCGAGGAAGGCCCGCTCCTCATGTTGGCACCAGGACTCTGCTGCAGGAACGAAGTCTGCAGCTTTGGGTATGAAGGCCCGGGGACATGACTGGTGGTCCCATTGCCCATTTCCTGAGGCATGCCGGATCCTGCTGTCATTGGCGATGGGAGCAAGCCGGACCCGCTTGCAGCGTTGGAAGACCCAGATGACTGTCCCAAATAGGTAGAAGGCGGCGTCGTAATCGAGTTCGTCGATGCGGTACGTTCGGATCCGACAGACGAAGTCGAGGCCTGCAGGCTTTGGCTTTGCTTGGTTGTGACTGGCGTCTGTGTGACTGCCACCGGAGAGACGCCCTCTGAAACAGCCATGATGGCATCGCTCGACATCCCTCGGATTCCATCATCGGCCACGAGTGGGATGGTGAAGATCTGAGACAGTTGGTGCTCCTCGTATTCGGCAACAATCTGTAGCGAGAGCGAGCGGGCGTCTTCCGGAGGGACGCCTGACAAGGTTCCGTCATTCCACTCCAGCCAGCTTGGCGTGTTGGTACACGAGAAACGAGCATCCATCCTGCGACAGAAGACGGTCATGAGCAATTGTCGCTCGGGAATCTGAGTATAAGCACCAGCTTACGGTGGACCCTGTATCTGAGAGTCAAGGACTTTTGGCGTCCAGGTCCAGAGCAACCCGGGCGCAGCAGGTGTAGGGATAGGGACGATCTTCGGCGGCGGCGGACGGAACTCGTACTTCCCTGGTTCGAGGTAACGCGCTTCGATGGACCAGACATGATTACCTCGAGATCTACAGATGGTCAACTATTTAGCTAGATCGCACGGAGGTAAGCAAGTAGAGACGATACGCACTTCGTCTTCTTGCCCTCATCGTTGAAGCGGGAAATGAGGGGCTGATTCCACAAGTAGTTCTTGACCTAGCATCGCACGATGGGTGTCAATCCAAAAGTGCTTGTTCTTTGATCACGAGTCACCTGAACTCACATGCTTGACGGCAACTTCTGGCTCAACCAATCCATGGTCCTTGCATGCGTCCTGGAAGCTGTTTGTGAATGGCTGAATACGGAATTTAAACGGACGGAAGGCGTGTTCTTCGTCGAGCTTCTGCATCTTCTTTGCCATGAGTGGCTGGTGGATCTTCTCTGACTTGCGGTCCGTCGCATCTGGGTCCGCACAGATGGTCGGCAGCCATTGGGCGAAGATATCGTTGAAGGCAGCTGTCAATTCGGGTGAATTGGCATCCTTGTCCTTGTCCTTCTCCTTGCTGGACGATACGCCCATGGCGTGACCAGCTGCGCCAGATGCTGAACCAGCAACCTGCGGATCTGAACCAGCTCCGTACCCAGACTGCGGCGAATACTGCTCAATTTGCGACGAAGAGAAGTTGTTGGCAAGGTCCGAAAGGGAGGAACACGATGACGAGTTCAAGTGGTTCTGGTGCTCGAAGTACGAGTCGTCCTCCTCGTCATCGTCATCCTCATGGATTGGGCTGGGCAATGAGGTGAGATTGCCGAGGATGTTCTCGAGCTCGTGCGCATCGGGCGGTCCAGGGTAGAAGTGCGGATTTTGCATCATACCCCCACCTTGTTGGGCCGGCATGGAGCCCATGCTCGGCGCTCTGGAACGCGAGGCAGAGACGGCCTTGGAAAGACTGGCTGCGCGAGATCTTGAGCTCGACGTCACGCTCGTCCCAGAGGTGCCTGCAGTGAAAGGGAAGGATGACATGGACATGTGCGAGCTGGCGTACGGGGAGGTGATGGACGTGTCGAAGCTGGAATCCTCTTGCTTGACGCCATTAAGTGAGCTGCCGAACGCTGGCGGATTGCGGAGCGTAGTGAAGTCCAGCTGCCCTGGATGGTGAGCTAATGAGCGTGTACCCGACACGGTGTTCAGCACGCCCGCAGAGCCTTGACCATTCCCATTGACGGGCAGGGATCCCAGACTCTGCTGCAGCGTCTGATGTAATGATTGTTGTTGAAGCTGCTGCTGCTGCTGTTGCGCCATCTGCAGCGGGGCCTCCCCGGTCGACATATCTGTATCGCCATAGCCCATCTGCATGTGCTGCGTCTGGAACTGCGCGGCTTCCGGCATTGGTGGCGTGATATACGCTTGCTGCTGGTACGGTGTTGGGGTGCTCGACTGCGAGATTGGCATCTGGATCGGCTCGAAAGCGGGCTCGAGCGACGAGCCGGCTTGTGCGAGGAGGAAGTCCTGTGTGCGCAGAGCCTGCTGAGCATATGCCTGGGGATCGAGCGGCGGCTGCATACGCTCGCCCTGCTGTGCCATGAAGGCGGCTTGCATGGACGACAGGTCACGCGAGGAGACCATTGGCATCTGCGGGATAGGCGCGATGATCGGAGGTGCCTGCTGCTGCGTTGTCTGCACTGGCATCTGAGCATGCGATGATCCGACTTGTTGTGGCATGGTGAAGTGCGACTGCTGCTGCTGCTGCTGCTCCTGTTGAGTCTGTGCGTGAGCTTGCGCCTGATGCGTCAGCATCTGCTGCTGCTGCTGCTGCTGCTGCTGAGGCTGCTGCTGAGGCTGGGACTGGAGGTGCTGGGCTGTGGTGCTGTGCTGAAGTGGCATGGTTTGCGAGACTGGATCGTGCACTCCTAGGAACGCCTGCTCGGCCCCTTGCTGCTGCTGCTGCTGTTGCTGCTGCTCGGCTTGACTACCGTGTGTGGGCATGTCCTCATCGGCAGCTAACACAGATTGCGACATGTGAGTCGCCATAACGGGTTGGTGCTGATGGAGCTTGCCGACGTGGTGCGATCCTGACGTGGCGAGGTCTGCAGCTTTCGGTGCGGGCGTGACGTCGCTGATGCCTGCCGAGTTGGGCCGGTAGTGGCTCTCGACGGGAAGGAGGGGCGACGAGTGCGTGTGGTGGTGCAGGGCGGGCCGAGTGGGCGCGGAAGACGAGGCGGAGCGCGGCGAGATGAGCAGGGACGAGGCGTGGGACGGTGCGACGTCGCTGAAAGCGGAGATGGCGTCGCTGGTTGTGCGCCGGTGCTTGTTCGGGTCGTCCGTCGTGCCGTCATCCGCGCTGTTGACTGTGAACGCTCGTTTCCGCGACCCAGCTGTTGCGCCTGCATTGCCCGCCTGCACACCGATGTAGCCTGGGCCTGCAGGTGATACTGTAATGCGGTACATGCAGTATGCGTAAGCACAAGCGCCTCTGACGCGCGAGTCGAGGCGAGGCAGATGGGCATCTCACGGAAGAAAGCCTTGTCCAAAGCAGCAACGGCCTGCACGAAGTCCTGCCTGATCTCCAGACGGGTCGTCATCTCTATTGCGATACCTTTGCTGAGAATGCCAGCAATTTTATTGTACGCGACTGCCAGCTCTTCTGCTGCTTTCAGGGCAATCTCGGAGCCATTTGCCCACTTCATTGCCTCCTGCGTGAGCTGTCGGCTCTCGAGCAACGGCGGCAGTGCCTGCAATCCCGGAGCGTGGTTCTGCTGCTGCTGTTGCTGCTGTAACTCATTCGAGCTCGCTGGCGAGCCATGTGAAGAGCTGGAGGAATGGTTCGAAGCGGAGCTGTGTATCCGCAGAGCCGTTTCTGTGCTGTGGGGGGTCTGCTGAGGGAAGCTTCCGCTCGTTGGGCTGCCGCCGTTGCTAATATTTGTGACGTGCGAGGGGAGAGCGTTTGGGAATGGGTAGTTGACGGCGACATTGCCGGTGGGTGTCGGAGGTGGTGCTGGCGGAGGAGCCATCTGTCCGATCTGTGAAGAAGCGTGGGTATTGCTGGCCAATGCGGGCATGCTGGCGAAGAAAGGTGGAATTGACGATGATGCTGGTACAGAGGATACAGCCGTGGCTGCATGTTCCGCTGGACGGAGTTGCTGCTGCTGGAAGGCGTTTGTGTGATGCTGAAAAGGCGGCGGTGCAGCCTGCTGCTGCTGCTCGGTAGGTGCCACACGTAGCTGCACCGGGGTCGATGTCTGCGAGTCACTGGTGAATCCGTTTGTGCTGCTCGCTGTGCTGGCGTCGTAGAGACCTGCCGCGTGCAGCGGATTCGGCACTTCGCGCGTGGGGGTTGGCGTGGTCATAGGAGCGGGAGCGGCGAGAACTGGGCCGGCAGACGCTAATATAGAATGATCGTACACTCCTGCTGAAGTTGGCATGACCTGCTGTTGGTGCTGCTGCTGCTGCTGTTGCTGCTGCTGCTGCCCGCTGAAGGTGCCAGACGATCCTCCCGCTCCGCCCGCCAGTGCGGTCGCCATGCTTCCGACGTCCAGGACCATCATGTGGGCATTCCCTCCATCATCTCTGCCGCTGCTGTTGCCCCGAGAGGTACTTGTCTGCTGCTGCTGCTGCTGCTGCATCCTGATATGCGCTGCTGCGCACCTCGCGCCCTCGTCTGCCTCGCGCGCTCACCCCAACGTCGTGCTGAGCTGAGATTTTGAAGTCGGATGGACGAAGGTTGCCCACGGGGGTAACGACAGTGGAGGAGATGGGCAATCACTTCCGAGCGGAGCGCTTGTTCACGTCCGAACGTCAAAGCGAACGTGCTTGTGCCTGCTCCTTGTTGCCTGCAGCACCGTCCAGAGGGTTGTGCAGCGTCTGCGTGTGTGTCCGCCAGCGAGCTTCTATTCCCGGAAAGGTGCGCCAGGCCAGACCTCCGTCGAAAAGCGTACGACAGGCCTGACAGCGCTTGCGGCGGAGTTGCGCGGGGTATCGCTGTCGCACAGAAGGTGGTATGCCTGCGCTAATGTCGGTCGGACGTGTGTCTGTGCAGCGGCTGTGCTTCAGACGAATGTTCCTCGTAGGGGCCGAGACAGCTCGCTTGTCTGGCAGAGCTGCAAAGCCGGGCGAAGCACTGGCACACGGGTATTTGGTGGAGTATGTATGTATGTGTGTGCGTGTATGTGCACGCTGACTGTGTGTATGATATCGAAGTGGTTTGGCAGGTGGAGAACGGTGTAGGCGGGACCGGCGTTACCTCCTTCCCGCCCGCGCGCCCATGCATGTGCGCAGCTGCCAGTGGACCTGGACGGACCCGCAAGGGAAAGAGGGACGGACAGTTTCCAGGAGAGCACAGCATTGACGACGCAGTGACACAGGTGATGCAGTAGACAAGACAGGTAGACAGAGACAGTGCACGACGGGCAGTCCACGCAAGTGGGCGGAATATTGTGGCAGCCCCTTGACTGCAGGGCGACCAGCTCTTTACGCGGGGCAAGCTTGCCGTTAGTTGATTCGACTTGCTTGACTTGCTTACTGTGACTTACCGCCAGACTCGGATCAGCACTGTTGCGCAGCATCGTATAACGCACACCTAATTCATCTTCAGCTCGCACGTCAAGCAGTCTCGAGCAGTAGTCCCTTTTTCCTCCGATCCTCCTTCAAGCAGAGCCAGCATGCCCGGCCGTATCACTGGAAGCAGACAGCTTCTGCAGCGACCGCGCTTCCTGCACCAGCATGCAGCAGCCAGAGCAGTAGCAGCAGCAGCATCGACTACATCGACCCCGTCGCCAGCTCAGGATCTCGCAGCAAGCATAGAAGCAGGGCCTAGCTCGCCCGTTCGGCCCGCTGCGTCCGACATGCGCACCGCAAGCCCGCGACGAAACCGCGTGTTGGCGCACCTGCTCGGGTCAGGGCACGACCTCGTCGGCCCGCCAGACGCAATGACCAACCTGCGACCAGTGTACTACCACCCGCGCTTCGTCGAGTCGTCCCCTTCGTCGTCCGCGCGCAAGCTGCACCCGTACTCGCTCGACGAGTTCACCGCGAGCTCGGACTCGCCCGCCTTCTCCACCAGCACGAGCAGCGGCAGCGGCGGACAGCTGCGGCACGTCGGTGACCGCCGCGGCAAGGCTCGCGCACTCGAGCGGCTCGAGAAACTGCGCCGACGCTTCGAGGCAGAGGACCTCGAGTGGCGCCTGCAGCAGCGCAGGCTCGACAGGGTCGCCCACGAGTACTGGTACCGCTCGAATTCTGCTTTTGCAGAGATAAAGTCGCAGGCAGAGCAGAGGGCACACTACACTTCTCTTGCTGCGGCAAGTTCCGTTGCGCCGGCGCCGTCCACAGCGACACCCGCTTCGAAAGGCCGAGCAAAATCGGAAGATCCGCGCGTGATGGAAGAATTCCTCCGGCACTGGGTCGATTCGAGAGGCGAGCACTTTCAACGCTTCCAAGGACAGTGGTTGAGAGGGCTGTCGAGCCATCTCAAGCCCGCCTTGAGGGCTGTCTACCGGGACTGGAGGTGGAAGCTCGAGCTGTGGAGATCCGGCGTGCACTAGGACGCAGAGGAAAGAGCTTCAGGGTTGTCGTGCTACTGTGAGTCGGTCTTCAAGCGCGTCGCGAAGCTGGACTCGCTGCCCACACTGGCCTGTCAACTCTGACGCCCCTTCCATACCTGCCCATCCTACAGAGGTACAGCACTCGGTGCATTGTCCGTGGAGACCGAAGCTGTTCCTCACGCGAGCCCAGGCGGGCGCAGGAGGGCTCCGGTCTGGGGCCATCTCAGGCGATCATGCGGGCGCGGGAGGAGCCGTCCACTTGCCTGAGCTAGTCTCACGAACGGGGTTCGGGCCGCCAGCGCCCTGCTCGTGCCAGGTGATAGGGACTGGAAACAGAAACCTCTCAGCTCTGTGAAACAGGCAAATCCGCAAAGCGCCCACCACTGAACTTACCGACGCCGGCGTCTTGCGAGATGAAGAACGAAAAGAGGGAGGGCGTCGCGTCGAGGCCGCCACTTCCCTGGCCTACGATGGATACAGCGACCATATTAGCCTCCGAGACATCGACAAAGAGAGTAACGATGGACGCCCAGCCAGGACAGGCAGCGGGAGGGCTTTTAGGGCCAGTCGATATTCGGCCTGTTGTGTTGCTTCAGGACTGCCTGAGAGCTTCTGCAAAGGAACGCGACATGGAGGCTTGGAAGCTGTAAAGGCGCAGGTCAGGGACCTCAAGCCGTGGAGGCGGGTGCACCGGCGTGTGCCGTACTGTCTCTCATCCTGAGCCTACTCTGTGCACTCGTGCTCACCTTTAACTATGGCCGATGACCGGTCGTTTACTCTTCTCTTTCCGTCTCTCCTCGTTGTGATTATTAGATAGCTAATAGCTGGATCATCTCACGTCTGCTCTCGAGAGCCGCGGTTCTCCAAAGGTGGCCCGGACGTCTGAAGCAAGGCGGGACAGAGGGAAGCTCGATGCTACTGCATTTCAACGAAGCTCGCTGGGGAGGGTAGAATGGCACAGAAGGAATGACTAGCATCCAAGCAGCTGGTCGGAGCCACTCGGGGAGAAGAAGCAGATGGTGTGCGGAAAGACGTTGGGAGAAGAGACTGTGCTACTGCTTGGGATTGACGACTAGGGTATCCGGCTTGGAATGGCGAGCCTGAGAAGCGCCTACTTCGACGCATGCTCGCCTGCCGCGTATGCCAGCCCGGCCTGCGATGAGCGGTCTCAGATAGTCAGCATTGTCATGGTGAATCTTGCCATTTGGACTAGCTCACGAGATCCAGAATCAGCTGGGCCGTCCTTCCGAGATTGCCTCCCTCGCCGCCTGCCGCTGCGGCTCCTGCCTTGCTCGAGGTGCCGTTTGACCGTGATCCGGTCGAGGCCGTGCCGTTCGAAGCCTGAGCCGACTCGAGATCGAGCGTCGACGTAGCGTTTAGACCGCCGCGAGCAGCCGATCCGGTGGCATTGACAGAAGCGAGGGTCGAGTTGGCGAGGGTAGCAGTACCATTGACGAGACCTGCACTGGATGTGACGGTGGCATTTCTGGCGGCAGCAGAAGCAGACGAAGTGGCCGATGCGCTCGAGCTAGAACTAGAGGACGAGCGGCGGGAGCTGCTGGAGGACGATGACCAGGACGAGCTCGACGAGGCCTTTGGGGTCCATTCGGGCGTCCATGAGCTGGAGCTCGAGCTGGGCGTCCACTCGGGAGTCCACGCGGAGCTTGAGGGAGTCCACTCAGGAGTCCAGGCGGGCGCCGGAGGCGTCCATTCGGGGGTCCACTCTGGCGTCGGCTCAGGCGTCCATGCGGGTGCGGGAGGAGGGGTCCACTTGCTCGAGCTTGGCTCTGGAGCGGGGGCCGGGGCGCCAGCGCCCTCCTCGTGCCAGGTGATAGGGACTGAAAGCAACGGTCTTTAGTAGGAGAGCTTGCGATGTAGCTTCCTTTAGACTTACCGACACCAGCGTCTTGCGAAATGAAGAACGAAAAGAGGGAGGGGGTCATGTCGAGGCCTCCGCTGCCCTGGCCTGTGGTCGAGTAGACAGGTGAAGGTTAGCAGATATACAACAACGTAGAAAGAAGCCGGGAAAGACCAAAATTCAGGGCACGCATCAGCCACGACTGCAGTAGTTGTCTTGCCATTCGCGGTGATGACGAGGCGCTTCCCACACCAATACGACTGTGGAGGGCGATCGGGGTCAGCGCGGAACTCCCTGCACATTGCGGAAGTGTCCTACTGTCTCACCTTCTTGCCGTAGTCTCCGTACATGTCGCCCTGTGATTGCAGCGTTCAGCTGTGCCTGTTGAGCTTCAATTGGGCTTGCCAGCTCACCTTGATGGCAACAGACCAATCCGTGTCTGTGAAGACGGACTGTCAGCGGGGATTCCGAGCTTCCACATGATATGTAGACGCGGCTCACTCTTGATGAAGCCTCCGCAGGCACCTTGCTGGCCGCTATAATGATGTCCTGTTGTCAGTCGCTCGGTTCATTCGTCACTGGCCGCCGGGATTTAGAGACAGGCGCCTCACGTCTCGGCATTCTGCACAAGGAAGGAGGTAAAATAAGTGGATGTACGCAGCGGCTGTATATGTCTTCTGACGTACGTAGAAGGTCGCAATGCCGCTATGGTCGGATCCGGCAGGATAGGAGACGATGGGCCAGCGGCGTCAGCACGGACCTCTCTTCTATAGGCGCAGCCAGACCAGCTGCGCACGAATAATCACGCTTGACGAGGGTAGTGTCCTTCTTGACGAGAGCCTGGTGTCGCTGGCCTGGTTTGCCGTGGCTGGCGGCCTGCACAGAGGCGGCGAGAAGTCCGAAGGTCAGGGCGGCGGTGGTTGCGAAGTGCATCTTGCTTTGGTCGGATCAGAGGGTCAGAAAAGAGAGTGTGGGACTGCGTGTGCGTGCAGATTCAGTCTTGTGCGAGTGCGTGTGAGTGAAAGTGAGAGTGTACGAAAGGTAGGGAGAGGTGACGGAAAGGTAGGTTGCGGTGCACGACCATGGGAGAAGTCGAAGTCACCAAACATGGGCAGCGCGCCCGTGCGCCCCTGCGGTGACGCGCACGGACCCTCGTCGCCCCTCAAAAGCACGTGATAGCTGATGGAGAGAGAAGGCGGACCGGTTCGAGCCTTTCGCGATGTTGTAGCAGCCGACTGCAGCAGGGTCAGTGCGCAGGCAGTAGTCTCTGTTCATCTCGCCGAAGTCGCGCTGGCAGGCTTGCGGTCGGATGGCCGTCCGTCCACTGGCTGTAGCCCGCTTGGACGGGCATGAAAGACAGGTCCGGCTGACGAGAGAGAAGAATGGAAGCGACAGCCTGTTCGTGATGTCGATGTCGCGATGCAGTGACTGCATGCTCTATGCCGCTGATACGTCGTGCTGTCCCACATAGGCGTATGAAGATCAAGAGGCGTCCGCCGGCTAGAAGCACGGATCCTTCCGCCTGGATCGCATTGTTGGAAGACAGCCATTGGGGTCACCCTCGCAAGTCAGGACATGGAGCGAAGCTGATATGGGTACAAGATGGCGTGTACTCCGGCAGTGATACTGGTCGCTCGATGCATTGCCTTGTCCTGCCAGTGCCGCGATACCGCAGCCTGGCGCGAGCAAAGCCCTCGCAATCGCATGCGAAGGCAGGCTATGTGAATGTCGCGCGAGCTTCGATGCTATGCAGGGACGATGCTGGCAGATGAGCAGAGGCGAGCTGTGAGCTGGTACCGTCTCGGTGCCTCCTCCGAATCGCTGTCCAGGTCATTGAAGAGCTTGGCCGACGCGTCCCCGATCGCGTCAGGCATGCCAGATGACAGACGCGTAGAGTGCAGCTCTTTCCCACCCACTGACACAGTCTTTATCGCCTGTCTCGAGGTCTACTGGCACGGGCATCCTGCTCTTGTCATCCGAACGTCTCCTTTCTCCTCCGCTCCTACTCCTGTCACCATTTCTTACAGTCTCCACTTTTTACGCGCATAGCTCCCCGCTCTGACACACACACGAGCAGGTCCTCGTACACAGTCATCCCACCTTGTCTCACATTCCAGCTCTTCAGACTTTCACTATGCTCTCCTCAGCACGCGTCTTTGCTCTCTATCTCGCGACACTTCTTCTTGCCATCTCGAGCAGCAGAGCTCTCGAGATCAACACACCCAAGCTTGCGCAGTGCCAGAACGCCTTCTTGTCATGGTGAGCTACCATTTTTTGTAATGTGCTCGGTGCCGGACACTACTGATGCGACCGTACATCGCGCTGCACATACAGGGAAGGCAAATTCGCGCCATTCAACGTTTCCATCATTGACCAGAAGAACGGTACCGTCCAGCGGGCCTTTGGCTTGCAGCAAGGCTATAACCTGACCTGGTGAGCCTGCTGTCAACCTGCCTTATCGTCCGCGCTGTGCAACTCTGATGATCTCTCCACTGTCTCCCAAACTATAGGACCGTCGACATCCCCGCACGGAGGAACGTTGCCCTTCGTGTACGCGACTCGAAAGGCACCATCAACTACTCGGCCGGAGTTTGGGTTGCGAATGGGACCGACTCCTCCTGCTTGCACGACAGCTACGGCGGTGTTGTCCAGGGCATCCCGGGCTCGGGCTCAAACGCTACGTCCACCGTGGCCATCAGCAACCCGAACGCGACGCTGCCGGCCCACACCGCGGGCATTGGGTGAGTCTCCGAGTAACAATACTTCCTCGGAGCTTCCGACCATGCTGATGCCTGCCTCGTATTTGTGTCAGTGGAAACGCCGCCACGACCAACTCCGCTTCGGGCCTTCCCACGCAAGCCAGCTTTGCACTCGCGGCCGTAACACTCTCTCTCCTTGCGATGCTGGCCATCTGAAGGAGGCGGACGAATGCTCGGGGTTTCAGGTTTCTCCCTCTGTGTGTGCCATGTTTGGCTGCGGGGCTGTGGCGTCGATTTAGGGGGTATGGTTTCGGTAGACTTGTAGCTCTCACACTCGCTCATAGACACACACAGTAATGCAGCTTCACGGCGAGAGTAGCACCATAGGCCATCGACGAGACGAGTGGGAGCTGCACATGCGCGAGTGATAAGGTTGTGAGGGAACGGGAGACTTGCGACCGGAATCCGGGCTAAAGGAGAAGTCGCGATGCGCGCCCGGTCGGATCCCTCCCGTCGAGACCATCGTTCACGGCGACAAAGACGAGCACGAAGCGGGCGCAGTCACGCGAGGAACACTGACACATGCAGCATTGGTCGGCCTCGAAGGGGAAGACCCTCTCGCGGGCGGCATGGTCGACCTGACGACAGCCTCGGACACGGCAAGCTGCGGTCCTCGGATGGATTGCTTCTCCCGATCTGGACCTACATAAGGGTGGACTAGCCTTCGCTCTCTCTGCTTTCCTTTCTTCTACTCTTTCATCAAGCTACTCTCACCTCTTCACATTCTCACCTTCCCAGCTCCCACTCTATCTGAAGCACCCACCTTCCTTCACGCATCTTCACTAAACTCTCAAAATGGTCAAGATCACCATCGCAACTATCGCCGCTGTCGTCGCCAGCCTGAGCGCCGTCTCTGCCCGCATGGAGGTCAAGCCTGCTCACCAGGCTCGTGCTCTCGAGGAGCGCGCCGCCAGCTCGTGCACCTGGCCCAGCCCGTCCAAGTCGACCACCATCAGCTCGCCCATCACCGTCAAGAAGGGCCAGACCTTTGACGGCAAGAACGTTCGATACGAGACTAAGGGCGGCTGCAATGGCCAGAGCGAGGGCGGCGACAAGGACGCCGTCTTCCTTCTCGAGGAGGGAGCTACCATTAAGAACGTCATCATCGGCAAGGCGCAGTGTGAGCCAACTACTCATGCCAGTGTACAGATGTCGTTGAGCATTAGCTGATGCTGCTGTTCCTCCCACGATTCAGCCGAGGGCATCCACTGCCTCGGCACATGCACCGTTGACCACGTCTGGTGAATCCAAGCTTGCTCCCGCTTCTTCTCGTTTGGCCCCAGGTTGACACCCAGTCTGGCACACTTTCGGCATCGAACAGGTTCGAGGATGTCTGCGAGGACGCCATCACCTTCAAGCAAAAATCGGGCACCAGCACAGTCTCGGGCGGAGGTGCCAAGTCTGCCGACGACAAGGTTCTCCAGTTCAACGGCTTTGGAAACCTGGTTGTCAACGGCTACTGGAAAGTCGACACGCTTTCAAATGGCCTCGCACGGATTGAGCTAACGTCTGTTGGTCTCGCAGCGTCAAGGACGCTGGCAAGCTCTACCGAGGCTGTGGCAACTGCTCCGGCAACGGCGGCAAGCGGACTGTCACCCTGAGGGTGAATGTTTCTGCCCGCTCGAAGTGCGCTCATCGCTGCGTTCGTTAGACGTCTGACCGTTCTCACTCCCTCGTGCCACGGCCGCGCGGAACAGAACATCACCGCTACCAACGTGAAGCTCCTTGCAGGTATCAACTCCAACTACGGCGATGTTGCCAACATCGACATGTCTACCATCTCTACTTCGGGCGTGAAGAGCATCTGCGACACCTTCCAAGGTAGGCGGACCATGATAGGCCTTCAGACGTTGCTTCGTGGCTGATTAAGATCGCCAATGGCTCTTACAGGCAACAACAACGGCAAGGAGCCCAAGAAGCTCACGAGCAACGTCAAGAACGCCAACTGCAAGTTCTAAGCGGCTACCTCGTTCGCTCCCGATTCTACCCTTCTCGGTTCCGTCACTGCGTGATCTAGCTCGGCTTTTGCAGGCGCCCGGTTGCAGTCCTGTCATTACAGTCATACTTCCTGCTTCTTAAAGTGGTCTGCTCCTCCGCAATATACGTGCAACCGCACAGTACTTGCAGAGCTGGCCATGCTTCTACTGCACGATCGCACGGGTCGCATACGGCAGCGGTCACTGAAAGGGTAATCTACAGAGATCACTCTGGATCATCACCATCGTCCCGCTCCTTCGTTTCCTCCCTGACGGTGTCTGGGGTGCTTGCTCCGCTCAAGCTCCTTCGGAAATGCTCATGAGGCGGTGTCCCTACGCGTGGCATGAAGCCACCCAGGCCGAGCCCGCTACTCGATGACATTCTGTAATGCAGATTCCGTGCTGTACTCCCTGTCCGTTGGAATGGCGCAGGACCAGTCGTGGCCGCTGATGGCGACAGTGCCGGCTGCGCCGATGGAGGCAATACCGTCGCACCATTGGGCATCGAGGCGGATCTCCGCGGGACAGGCGGACGCTTCGTGACGAGGCCACTGTTGGGCAGTGCGTCGGCCTGATCGAGGCAGTCCCGGAGTATTGCGCCAGTGTGATCGAGCGAGAATAAGAAGCGCGAGAGCTCTTTGCACAGCTGCCAATCGTCCTTGGCCATGGCTGCTTGAAGGAGACAGACTGTATCGCGACTGCACTGCTCGAGAGGCTCGAGATTGTGCAGGACCAGAAGGTACGATGCGGCGATCTTCAGGTTGCCGGCGGCCATGCATTTCTGCAACATCAAGGCCGCGTGTTATCTCGAGTAAGGTCCTTGGCTCCCGCTATTATCATTGTCTACTCACCTCGAACAAGTCCCTCGGCTTCCCTACAAATTGGAACAGATAAGCCCATCTGGTAATCTCAGTCTTGCGTGCGCAGTTGACGACAACCTGGAGTGCTTCAGCAAAGTGGTCGAGGAAGTCCACGACCACCGGCAGTACTGCGTCTGCTGGCACTGTTGGGCCGGTGGATATGCTCAGGCCACCCAAGCTCCGAGAGAGAGCGGCTTGCGGTGATTGAGGCAGTGCATCCGCCTCATCTTCCAAGACTGCGTGTAGCAGAATTTCCAGAGAATGAGCAAAGTAGACGAGATGCTGATAATGTGATGCGAAGACGACCGCTTCCCGGGTCTGCAAGTGGCTGAGATGGAAGCGGAGGACGTGGTGAATGAAGAGATGGGTCTGAGTGGGAAAGACAGAGTCAACAACTTGCTTGCACGGCGCTTGTGGACCCGCGCCAATCTCACGGTAGTGATGAGCCGGAAGATGGCGAAATCCAGTGAACGGCGGTAAGAGGTCTCGTGCTCGACACCAACGATGATGCCCTTGTCCATAAGAACAGCTAGAGATGAAGTCAGACGGGTCAGCTGCGCAACTCGCGCGACCTACGTGGCCAGACACATACAAAGTGGATAGAAGTCGATCGCGACCGCCAGACTCTCCTCGACCGTTTCAAGTGCAGCTTGCGAAGCCCGTTCGGCCTGCTTGGTAGTGTCGATCGTCAGGGCATTAAGCCAGACTCGAATTTGCTCGCCATCCCAGCCCCAGAGCGAGTTCTCTAGCGTTCCAATGCCAGTCAGATGCGTCCAGTAGAACTCGATTCGGTCGGCGAGGATCTGCAAGTCGTACTTGACTTCCTCCTTGATGGCCTGGTGCATTGACAACGTTTCGGTCAGCTCGATTCGCGAAGTTGTACGATCAAGCACGGTAGCATACTCGACGCGGCCTGAGCAGAACAAGCCGCCCCTCGATCAGAAAGATGACGGTGGCGAAATTGAGATCGTCCGAGGGGTCCCCAAAGTCTGCACATGCAAGGCTGTCAGAGAATCGGCCCGAGGCATGCGGACTGATACCTGGCCGGGTGAAGCTTACGTTGTTGAGACCTTGGGACCATCCAGCTCAAACCCCTGACCTTCTTTGGATCGCCCACCACTCCTTCAAAGCCAATACTGCCACAGAGTCGTAGTGTTGGCCCATCCTTTGACGATGTTAGCAGGAAGTGATAGAATGTATTGTCCTCGGTATAGACTAGCAGTGAGCTATCGAAAAGGGAGGTGAGGACGACACGCGATGGAAGAGTCTCCTCGTCCAGGACGTATGCCGTGTTGAGCGGACGATCGCGGGCGAAAAGTTGTAGCTGCGGATCGTGGTGATGTAGAGATCCTCAGCTTCCGCACCAGCTACGCATCGTTCATTCACGATAGCATACCTTAAAGTTTGGCATGTCATCCTCGTCGTCCTCTTCGGTCGCAACGACCAGCGTGCTTCCGTACCACTGCATACCACCTTGGACTTTGAAGGATTGCTCTTGAGCCTCGTTGTCGAACAGCTTCCACCGACCGGATAGCGAGTTGTAGTGCGTGAAGCCCTTTCGTCCTGCTACCGCGATTAGGCGAGCATCAGCTGAGATGCACGCGTAGCGGATCGGCCAGTTGTTGCTGATGAAGCCGGCGGGAATCTGGCATGATAGGCAGCAACGGCAGACTCAGCAAGGCCGGTCTAGTGCATTCGCAGGTGGTCACTCACCTTGATGGACTGCCACACGTCAGACTCTGGGTTGATGACGCTCATGTCAGGTTGATCGGCTCCACGGTAGACGAGGAGACCATCGTCCAATTGCAGAAAAGCGTGATTTGTATTGTCCTGTCATGCGAGTGCAGACGTCCGGTTCAGTTGCGCATTCTAGGGGGGCTCGACAGGATGGTATGGACCGACTGGAGTGTGCAAGCTTGTGACCGCGCTCTTGGCGAAGGGAATCACGAAGAACTGCTCGTCGATAGCTGTAATGCTCCTGATGAGCTGTTGAGCGATGCTAATGTGCTGCCATGAATCCTGTCACATACCTTTGCCTTTCGGGCTACTGGGAGGGCTGCAGAGCGCGAATAGCTCAAGATTCCCCGGACCCCAGAACTGCAGTGGCAAGATCAGTCCGGCGACTCTTCCTGAGAAGCCATCTGTATGTGCTCACGAGCTTATCGACACCCTTCATGAATCTGTCTTCGAACGTGCGGGATGGCTCCCCAGCGTCCGAATCGCCTGCATCCCCGCCAACTGCCCAAGTCGTGAGCTTGCCGTACACGGTCCAAACGGACCAGCCGGATGTCCACCCGACAGCTAAAGCATAGCCATCCGAGGTCCAAGCGAGGGTTGTCACACTTCCGGTCTCGAGGTGGGGCGCAGTGGACTTGAGCGTATTGCGGAGGGAGAAGTGATGCGAGCGCATAAACGCCTGGGAAGGCATAATGACAGAGTACAGTGCGCACTGTCCGCTGGTGGGCGACCATAGCAGCATCAGCCCGACCGTCCGTGAGGTCCCCGCATCACCTCTGACGCACCGTTCAAGGCCGAGCGCTACCAGCGAGAATCGCTCGTTGACGGTCACGCAAACCGCCTTCTGGCCGAGGGGATGGGGCGGGCCATCCGCGTCCTCGCTTTCGGTGGGATTCGGGGAACGCGAGGCGCCGTAAAAACATTGCCCATCCCAATTTGGCGTTGGCAGGCTGAAGACTCTACTGTCTTCGGAAAGCTGGCGTTGGCGGGAACCCTGCAGAACCCGCCCACAATCAGTCTCGAGCGTGTCAACTCGGGACTGTATGCACACAGAACGCACTCTACGACTCCCCGACAGGTCTTTGACCGCGTAAGCACGTCCGTCATTGGTCAAGAAGATGAAAAGCCCCAAGGCTGCGTTGTACTCCAGTTGCGTGAAGTGGCCTGCGGCTCTTCAAGCGTCAGTGCGCTGTGCTGCCCATGACGCGCCTGCACAGGCCCTTGCTCACTAGCAGGATCGATCACCCAAGGAAGCTCAGACATGTAGACAGTATGCTCCAGTTCAGCTAGCTCGTCCTCCTCGAGTTGTGCCAGGTCTTGTACGAATGAGTCTGGGTGAACGGTATGCAATGCCGGCGGATTGGATGTTGCGATGAGGAGAAACTCTGGCGTGGTGCATACTCTGGCATTCGTACAGGCACGGTCAGTCTATTGACGTGGTAAGTGGGCTGCTGTGCGGACCGCAACATACGCCGATATCTCGGACTCGCTAAAGTCCAGCAGTCCTACTTCCTCGAGAATCAGTGGCGGAAGAGCTTGAGCTTCGCCTGAACCTGCAACGAATTGGCCTTTGGCTGCACCTGTGCCTGTACTTGGCACCGAGTATACGGGTGCCGAGCTGGTATTGCCGAGTAGAGTGACGGAGTACATGAACACGACGGATCGCGTGGTCTTCCAGACGCGCATAACCAGATGAGAGGTGCAGCATCAGTAGGTAGAGCTTCGGAAGCATACCAGGAGTAGGTAGAACTCACCACGACCACGATATTGCATACGCCTGGTTCCGCCTCGGGGTCCTCGACCCAGTGCACAGTCTTGTTGGCGCCATATCGCCGCAGAGACGTCCCGGTTCTTCGCAGTTTGCAGAGCAGCAGAGCGGGCTGTTATGTGAGTGTAGTGACGCTCTGACCAGTGTCAGCGCTGTTGTCTGCGCACTTTGCGAATCGCCTCCCCTGCGACGACCAAGCTGCACGTGCGGGCGGGCCATTGCCGTGTCCTTGCAGAGGGTTGCCAGCAGTCCTTTCCTCACCCTGACACTCCAGATGGCTAGTTCTGCACCGCCAACGGCAGCGACGAGTTTCCTGCTCCTGTCGCCCTTGCGCGAGCTCGCCCGCCAGCTGGTTCTTGTCTGCGTGGCAACGTCGACAAGGACCTCATCGTGTGCTCCACCGAGCTTCGCGATGTCGGCCAGAGACGCTGGGAGCGGTGGAAGGTCGTGCGGGGTCGAGGCAGCAGAGGGACGCAGGACCTGTGAATTGCTCAGCATACATCAGCGCCCGTCTGGATGCAGCGTCCTCGTGCTGCTTGGTCCGCGACGGCGCGGTGTGCTGCTCCGGGCTCTTCGCGACGGTGGCCTGATGCGGTCCCGTCCACCTGCATCAAGCGGACTCACATGCGCCGAGGTGGTAGGGAAGTACATTCGACGCTTGACCGTCAGGCGGCCAGTTTCTGACTCAGTGCTGCTACCGAGACTGCAGTGCCATGAGGCGAGGTGGTTGGAGCGTGACAAAGGCCAGGCCCGGATACCATCACACGCTGAAGGAGGCGACTACTGGACACAACAACGCGACTGCGGTACTGCTCAATGGCCAGAATATACTGAGCGCGGGAACAGGCAATACTGAAAGCGAAGGTGGTTTGTCTCGGCCACAACTCATGCCGAAGGGCCCTGGCTCTTGAGCACGCTGCCATACCGATAGGCAGCCTGCATTAGCACATCTTGACTTCAGATGACCGATGAATGAGACTCACTCGGTCAATCGCTTGCTCCTAGCATTCGTGTCCTGCACTTGCTGCTGCAGATGCCTGTTCGAGGGAGGTAGGCTGCGATCAGCCGGATGCTCTTTTGTTCGTAGACACGAGTAGGACGCACTCGATGGTCTGCTGCAATTCCCTAACGCGTTCTTTGGCTCCTTGCCGTTCTCTCTTGTTCTTCTCCTCGGCCTCGCGTAGCTTGACCATCAGTTCTCGTAGCCGCGCTTGCCACTGATCCTCCGCGAACCCAATCTTGCCCTTGGCCTCGGCGAACTTCTCCTCTACCAGAGCGAGCTGGTCCTGTGTCGCTCGCAGCCGCTTTTCAGCGTTGGATGCGCGCGCCGAAAGCGTCTGAATCTTGTGCGTCGAGCCGGGCGACATGTCAGACACGTTGACCCTTGTCTTCAGCGACGAGACCTGCTGCGTGAGCTCCGAGTTGGTCGCTCTCGCAGACTCAATCTCGCTCTGCTTGAGCAGCACTCGCTGCTTCCACTGCTTCTGCGAGTCCGTCGCCGCTTTGAGCGATGTCTCGAGACGGTCGAGCTGCCGCATCCGACTATCTTGTTGCTTTTTGAGGGTACTAGCATGCGCAAGCGGTGTCATTTAGCTGTATCTCAGCTCGTTTACCTTCGCACAGGACTCACGCAATCTGGTCTGCGAAGTTGCCTTCGATGTCTTTAGCACGCTTCTCAAAGTGCTGCTGCAGGTGCGACAGGCTCCGCAGCCGCGCGACAAGGGAATCATGGAAAGCAGGGAAGTTCGAGTGCGGCTTCATATCGGCCTGGCGAGACATGCGCTGCAATGACGACGAGGTTCATCAGCCTTGCTCTGGCCAAATATCGCCCTGGAATGGAGGTGCTCACCTTGTCCGTGCCGGTGATTCTGTCTACCGTCTGATACACCTCCTGCAGCAGGGTATTCCGCTCATTGAGCTGCTCCCGGTAGTCCGCGTTACTGCGATGCGTGCTTCGATTGTTCTGGCTGCTGTCTCTCTCGAGCATGCGTAGCCTATCCTTGCATGTGGAAAGCTCCTCTTGCGCATCGCGAAGGGTCTTTATCGTACCATCTAGCTGATCCGACAGCCCGAGTCTTGTTTGCGTCTGCAGTGCCAGCTGAGCAGCGATGTCGTTGTTGGTTGCGCGCTATGGACGACGGCAGATTCAGCCATGTTAGCAGGGGGCGCACCCATATTATCGCTTGGGGCCACGCACCAGCATTGCAGCTTCCATTTCTCCCTGGCGGAGCTTCTCCTCCTTTTCGGAAACCTTAGCCTTGGCATGGTCCAGATCCGCTTCGTAGTGTGCCAGGTCGCGATGAAGCCGTTCGACCTCGAGTTTGAGCGCCATCCTGTCGGAACTGTGCGATTCCCCAACCTTCTTGACCTCGAGGTCGCGGCTGTTCAGGGCGTCATTCATTCTTGCGAGATCCTGCTCGCGCACAGATAGGCGATCCTTTGCCTGTCTGAGATCCGACTTCATGGCGCCGAGAGCCAGATCCTTCTCTGCCACGATGCCCTTCCAGTGATTCTCGGTCTCCACGCTCTCGCGCTTGAAGTCCAGGAGTGCGTTCTGAAGATCACCCTCCTTCGCTCTGAGCTTGCTCTCCGCGTCGCTCTTCTCGTTATTCAGGCGTTGTCGCAACCTGTCGTCGCTCCGCTTGCCTTCTTCGAGTTCGGCCGCCCGGAGAGCCAGCTCCTCCAGCTTGTTTCGCAGGAAGGTGGCTTCGGAATTCAGCGTCTCGTGTTGGATGGTCAATTCAGCATGCCGGGTCTTGGTCGAGTTGACCTTCTGTTGTTTGTAAGAAAGGCGTAGCTGATCTCAGCATGGAACCGCATCGCATTAAGAGACCCCAAAGGCCTCACCTCCTTAAGTGCCGTCACGACCTGCTGATGCAGCTTCTCCTTATCTTCCAGTTCCCTATCGACGCTTTCGAGCTCCGTCTCCAGCTCTTCGATTCTTGCATTCTTCCTATCTGCCTCATCCTCGAGCCGCTCAATCTGTTGACCGAGCTTCTGCAAGTCCTCTGTTAAACCCATAACTTCCTCGCCTAGCTGGTTGACCTCTTTCGTCTTTGTCTCCGCAACTTTGACGGCCGCTTCCAGCCGCGCTTGATCCTCGTTGGCGAGCGCATCCAGCTCGTCTAGCTTCTTGTCGAGTTCGCGAATCTCTTGCTCTCGCTCGACGAGCGTAGCTTTGAGCTGGTTCTTAGCGCCCTGTGCTTCAGTCAAAGCTGCCTGTGCTTCGTTCGCTTCGCGCCCGTATCTCTCATCCAGGGAGTCTAGCTCGCTGTTGAGCTCCTGAATATCCTTCTCCCGGTTCTCGAGGTCGAGCATGGCTGCCGAGAGCTTGTCTCGGTAGGCATTGAGCTCTTCCTCCATCTCCTGTAGTGCCGCAGCCTGCTCTCCCTCGGATGCGTCAGACGCTCTACGGTCCCGCGAGCTGTTGAGCTCTGCTTCGAGACCGATCACATCCTGCTTGAGCAGTTCAATCTCATCGCATAGCTGCTCCCGCTCGTCTTTGCCAGCAGAGAGCATGGTCACCTGCGCATTGACCTGCGACCGCAGCTGAGCATTCTCTCGCTCCAGCTGCTCGAGCTCTCTTTCGAGGCCGTCATTGTCGGCAGCCCGGCTAGACGCGCGCGTAGTCTCGTCGTCGAGTCTCCTTTGAAGCTTGCTTCGGTCCTGCCTCAACGCCTCGCTTCCCTCGCGCTCAGCCTGCAGCTCAGCCCGCAGCCTATCGATCTCTGCCTGAGCTTCCATTCCATCCTTGCTGACCCTTCCGCTAACCTGCTGCTGGCTTCGCTGGCTCTCCTCGAGCGCCTTTGTCGCGTCCAGTAGCAAACGCTTGTGCTTCTTAAGCTCCGAGCGCACGGTCTGGAACTCGACCTTCATCTCTATGTTCTCCTTGAGTGCCAGATCCACCTGCTCCGGTGCTAGCTTGGCTAGACGCTCTTCGAGGAAGTAGATCTTGAGCTTCAGGGAGAAGTTCTCCTTCTTGACGTCGTCAATGACCTGGAAGTTGGATGGCAGGCAGTCTGCCTGTTAGGAGGATCACGTCCTTTCAACCATCAGGTGCGTATGCTCACCTTTTCCTGCTCGCGAAGCGTGAGCTGTTGTTTTGCGCCTCCTCCAGCGCCACCGGCATCACGCCGGGAGGAGCCTGCAGCCGCCTTTCCTCGCGCATTTCCGCGAGCTGGTGTAGGCTGTGCGGGTGCTGCTTCGGGCGACCTCCTTTGTGGCTCCTGAGCTTCGCCGCTGTCGTTGATGCCGGTGTCGTCCGCATCGCCCAGCGCCCGGGTGCTCAAGCTCGCGTCACGAGTGCGGTTCCCGGAGTCGTCTGCGCGGGACATGTCGACGACCGCATCCTCCCTGCCGAAGACGCCCCGCCCGCCATCCTGCGTGATGAAGCCAGCTGCGTCTCGGACTACACCGGAGCCCTGGCTCGCCCCGCTGGCTGTCCTGCGGCCGTGCTGCCCTCCATTGCGCGTGGGCACCGACGGCGTCTTGGGTCGCGGCTTGTTGCCTAGAGGCGCCGGGGGTGGTCCAGCAGGCACGAACGAGTCTTCAAACGAGTCCAGATTGCCTGCTGTCACCTGCTCGGCGTACAGATCCGTCTCGTCTGCTGTGTTTGCCATCGCAACGCCTCCGCTGTTGTTGCTCTCGTCGTTCTCGTCGCGTCGGTGTCGCCCCTCTTCTCGGCGACCTCTCATGCTGCTTCCATCGTCTCCTTCTCCATCCTCGGACGAGCCTGATGACCCAAATGCACGCGATTGCAGCATCGCACGCGCGCTCGACGCCATACACGGGGCGTCTGCGGGCTTGTCGCCCGGAAGTTGTGTGTCGGTCTGTTCACAAGAGAGCCACTTCGCACGCGACTGCCGGTCAACACTGACGAGCTCATGAAGCGGAAGAGAGAGTGGGGAATGGCTGAGATACACATGCAGCAGGCACCCAGCTACCGAGAGGTCCACTACATGCGGCTGGTGTACTAACGAGTGACCCCAGCTGCCCTCCGCATGGCTACGAGGTCTGGCCAGAGATCCGCCGCAGGCTTGGTCAAGATGTCACACTCGCGATCAAGCTTTTCCACCAGCTCGGAGAATTGACTGTCGTTCTCAGCTGTGACGAGACCATGTCTGCCATCTCGAGCCGCTCAGCAAAACGCCTTCAACGCCGGGGGTTCATGCACTAGAGTCTCAGGCTGCACTCACCGGACGAGGAAGACAAGCAAAGTGGAGGCAGAGCCGCCGAGGAATTGATCGTCGAGCATGCACTGCGTCACCTCTTCGACTGACATACGCGAGAAGCTTTCGACTTCAGTTCCGTCCGGACGCGGTTCGATGGCCTCCACATCCGGGCGGATCTGGATGTCAAACAGGTACGTCGTCCAGGGATAGACAAAGCCGTCTTCTCGCAGCGTGCGGACGGCAAAGTGCTCGCCGACGAATCGCATATTCCTCCGAAGGTACTCGCCGGGGAACGACGCCTCCTGCTCTGTTCGGCCAGACATCTTCTCTTCAGCGCGTGAGACGTCTAGAGCGACTCGTACCTACTGACCTGCTTCCTCCAGCACGCCCTCTACTGGCGAGAGATGGGCTGGCAAACCGCCATTGGCGGTCAGATCCCATAGACCTGGGCCTCTTCAGAGTGCACAAGAGCGTCAATCAGCGGCCTCATCAATCGCCAACGGCATCAGCGAGCACCAGAAACGTACGTAGGCTTGGTCTTGCCTCGCTTCTGGATCCACAGCCAGTAGCGACCGGATTCATCGACCTCGTAGGCTGCGAGCGACAAAGTCAGCACTGCCATTCGATGCGACGCTAAGAAAGGGATCCCGCTCACCCATGAGAGCCACTGCACCCATGTGCACAGTGAAGAATCTGCATGCCTTTCTCTCAATGTAGAAGGCAATCCCGCCATCGGGGTTCTCCGAGCCACAAGGTGCGGTTGCACTCTCGGCAGGAGCCCGGACTGCATAGATCTCACCGAAGGCCACTGTATGCGTGCCCGTCGGCACAGGTGTGAACAGAACGAATGACCAGCTCGCCTGACGCGAGAGCGTCTCGGGACCCACCCTTGAAGAGACCTTGCTGACAACCCCGCCGCACAAATCTGCCGATCTCGGCCGTCCGACCCGCTGTTCCCTTCGCATTCACCCAGTCGGCGAAGCACACAGCCCAGATAGACTTAAACGAGTCTTCAGACGTGATTGACACATCCGTCGCGCTGGCTCGCAGGAACGTCCAGGGTTCCGCCTGTCCCGCGACCTTCGCATCCCGACAGTCTTGCAGCAAGGCCTCCAAGATACGAGGATTGACGAAGCCTACGGGTTGTAAGTCGCCTTCTTGCAGGAAGAGCGGCACACAATACGCAACTCCGTCGTCCCGGGCCGCAGCCTGCCGAGGCCAATGGTCGGCAGCGGTGAAGGGACCTCTGGGGAGCTTGATGCGGTCCCATCGATCCAGGACCGGCAACATCGTGCGTCTCTCGCTTGAGGAGGCCATGAGTAGTCGTGAAGAAGCAAGGAAGCGGTACAGGCAGAAATTGCGTTACTTAGGTTTCTGAACGGCAGTGATGCGGGTCGAGCGGCCTCGGAACCGAGACGAGAGAACGGAGCTGGAGACTGTCAGACGCTCAACACGGGCGTCAACATCATAGCTCCACACGAGGCATACTGCGAAACGTCTGTGTCATTCCATTGCCAGCCACGAGGCTATCTTTCCCCCTTGACCCGGTACTGGACAACTACCGCGCGTTATCTGTATAAAACTACACACGGGCTATGCATGTATGTGGGGTGGGTAAATGGATGATTATTGCGCAGCGTGCTCGTACAGGCGATGTGCCCGTGAGAGCACGGCTGCGGGAAAGGCATAGGGGTACCGAATTATAAGACACGGAATGGGGAAAAGGGTTTTGCGAGGACGAAAGAAAGCGAAAACGTCCATCGGAAGGGAGAGAAGAGGTGCGACCCATTGCAGCGAGCCGCTTAGTAGTAGCGGTCTCGGCCGACGATGCACGAGGTGATGACTGGGGAAAGTTCGAAGTCAGCCGAAATTCCGGCAACAACACGCCAAGACGCGAAACCACTCACAAGGCAGGATGGAGAAGAGGAGACAGCCACAGGCACTCCAATAGACTGCGAAACAACCGCGTTAGAAAGGTGTATGCTCACTCAGGGGAGGCTGGACTTACTCCACAGGGCGTTGCCGTAGCTGACCTGGATCCCGGAGCCGGAACCCTGGACGGAAGAGCGGACACGGCTGAGAATGACAGTCCAGATCTGTGCAGCGTGCAAATAGCGTGCACGTCAGCATTGGTAGCGTTCCCAAGAACGGAGACTCGCTTACGATGCATCCGACGGCCAGGCAGAGGAAGCCGATGAGCGAGAAGGCCGCTGCAAGGATGTACGCGAAGCGGTTTGCGAGCAGTCCGCAGATGAGGGCAAGGCCACCAAGGATAGTGCCGATGATGAGCACGTAGAAGGCGGCCTTGCTGTGAATGGGGGTTGAGACAAGGTCTTAGCGCCGCGTTCGGGAAGGGCCTTCAAAAGGCTCCGGTGAGCACTCACGTGTAGCGGCCAAGGTAGTCAGACGACGTGATGACACCGTCACCGAGTGCCTGCGTGATGGTCTGCTGCTGTGCGGCCGGTGCATCGAAGAGAATGACGGGGATGGGCTGGAACTCGCGGGCCCAGGTGTTTCCGCTGCGGAGTGTTTAAGTTGCGTTAGCTGCAGAGCAATAGCATGCAGTACGAGGAAGAGCGTATGCCCACCTCGTGTAGTCTCGTGCGCCGCCGGTGGTTGCGCTCGCTCCGTAGGCCCACTGCAAGCAGAAGCCGGATCAGTGGCCGCCACAGAGGGTGACAGCCGGGGAAGGAGAGGCAGCACGCACCAGTCCGAACTCGTAGTAGTTCCGCAGACCAGTGTTGGGCCCAGTCTGTGCTCCCGTGCCGTAGATGGCATCTCCTGCTCCCGTGGCTGCGCCGACGCCCGTCATGTCGACGGTCGTCATCCGGAGGTTTCGGGGGACAATGTTGCCGCTAATTTGCGAGATCTGCGTGGTTTGGCAGACGTGACGACGCTGTTCAGTTGAACTGTTCTCTGCTCCTCCGCTCGCTTACGGGCTCCCCGCCGGTGCGGTCCCGGGCAGACCGAACTGCAGCAGACTCACATGGGCAAACACGGCCAAGACGGAGGCGGCAAACGTGAAGAAGACGCCAATGGAGGCGCATGCTGCGAATCGACCCATGGCTGTGATTGATGGGGGAAGAAGTATGATGATTGACAGACAGTGTGCGTATGTGTTAGCAGGAGCAGAGCTGCTTGCTTGCAGGCGGACACTGATGAAAGAGGAAAACAGGAGACTTGCCGTTTGAGGAATGCGGGTGTTGGGTGGTGGGAAGCAGGTGTGACGGCGCCCGTGGGGGAGGAGGTCTAGGCGAGTGGCTGGAGAGCTGAAGCGCAGAGACGACGACGACGTTGAGGTATGGTGATGTGCTATGTCGCAGTAGACGGGAAGGAAGAGCTGCCTCTGCTCCTGCTGGCTGCTCCCCTCGAGAGTGTTCCTGCCCCTTGGGTGTCGGGTGCGGGAGATGCGCTTGCCCTTTCCTTTCCGGGCGGGGCGTCGGGGTTTCCGCCGTCGAAGTCGATCAACCGCGACGTCAACAGCCAACAGGCGTGAAATCGACCGGGGGAGGGAGATCTGGATTCAGGCAGGCAGCGAGGGCGAGGGAAGAGGCTCGGAGCTTTGTTGTTGTTGTGTTTTTAAAGCAGAAAGCAGAGAAGAGGATGTGAAGCCTGCAGAGAGCAGAGGAAGCCTCTCCTGCGAAGCCTCTCCTGCGAAGGCAGCTGCCAATGCTGCATTGCGAAATCGACGGGCGGGCTCCCGCGCAGGATGGTCCGGGCGGGCGAGCCGGCAAGCAGCAGCGGGACGGACGCCTCTCCTCTTCCAGGCACAACGGGCATGACGCAAAGACGCTTTACTTCAACGGCTCTGTATTGTGACGTGTATGAGAGATACACGAACATGGCTGCTATCGATACATGACTGGGCGAGTGCAGCATGAAAGCTCAGAAGAGAGCGCCTGATGTGATATCAGGGACAGGGGAATCAACGGACAGTCATTGCCAGCTCCGAAGCAACCTTGAGACTCACCACCTAGAAGAGCACCCGCTCCGAGACCTAGGAAGGCACCTGACATGCCATAGCCCGGGTAGCGCTGACCATATCCTCTTCCATAGCCAGGGTCTGACGGGGGCGCACGGTTCAGCCGGAGGATCCGCCAGCTGACCGCACGCAACGAGACTCACATCCATAGCCGTATCCCCCACCATATCCACCGTAGCCCCGCCCGTACATGCCAGGGCCCATCATCGCGCCGCCCATCGGCCGTCCATACATGCCACCACCCATCATCGGCGGGGGCATGGCCGGCGACCTGTAGCTCAGGTTGTCCGCTAGGTCCCTCGCTTTCGCCTCTGCATGCCTGCGCTGCCTCTGGCGCGCCGACTCCTTGCTGTGGAACATCTTGCTCGCCTTGTTGGGCGGGTTCTTGCGCTCGTACTCCTCCGGCGTGCCCATCTTGCTCAGGTAGTACTGCGTAAGATCCTCGAGTGAAACGACGCGCTTGCCGTTCGGTCCTGCCGTGCCCAGGTCCGAGAGGCGGAGCGGCTGCTGCTGCTGCTGTTGCGATGACGAGGAGGTGCCGACGTGCGAGGTGGTGCGCTGCGGCTGGTTTGGCAGCGACTTGTGTGCTGGCGCTGGTGATGGCATCGGCTGGTCGTTCCACAGCTTCTCGATCCACGCCATGGGCTCTGTACCGTGTGGTACGGTGGAGAGCCACTCCTGGTCGTCCAGAGGGTGGATCTGCGTAGGACAGCGAAGGAGAGGTGAGTTGGGTGCAGATGAGGTGGAGACGCGCGCAACGCACCCAGATCGACCGGGGTGGATTTGCGTTGGTGTCAACAAAGAAGAAGCCTGATCGCAATGTATCAGCATCGAGCGTACGAGGCCGGCACGAAAAGACGCTCCACGCACGGTCATGCTCCTCGTCGTATTGCGGCACCCTGGAAAGAAGACGCGGAGATCGTCAGCTGCGGGTTGCGGACCGTAAGGTTCAGAGCGGCCGTACCATCCAGGCGGCAGAGGCCGGTCCTCCTGCTCGATGTCAACTTCCTCGCTGCTGCTGTTGTGTCGATGCGGCTGCTGCCCGGCGCCTGTGCTGGTCGATGCTGCCGAGGGCTGCGCCTGCTGCGGCTGGGCCTGCGGCTGCGCCTGACCGGTAGCGGTCTCGTACGCCGGAGGAGGTCCTGCTGGTTCGTTGTGAGACATTGCAGTCAGATCTTTGCTGTTGTTCACGCGTAGATTCGGGAATGGTGGAAGAGGCGGAGAAGCTCTGAGCTTCAGCTTCAGCAGTAGCCGGAGTGTGACGTCACTCGCAGGACATGAGGAGCGGAACTCTCAGGACTGCGTGCTCTCCACTGGAGTCGGAGGCCACATCTAATCGTGCAGCATGGTCATCGACGCACCACTGGCATGGCAGGCCTTTGCGTCCAGACCTCGTCCTTAATGCTTCTCCACTTATGGGCGAGCTCGCCACATGTTGCACGGACCGCTCTTGAAGACAACAACAGTATCGCATAGAATAGCACGTCTGGGATCCCGAGTATGAGGAGCAGCAGTAGCGATTGCGCTTCACCCCCGCGGTCAAATGCCCCTGTACTCCGGCATTGTGAACTTGGGCAAGTAGGGCCGGCCCGTCTTCTCGCACCACTCCTGCTCTGCCCTCGCGAGGTCTTCTGTGCGCTGCACCATGTCGCTCTTGAGGAAGCGCAGCTCGTCTCTGCGCCTGTACAGCTCGGCCTCGCGCGCTTCCTGGCCGCCCGTCCCGCGGCGCCACTCGCGCATCCCCTCTGCCTGCCGCTGCTCCGCCTCGCGCCTCTGCACGTCCGCCTCGCGCTTCTGCACCGCGCGCAGGCGCTCCTCCAGCTCGTCCTCGTGGTCGTCAATCTCTGCTTCTCGCGCTAGCAAGTCCCGCTCGACCAGCAAAAGCCGCTGCGCCTCCGCTTCCAGTTCGAGCTCTCGTCGACGAATGGCGGCTTCGCTTTTTACTAGCTCGACGTTCTTCTGTGAGGTGTTACCGATCTGCTGAGTGGGAAGCCTGGCGGGGTTTCGCCAGCTCGTCTCGAAAGGCAGCGGCGAGTTGGCAGATCGGTCGCTCCCGGAAGACGGGTATACATGCTCTTGCGTTGATGTCGCATGCGCTGCAGGAGCACAGGCACAGTGAGTTCCAGCCTACCATGCCTCAGAAGTAGGGCTGTTAGGCCTAAGCCGCTTACCTTTAGAAGGTTCGCTTTCCACATCGCCGGCAATTCTCCTCGCCGGGTCCTTTGCCGAAGGGCTTGCTGCTGGTTCAGATACGCTACCTAGATCTGCGAGATCGCGCAGGTACGATGACATCGACGCGCTGGCAGCATCCGATGGCCGGAATGGCTGCTCTGCACCGGAAGAGGTCGAGGCTTGTGCTGCAGCTGCTGCCGTGGAAAGCTGAGGCTGCGCGTGCGATGTCGAGGCTATACTATTGAAAATATCGAAGTTGATGTTGTCCCCAGTGTGACGCGGACCTATAGCCTTCCTGCCGCCCTGGCCATCATTCGTCTTCTTGGGTGCAGCGCCACTGACTGTGTATGTGTATACGATGGGCGGTCCCGGCGCGCCGTCGGCTGTTTCAGGCAGCACGTCCGTCGTGGGTCTCATTGTATGTTCTGTCTCTCGGCTGAGTGCAGGCAGACCGTCCTCCTGTTCGCCTACAAGCTCTAGGCCGCCCATAGACGGCCCCGAGCCCGGCCTCGATGGGCCACGCTCGCCAATGCCATCGTCTACTCGCGCCGCCCCATTTCGCTCGGTCTCTCTGCTGGCCCTCTCCTTTGGCCTAGGCCGACCGCCTCTGCGAACAGGCTCTTTTCTGGTGCCATCCTCCTGCTCCTTCCCCCATGCCCGACGCTCCAGGGCGACAACGCGCTCCATGAGCGAAGTATTGGGATATTCCACCCCATTGCTCTCCTGAGAAGATGAGTTATATGTCTTGCTGTCTAACGTCTTCGATGACTCTTCCTCCAGGGCCGTGATCCTTTTCTTGAGCGCAGCGACCGTGCTCGCGTGGCGTTCCTCGAATTCGTCCTGACGCTCTTGCAGCGAGCTCTGCAGGTCTCTGACCGTCTTGAGCGCCTCTAGGCTAGCTTGTAGCGTAGTCCGGAGGTAGTGGTCATTGGCCGAGATGGAGGTGGAGCTCGTCGACACGGCTGAAGTGGGTGTAGTCCGGACGTCATCGGGCTGCCGGAGAGAGCTGGGCGGCTGGCGGCTGTGCCCGGAGACGGACGAGGAAGTAGCAGACGGGAGGTTGGCGGTCCCGGGCATAACTGCTTGTCGGTGCCTCTGTAAGGCCGCCTGCCGCGCTATGCGGAGCTGTCCGGTAGATGCTGCGATACTCGACTGAGGGCCAGGCGCGGGAGGACCGCGACGAACGCAGATGCAGCTGCAACTCTGGAGAGAGTGCTTGGTTGAGCCTGAGCAAGCTCGAGCGTTCCCTTGCCGTCCTCGTCACTGTATCGCTGCGTCTGTGCCGCTGAGTGGGCTATCTCTTGTGGGTGCCTGGAGGCAGAAAGAGAGCAAGCCTGTGGGTACGGAAGAGAGCTCGAGAAGCTGGACAGTGCGACGGCGACAGTCGGGCGTCCCCCCTCCTTCTTCCCCCTTCGCACGCAACGAGAAACAGGGAAAGATGGGCGAGATTCAGGAAGGATAGGCAGCAGCATCAGAGACAGAAGGTCGTTGATTGCCGCAGGTCGCCTTGCGCCGCCTGAGCCCGCCTGGCAGTCGCAGCTGCTACCCGACGAGGGGACAAGGGGAGGGAGGAGGAGGCAGGATGTCCAGCAGCGGCGGGCAACAGCAGCGCAGCCACAGAAGCGCAGGAGCGACGCTTCGGAACGGCAGCTCTTCCACCACCAGAAAGCCTCGAGATGGCAGCGACAGAGATCGCAGGGAGGGAGCCGGCGCTGGCGCTGCCATGCCCATCCCAGTCTCGGGACGGCCGTCAAAGGCAGAGACGCTTCGCACAAGCTCGGGCAGGACGACAACGGAGAAGGAGGCAAAGGTGCTGAGCCAGGAGCTTGCTGCTCTACTCACCAAGAAGGACCCTTGGCACCAGGATGTCATCTTTGCGCGCGAGAAGTGAGTGTGTTCGGGCGGTCGACTCGGGAAAGCCAGCTGGGTGGAGTGAGGGGCAGGTAAGAGCTCCGCTGACCTCTTGATGTACGTACAGCCTCCGCCGACACTGCCTGGCACTCATCTTCAGAGCTCCAGCCGATGCCGCTGCATCCGCCACGTCCAGCTCGGTCGCCTCGCAGTCCAAGCAGAGGCTCTCCGCCCTGAGCGCCTTGTTCCTCAGCACATCGCACGCCGTGATACACCACTTTCGCCAGCGCCTGAGCGCAATGGACAAGGGCATGGCTCAGGCCGCAAGCGAGCGAGCGCTGAGCAGGCGCGACGACGGGAGCGGCAGCACGCCGCGGAAGCTTGACAGCCCCCGCAGCGGCCCGGCAGGCCCTGCCCCTACCTCTGCACAGCGGCGGCGCCTGCTGCACTCGTTCCGCGATTTCCTCGCAAAGGAGGAGACGTTCTGGCGCGATCTCTTGATCCGCATCGTTGGTGTGTTCGACGTCGAGGAAGCCCGTACGCCGCTCCGGCTGCTCCAGCTCGGTGTGGGCGATTGGGAGCCCGACCCGCGCCTGAGCAGCAACAAGGAGATACACGAGCAGGCCATCCTGCTCTGTCACAGGACTCTCATCTGCATGGGCGACCTCGCAAGGTACAAGGAGCTCTACGCAGAGAACAAAAACCAGAACTTGCCCAGACCTCGCGGCGGGAAGCTTGCGCCTCGCCCGGATGCAAATGACAAGGAGAAGAGCTGGAGCAGAGCATACGAGGCATATCATCAGGCTAGGCTGCTTGTGCCCGACGACGGTGGGTACCGCAATGTGAATGCTTCCCCAGAGGATGGGAGCTGATGGTGACTTGACTGCCGCAGGGAACCCTTCAAACCAGCTCGCAGTCCTAGCAGGGTACGAACACGACTCTCTATCCACAGTCTATCACTACTATCGTGCTCTATGCGTCAAGAAAGCCTTCACCACTGCACGGCAGAACCTGGCGCCCACCTTTGCCAAGATCCTGACCTCGTGGGAGAGCGATGAGAAAGCCAAAGCAGACAAGAAGAAGCTGCAGGCCAGGAACGGAAGCTATGCCGACGTTGACGGCGATGATGGCACGCCAGGCAGCAGAGCCAAGATGGAGAAGATGGACGCGGCTGAGCTCGTCGATGAGTTTCAAAAGGCTTTTGTTATCCTTCACGCAATCCTCTTCCAGGGGACCAAGTGCGTTTCTCCCTCCGAGAGCGCTCAACCGATACCTTGGCTGACGCATCTTTTGGCACTGTCCAGTATGGAGCAATTACCTCAACAATTCACCAAAGTCACACAGATGTTCTCGATCTGTGTATCGCGTCGAATCCTGCCGTCCGACATCGTGGTCAAGGTTATTGTGACGGCACTGAGTGCGTGGTGGTACGCTCGGATGGACAGGCGCAGCGGAGATGCTGGCGACAGGGGTGAGTGCTCGGCTTGTTGTGTGTACCCTCAGCTCCACCTAACGTGGGTTTACATTTACGTTTCAGCCGCCGCTGTCGACCCGGCTGCACTCGAGTCTTCAGCCCTGATGCACGCTCTGGCGATGCTGTCAGAGCTCATGGTGATCGCCAACGCGGAGACACGTGAAGTCGAGCTTGCCGAAGCCCTTCAGACTCCTCCCACTGCACCGCCCTCCGAGTGGGGCATGTTGCTTGCCCAGAGCATCACGGCGGTTCTGCGCCGGGCGCTGCCAGCTCTCCGGATCGCGAGCATGTGGCTGCTAAGCAACGCGGACTACTTCGCTCGCTATGACAGTACAGCTGCCACGTTCAAGCCGGCGACCGCAAGCGAAGGCGGCGTTTCATCTGCAGATCCCGCCGCGCCGCCCCCGGAGGTCTGCATGGCCATCCGCGGTTTCTGGAATACGTATATGCGCTGCGTCAATTCGCTGTCTCGCACTTTCCCGGCAGACCTCCTGTCGCCCGTGGCCAGCGCGTCGGGCGAGCTCATGCTCGAGGAGGACATCGACATGCTCGGTTTCATGCCGCTTCGCAGGCGAATGAAGGAGGCTAGCATTGGCAAGGCAGCCAAGGAAGTATCTGGGGCGCTGGCTAGTGCTGCCGCTGCCAGTTCCACCCTGCACCCCAATGAGGAGCAGGTTCTGAGGATTGGCGATCTCCTTAGCGACGCCAAGCTACTCGCTCAGTCGGAGGTGGGCACGCCTGATCCGGCAATTCCTCCAGTCGCCGATGCTGACACATCGCACATCATTCTACAAATCAGTCATGCCCAGTCATCGTGCAGAACAGCGTCTTCACCATTCGGAGCAAGCGCCTCAACCCGGCCTCGCAATCGTGGAATCCGAAGGCTTCGCCCATTCCCCTTGCACGAGTGATCTCGCCGCTCAGCGGAGACGAAGATTCCGCAGCTGAATCGCAGGAAGGCTCGGTGGATGAAGGAAATTACGACGATGAGCTGGATGATCTGAACCTGCCAAAGGAGGTTGACGAGCTGTCGAGCACCGTTGGTAGTTACGAAGAAGACCTTCTCGATCTCGCAATGCGCGTCACAACCGGGAACGAGTCTCTCGGTCCAGCAGCGCAGTCTGATCTCTTTGGACACGGCGCACTGAATGACGAGGAGGACGATGACGAGGTCCTTTACCCGACTCGCCCCACCCAGGCTAGCTATACGAAGTGAGCTTCGCAACATGTTCATGCCTACACCATGAGACTCAGCTAATCAAGCGAACGTTGCCACCTCGCAGCGCGACCACAAATACCCCCTCGCCGCCTGCACAGTATGCAAAGGCCTCAGCTCCAGTCGCTGGCCTGTCATCGGCCGCTGCCGGAGCTCCGACCCGAACGGCTTCGGATCTGCTCTTGCAGGTGCTGCAGGGCAACTCGCTTGATCTCCGCTCGTCTCCCCTGCTGCCCAATGTTCCGGGCAAAGCGGTGGACGGCGGCTATGCCAGCGCGGGTGGACTTTCCAGCTCGCCCTTCCTTCAAACAGGCAGCACAAGCGCGCTCGGCGCGCTCCCATCCAACCGCTCGATCTGGTCGACCGCCTCCACAGGCTCAGAGGGGTTCTCCGCTATGCCTGGCGCGTCTGCCAGCGGTCTTGCGTCCGCCGGTAGCTCGCCCGGCATGCAGAACCGCATGCGGCCTGGCAATGCGCCGTTCCCTAGTACGGGCAACACCGTCGCTGGGTCCAGCGGTAACGCAGAGGCGCTCTTCAACAGCATGCCGAACCAGAATCAGCAGGCAGCGCCACCAGGCCTCGGATCGGGCATCGCGCCTGGCGTCGGTCGACCCGTCGCTGCTCCGGTTCCACAGTTTCGGGACCAGCGCTCTGCTCAGACGCCTGCAGCTGCGGCGACCCCCTTCAGTGTGGGTGACATCTGGGGTCCAGTGGGGCCTTCGGCCCACGCTTTCCCTTCGCCGGGCCAGCGGGCTGCGGCGGCCCAGTCCGGTCAGCCAGCCAACCCGGCATACCAGACGCAGCAATATACTCAACGGGCGGCACCTGCGATGTCTTCGCATGCGCCGGCACAACAGCAGCAGCAGGCGTTTCAGCAATACGGCAGGCAATACGGTTGAGCTGAAAATCCAATCTGGGATCAACGAGCACACCCCGCCCAGTGTCGCAGCCTGCAGAGCTGCAGCGAGGCGCCCAGAATGTCCAGCGAAGACGCGCAGATACAGATCTGAAGAGGGGACCGCCATGGCTTGGTAATGGCTCTCCGGTAACTCGCCGGAAGTGAGTCTCACCTGCTGTCAGGAACGCCTACCCAGGCGCAGCAGCGCAGTCACCGCTTGCACTCAAGTCCCTGGCCCTGGCCTGCTGTTGCCATACAGAGCGTCCGATAGTCGTCCTGACCTGCTCTGCAGGCGTCCAGTCACGACTATGTCATACTTTGGCTTGATGTTCGGCAGTAATGCAAAGGATTACACTGCTCGGCTTTGCCGTCTTGCACCAAGACTGATGACTATCAATACAATAACGACTGGAAAATATGCCTCGGGAAAGGGGCAAGCACTCAGAGAGTAGAGGAGGGCCGAGACGGACTCATCCGGACATCACGCCCTTCTCTTCCTCAAATAGTAGACGACGAAAGCCGCAAGCGTCGCAGCGGTAGTGGTCGAGAAGATTCCCGCGCCCAGTCCACCAAGGAAGCTGCGCAAGCTGAGCGTGTTCGCAATGCTAGCCATCCAGCCCATCGGCTGGTTCTGCGCCGTCACTGCGTTGTCTGTGACCCTGCTGACGCCAAAGGGCGCGAGAGGCGGATGCGAGACTGGGTGGTCGTACGTGCCGTTGGGCACGACGGCCCCGCCCCCGCTGGACGATGCGGCTGTCCCGTCCGCGGACACTGATGCCTGAGCGTTCGTCTTGCGCTCGAGCGACGAGAGCCGGTTGTTGACTGAGCGGAGCTGCTGCACGAGCTCGCGCATCTCGCGGGATGAAGAGGCGGGCCGGCGCGCGGCGGCATTATCCGAGTCGCTTCCGAGGCTATCGTCCACATCGCTGTCTGGCTCGCGCTCCTCGCGCCTCCCACACCGGTGCTTGCGCGCGGAGCGCCTCGGCGAGGGAGAGGTCGAGTCTCCGGCTGCTGTGCGGCTGGAGCGGCTCGAGCTTGAGGAGAGCGAGCTGCGTGAACGACGGCGGGCGTGCGCGTGCGACTTGTACCCCGTGGAGCCAACGAGCGTTGTCGGCGTCACAGGTATCGAGAGTGGCAATGCTGCCTCTGGCTGATCCTCCCAACTACCAATGACCGGCGGCAGCCAGTCCTGGCCGAGGAGGTGTGCGCGAGGGCCGGTGAGAACGAATCTGTGCAAACCCAAGGCCGGGTGATTAGCAAGCAAAAAGCACCTAGAGCCGCAGTGAACCCACTCTTTGGCTGTCTGTCCGATCTTGACGAGCGATTTGGGAATCATCGTCTCAGTCACCATCTTGATGATGCGCGTTGGTACCCAGGCTGTATCGCGAGCGTAAGCGAAGCAAGCGAAATCAGCTACGCCTTATATACTAGAGTCGATTGTCTGCTCGTCTGCTCACATCCCAAGGCCGACAGATCCGTCAACTGGGTCACTCTGCTCCCACCCTGCCCGTCATCCTCCGCTACGAAGCCGGAGATGCTCAGCGACATTCGCGTATATGACCGCGTGGGCGGCTTGCTAGGATGCTCGACCGATGTTGTCGCACAGACGAGCCTCGTCTTTGCCGTAGCTGTCGGCGTTAGGGTTGCATTCACCGACAGAAGCACCATGTCGTTGGCTTTCACAGGGAACATGCCCTTGGTGGCTAGGTAATCGACGGACGCCTGCCTCTCTGCCGTGTGCACGTCGACGTGGCTCTGTGAGAGCGCCATTGCCTCTATCTGCTCTGTGGCGTAGCACATCGAGTCCCACTTGCTCCGGTTCTCGATGTCAATCATGAGCTCCCACAGGTTGCGCAATGGCACGTCTGGGTAGGCGGCGCTGATCGAGTAGAGGTGGGGGATGGTGGGGTGCTTGGCGACGCTGCACGTCGGGCTCGTGAGCAGCTGCTCCCATGCCGCGAGAGGCACGGGCGCTGCGAGGGTGGACGGGTCTGGGCTCGCGGGGAGGTACTGCAGCTGAGAAGGGTCCAGTACGGCGAGGAAGTGTGCTAGGGTGCCGTCCAGGAGCGCGTTGCCGTACATTGGATGCTCGGGCTTTGGTATTCTTGCGGGCCGAGCAGTAGCCGCCGCCGCCGGCAAGAGGTCGTTCCCCGACAGCTGGCTTTCCAGCACTGCGGGTTGCTCAAGTGCGTCGTCGTTGGCCAGAGCTGCCTGTGCTGCTGCAGCGGATGCTCTCGCTTTCCTGCTAGATGAGGAGGTCCTGGATGACGCCTCTGCTGCAGCTCTTTTGCGCTCCTTCCTGTCGACCTCTGCGGCAGTGAGCGCCTGCTCGAGGGTGACCTCTGCGGGCACGGCCACCTGCACTGGTGGAGCGAGAACAGCAGCAGGTGCCTTCCTCTTGTCCGTCTTGAAGACGATGGCCATGAACTGGATGGCCCAGACAATGACGAGCTGGATGGCAGCAATGTGCGCTGTCGAGAGCTGGCTTGATCCCAGCAGGACCAGTAACGGCAACGACGAGCCGAGGACGCCCACTGAGAGCGGACCGCGACGAAGCAGTGAACGGTCCATCCTGCTCTGCGTGTCCTTGCCTGTTGTACTGCACAATTGTGGTGGAGAACAAGGGGAGCTGTCCCCCGACTGCCGCGAGGAAGTCCAAGCGCGGGTTGCTGTACCCTAATACAGTAGTGGAGTCCTCCGGGTTGCCTCCTGGTCGCAGCTACCTTGTACGGTAGACGAGGTTGCTACTCTGCGACAGTAGACTAGACGGGACAGCGATGGCAGGCATCTGCTTCAGTCCCTCGCTGGGATCCCACAGCAGCATCCCTTCGTCGTGCAAGAGCGTGCAGTTCCTGGCCTTTCCTCGCGATGACGCCGTCGAAGGGGTCCACGAGTTCGAGGTCTGGACGAACCTATCGGGCGAATGGAGGGCACATGCATTCAAGGAGGTGCCCACGTCGGCGACGACATCGCAAAACATGCTGCACGTCGACGTTCCCCTGGCTGACAGTGGAGAATCATCGTCGTCGGATTGTAGGTCGAGGGCGCGTCCTCGCCTTCCGCCTCGCTCAACCCGCTGACATAACACATGCTGCCCACAGACGAATTCACCTTTCGACGACAGACTGCAGACGGCCAGATTCACTGGCTGTCCCAAGCTGGAGGGAGCGACAACGGCCGCATTACCCAGGCCGCTACCCGGCACAGGCGAGCCACCGACTCTCCGCCCCTGGAAGGTGGCGACGAGCGCGCGAGCGTGACTCCCTCCGTCCAGAAAGGCGTTCAAGTCGTCCGTTTCCCCTTGCCGGAGAAAGGCAACGAGGGCGACATCGTAAGCTACAGTCTCGGACGGCTCGCAGACGGCAGCGGTGCCATCCGCGGCCTCGCCATCGAACACTCCAAACCCTTCTGGTACTCGCCCCGGAACTTTACCCACATTTCCGAGCTCTCGACAACCATTGACACGCAGCTCCTCGTACTTGGAATCGACGACGAGATCACCGTCTTCTTCCCGCTCTCTCTCCCCGCTGCCTCGGGTACACTTCGAGGCTGCATCCACAACTCTGGACAAGTCTGGCTGCGCGCCGAGAGGGACATCGGGGAAGGGAACGGAGAGGCTGCGTGTGTCCTTGCGACGGGGCCATCCTACGATCTCCTTGGCATTGTTGAAAGATGCTTGAACGAGGCAAAGGCTGTTCTGAGCCCCGCCAACAATGGGAAGGACATCGGGCCCGCTGGCAACCAAACGAAAGGAGGAGAGGCGGACTGGAAGCTAAAGGATGTACAGCGAGCAGTATACTGCACGTGGAACAGCCTTGGAGGCGACTACAAGGCTTCACAAGTCCTCGAGCGGCTTCAGGCGCTCCGAGACGCAAAAGTTCTCGACAAGTTCGAGTCTGTCCTTCTGGACGACGGATGGCAGGATGTCTCCGGGCGCGTCTTGAACAGCTTCAGCACCAAGACGGGCTGGATGGACCTCTCATCGGAGCAGGAGACGCCGCTCGAGCAGGAGACATCGCGCGCCAGCAGCAATGACGGCGATCAGGTTCCCCTCGGTGACTACACTCGAAGAAAGGACTCTGGCTTCGTTACTAGCCGCGTTGCGTCCGAGGCATCCGACACTTCCGAAGTATCCCAGCAGCCACTCTCCCTCGTCATCCGCGCTGGGAAGGAAAGGTTCCCTGAGATCCGTTCCTGGGGCGTCTGGATGACGCTGAACGGCTACTGGGATGGCATCAACCCGGCTGGACAGCTGAGCGAGCGCTTCAAACTCGTCAAGTACCACCGACCCAAGCTGAATGACTTCCTGTGGTCGCACGAGGAGACGGACGTGTACCTGCCCGCCCTGGACGAGGCGGCTTCGTTCTACGCTGCTTACTTTGCAGAGCTCAAGGCAGCTGGCGTCGACTACGTGAAGGTGGACAACCAGGCAGACGTCGATGCTTACAGAGGAGAAGGGGAAGGCGAGCTCCGAAAGAAGCTCGGTTCGATCATGCGCACGGCCGCAGAGAAGCACTTTGGCACGGGCAACGTCATCAACTGCATGAGCGGAGGCGCGAGGGAGTACAACGAGTACCTGTCTGGCAGGACCGACCCTAGCCAGTCCCTGAGGTACCTGATCACTCCACCCCTCGCCGTCTGGGAGCCACAGACTGATTTATATCTCTGGTCATTCAGAACATCGGATGACTTCTTCCCTGACCTGCCCAACGAGCACCGTCACCACGTTTTCGGGAACGCGACGACGGCCCTCCTCGATCGCTACCTGTCCATCACACGCGATTTCGACATGTTCTTTGCAACACACCCGTACGCAGAGTACCATGCCGTCCTGCGCACCTTCTCGGACGCTGCGCTGTACATCACCGACAGGGAGGATCCTAGTACCGCGATTCTCACCAAGCTTGGCGGAGAAGACGTACGAGGAGAGTACAGGATCGTGAAGGCTGCCAATGGGCGATCGGTCAGGCTGCCTGGCACGGTGTTTGACGATGTCCTCGGACACGGCGAAGGGAAAGCACTCAAGATGGCCCTGCCGGTGGACGAGACGGGCGGGGTTCACATTGGTGTCTGGAATTGCCGGGCGGGAGACGCCAAAACGGCAGACGCGCTGACTTGGAAGGACCTGGGGGAGGCATTGTCGTTGCTCCGTGATGGGGAGGAGTACACGGCCAGCAAATACGTGCTTGTTGAAGGCGCCAATGAGACGGGCGGGCACTCGGTTGTTTCGGCACAGGACGTGACGGAGGCATCTCAGTCGCTGGCCGCTCCGTCCAAGCCTATCGCCGCGCTCCGCCTCGATCCAGGAACCGTCAAAGTCTACACTTTCGCCCCAGTCCTCGACTTTGACGTCGCTCAGATTGCTGTCTTCGGCCTGGTTGACAAATACGCTGGCCTCTGCGCGGTCAAGAGCGTGAAGGAGGTACGCGTCACAGACACGCCGCCATCAGCAGCTCAAGCCATGGCGGCAAAGGAGGCGATCTCGGTAGCTCCCCTGCCAGTCCAGTCCCCGGTTCCCGCCAATGCTCTTCCTGAGGCGCCCGGTGCACACCAGACCGTCGGACCTGCACAAGACGAGCAGAGCGATTCTCTCCCAGCCGTTACGGACGAGCGCACCCCTCTCCTACGGCGACCCGGCTCGCTCCCGCCCTCCGAGACGGCCCGAGCAAGCGCAATGACGCAGCGACGCTCGCGCATGTGCGCGCTCCTCTTCTTCTGGCGCGCCGACTTGGCCAAGCTGCGCACCTCGTTCTTCCGCGACTTTGTGGGGTCGCCTTTCGTCACGCTGTACAAGGAGGTTCGGGCCATGCTCGGAGGCAAGCCCACCAATCCAGCTCGGGACGCTGAGGATTCCGAGCCGTCGGCGTGCGGCCGACCGGCAGAGAGCGCCGTCTCGCCGCCTGTCATGATGCAGCTCGGCGCTGACCGCATCCTGCCCTCATTAGTCGAGCAGGGCAAGGGCTCGACTCAGGTCACGAAGGTAGCCGAGATGGACGAGTGGAGCGGCGGGGCCGAGCGAGAGCTGGCGCCGGAGCTGGAGCGGGAGCGGGATCTACAGCAGGAAGAGATTCCGGACATGACCGATGGCAACCTGAAGAGCCACCAGCGCATCGTCGTTGAGGCTACTGTCGCGGGCAAGCTCGCTTTCGTTCTGTTTGGCGAGGATCCTTCCTCCTTCCAGTACACTCTGCAGGACGTGCCCATCTCAGAGGAGCATATCACCTTCAAGGGCGAGAGAATCACCATCGACATGCAGGGCGCGGTCGCCGCCATCAGCCAGGAAACGGGGAGGCAGGGACGCGCTACCTTCCTAGTGGGGATCGAGCGCGCCTAGACACATCAAGGCCATGAACCAAGAGCAGAGTCCCCGAATGTCATACGACGATCGAAGGATACCAAAACCTGCACCCCAGCCGCCGCAGTCAACAACGCGCACTCCCCTCGCGCCATTCACGCCCATTGCGCACTCCAGAACGCCACTAGAATTATCCCCGCAGTTCACGCATCGCGCCTCTCTCTTCCTTCCTAACGACACACACGCGCAGTACACATACAGGAAATGAGCAGTCTTATTGAGTGCCTCCTCGTTGTTCTCATAGTCTCCTCCACTTCGCACGTCGTTCGGTTTAGACAGTCAGGATCTCCGGAAATACATGGGCGGCTCTCGCCTCGCTCTCTCGCTCACTCGCTGGTGACTTTGGCCTTGCGTCGGTCGGCCAGTATGGACGGGACCCGCTCCAAGTTGGCAGCCAGCCAGCAACAGCAGCAGCAGATTCGGCAGCAGGAGATGCGGCGGAAAGCACTGGCTGCTGACGCCGAGGGCGGCTTGGACCTGCCAGCCGTTGAAGGCCACGCGAGCGGCGTGTCGCCTGCCGACACGTCAACCTTCCAATTGATCCAGTTCTGCGCATACCACATCAGGCGCTCGGTTGGTGGGTGCATCATCGCCCTTCCGCCGAGTGCTATGTAGCGTGCAGCATTTGACAGGCCGCATTCCTGCGCTGCAGACGACGCCCTCAGCTATGACGCGCTGCGCAGTGGGCCAGCAGACTATGCCGTGGTCCGCCCACTCACCAGCCTTTTCGCCCAAACGCGCCATCCTGGCATTCTCCACGCCCTCCTCCTCTGCAGGCACCACTTTCTTGATGCGGCAGACGACGAGCTGGCCTTTCAGGGTGGGTTCGCTCGTCTCCTCGTCGTCGATGCGAGGAGGTGCCTGACGGAAGCTGCACGTGCCCTGTGTGGGCCCGGGGCGTTGTCGATGCGAGTGCAGGCCTGAACCATTCAAGAGCGGCACTGTGCGAGCTGCTGGCCGTCAAGCTCCTCTCGCTCTACGATTCTCGCTCATACGAGCTCTCTACCGTCCTCACTTCATACTACAACCCGTTCGCGGGCGCCATCTTGTCGTCATTTGATGCGGAATCACGCCCCTCTTCCCAGGCGGATCTGGACGAGCTTGTCGACGAGGGGGAAGAGGACTCGACCTCTGCCATCTCCTTGGCCATTGCAACGCGCAGCCTGCACTTCATCCGCGCACCGCCAGTCCAGCGCTTCATCGACGACTTGCACGCGGGACACTTCATCTACCGCCCGAGCGGACAACGCGCCATCATTGCAGACTCGTACAAGAGCAAGAACATCATCGAGCCGTACGATATACAGTCTAGGAGCTTGATGGACCACTACGTTCTGCGAGTCCCGCGCATCCGCAAGATTGTCGAGTTCGGGACCATCGTCGCTCTCCTCGGCCTCTTCTCGCTGCTACAGCGCAAGCGAGATCTGGCAAGGGTAGAGATACCCGAGGTTCTCTTCATGATCTTCGCGATGGTGCGTCGTCGTGCTGTTCAGGAGCTCTGTGACATGTACACCTGGCGGTAATTCACTAACACTTGAAAACAACTAACACTTGAAAACAGGGCTTCGCGCTCGAAGAGATCACCAGCATCAAAGAACGTGGTCTAAAGACGTACTCGCAGCAGATATGGAATGTGCTCGACATGGCCTTCCTGGGTATGTGACGCGTCATCCGAGCCTGTGATGCACAGAAGAGGCGGCTCAAAGCGAGGGGAAGCCCTGAAGCTCAAGCTGACCTTCGCGAGACATCCGCAGTGACCTTCTTTTCATACTTCGTTCTCCGCATGGTGGCATTGCATCGGCACTCGGCAAGGCTTTCTGAGCTTGCCTTCGATATCCTGGCTCTGGGCGCCTGCGTGCTATTCCCGCGTCTGTGCGGCGTGCTCCTCAAGGACTCCCTGGTCATGCTCGGTCTCGGCGCAATGCTCCGGGACTTTTTCGCCTTCCTTGTGCTAGCCGTCGTCTGCTCCTTTGGCTTCCTACTGAGCTTCGTGCTGATCTCAGAAGGGAAGCTCACTGTGAAAGACGCGGCTTGGCTGTTGACGAAAGTCTTCCGTGAGTGGGTCGCCATTGTGCTTGTCGCTGTTGCCTGAGCGGGACTGACTCGAGTGTTGCTCTTGATTGTAGTCGGCTCAAGCTACCGTAGGTCCTCACGTGTAGGAAGGCCACCCTCTAGGCCTGTGGGTGCTGACGCTGCTCAAGCCTGCAGTCGGCTTCGACGTTGCTCCCGGGATCAACGAGACGCTCGGTCCAGGCCTTATGCTGGTCTATGCCGTTTTCAGCAACGTCCTACTTCTCACCATCCTGATCTCCATACTTTCCACTACCTTCGCCGTCATCCAGTTGGCCGTGGTCGACGAGGCGCTCTTCCAGAGAGCTGCAGCCACGCTCGACATGGTCAAGGGTGATGCGCTGGCCGAGTTCCTAGTACCAAACAACTTGGTTGCATTGCCACTGCTGCTATTGGCGAGCTTCGTCCTGGGCGAGGTGAGCTTATAGTTATCCACGTGCTGGCATCCAAGACGGCTTACATGTAGTATGTGACATACCCGCTTCCTCAGCGCCGCTTCCATCAGTTCAACGTCTTTCTCATTCGGGTCACCAGTTTCCCCTTGCTAGCGACCATCTGGCTCTTCTATGCACTAAAGCGCCTCCTCGTTGGACCAGGTCGCATCCGCTTGCCGCGCAGCAACGGCCGTCGGCAGGACGAGACCTCTTCAAGCGGCGTCTGGCAGTCACTGACCAGCCAGTTTGACGGCAAGACGGCCAACGAGCGAGTATTCGAGCGCAAGGTGTCGAAAGAGGGCAGAAGCGTGCGCGGCATGGGTCCTGACGCACGGGGCTCGAAGGACTCGCTTGACGCTGCCGTGAAAGCAGGACCAAGCCAGATCGCGGCTGCCACGTCCCCTGCGCCTGAGTCTGAGCCACTGGCGCTGCGTGGCTCGGGCGGACGGAAGGCGCTCGGCATGCGGTCCAGCTCTCCTGCACAGTCCGTCTCGGGCACGAGCGCGCAGCCCGTCAGCATGCTAGCACAGCTCTTTGGTGGGTCAGAGAGCTTGGTAGGCGCGCGTCTTAGCGGCGCAGCCGAAAAGGAGAGAGCGCAATCGGAGCAGGAGGCCAAGAACGCCGCAATGCAGCAGCAGCTCGATAGGATCGAGGAAATGGTCGCGCAGCTTCTGACAGGCGGGATAAAGCTGGAGGATAAGGACCAAGACATGGACGAGCACATCTCGTCTTGACGATGGATAGCATCTTTCAATGCTTGTTGCGTAGCAAGACCTTCACTCAACTGGCGCAAGTCTCGCCGGCGTTTACACGGGGGCGTACGAATAACGGATGCATATACACGAAGACATGTAGAGAGGACGATCACATGCTCCTGAAGAACTTTCGCCATTGCCTTATGTTTGACGTGAGCCGGACGCGTCTCATGCGGAGCCCCCTTGCCCATCCCTTCTTCAATGGAGCGAGCCCTCAGGTTGGTCCGAGACGCGCAATTCAGAATCCCTGACGTGACCCTCTCACTGCTGCTGGGCCTTCAGCATGGCCAGGAGCGCATTCACTTGCTGCTGCCCGCCTGGCTGGCCCGCAGGGTTGGAAGCAGCGGGCGGCATGGACGGAGGCATTGGGAACGATGAGGGCGGGGCAGGCGGACGAGCACCCTGACCCTGACCTTGTCCTTGTCCCGGTCCTTGTCCTGGTCCAGGCGGTCCGGCACCGTAAGACGGCGTTCGCTGATGCGATGCTGCGGGAGGCTGCTGAGCGGACCGACCCATGAGAGCCATCAAATCTCCCGGGAGCGGCGGGCCGGGCGCTGAACTGCGAGAAGGAGCGGGAGCAGACGTCGTTGGCGCATTATCGTAGAGACCATGCCCGGAAGCTGAAGCAGGAGGCGTAGGCCGGTAATTGGCCGGAGGAGGAGGGATTGCGCGGCCATAGCCGTTCGTGCTGGCCTGTTGCGGGCGGCCACCACCCTGCGGCAACTGCCCGAGGGTGGCGAGCAGATTCGAGATATCTCCAGGAGGCGCAGAAGCGCCCTGTGGTTGCTGATGCTGCGGCGGTGGCGGACGAGACGCCGGAGGAGGCTGGCCGTATGCCGACTGGCCATGACCGTTCGGGTGTGGAGGCGGCGACTGCTGCAGGTGCGGTGGCGGGACTGGCGAGGCCTGGCCGTACCGTGTGCCTGGTGGTCCGGGAGAGTAGTCAGACGCAGCAGGCGCAGGCGCGACTGCCTGATGTGGGAGATAGTGTGATCGTGGAGATGCGGACACAGGCGGAGAAGCGGGACGACCGCCATAGTTTTGCGGCGGGCGACCATACCCGGACTGCGCGGGCGGCTGCCCGTACGCAGAGTCTTGTGCCGATGGGGGCGGCGGCAGCGCACCGCTACCTCCATACTGCTGCGGAGGATAGCCACCGCGATGGTCGTGTGGCCGCTGGTCGCGCTCATGCTGCTGCTGGTGCGGCGGCGGGTAGCTCTGCGGAGGTGCGGGATAGCGAGTATCGCCCGACTGAGGGGTGCGGGGCACCGGACTGTTGCGGCCATATGGACCCGGCCGACCGGCTGGCTCTTGCTTGACTTGCCCTGGCGCTACTGGCGGATTCCTGTGGTGTAGATGCGGCGCTGCTATCAGTCGAGTCCATACAACCACGACCACATGATTGCGATGACGCACGTCAGAGGGATATCCTTGACATCCCAGTCGTAGAAAAGCTCGAGCTTCCCTCCGCCAGGGTATTCCTTGTCCTGCATGCGGTCGTACGCGTCTCCCATGGCGCGAATATCGTAGAATTCGAGCAGCCGCTCCTTGGCCGGGTCGCCGCCCGAGAAGTAGATGCCCTTGATGGCGCCGAAGGTCCGGAACATGCGATCGAGCTCGTACTCCTGCAACGCGACGCGGCCATTGTGCAGGACGATGCGCAGCGTGCCTTGGTTCTTCTCGCGATCGCAGTGCCGGTTCGGACTCTCGTCGTCTTTGGGCAGGGAGTAATGCACGTCGATCTGAGATGAGAAGGGGGCCAATGTTAGTATAGACTCGCTTATAGGACTCGCTCGCATATCGCCGTATCGGGTGCAAACAGACTGACCGGCCGGCCTTCCACGTCAAAGCCTTGCATGCCGTCTCGCGCGGCGACTGCCGCACGGATGTCGTACTGGAGGGACGCGCGGCAATTAGTAGAATATCCGGGTGAGAACAGCACGAGTAGCTCTCGAGCACCCACATAGGTGATGAACAGGATGCCACGCGTGCTGATGAGATCGAAGAACGACTTCATCTCGCCATAGACGCCAAACTTCTTCTTCAGCATCGCGCCATCTGAGTTGTACTAGGCGTGGCGGTTGGGACTAGTTTCAGCTTCTGACGACTCGCCCCCAACTGCTGAACCCGGAACGCACCTTCACGTTGCGCACAAATAGCACGCGACACGGCCGTTCTCTAGCTATACGTTTTTCGATCTTGGAACCCTCTTGCGGGTTGGCGCCGCCGCGTGAGTTTTCATCCTGGCCACGACTGGGGTAGTCTTGCCTTGGAGGTGCCGACATCGGTAGAGGGCCGCCGCGATAGCCTTATATGACAAACGCAACGTTGCGGGCCAGGCCGGTATATCAAAGGTGTGTAAGATTGTCCGCACGTCGACATCGGGCAGTCAAACAACCCCGCACCGAAGGGGGAGGGGAGTTCGTTAGAAAGGGGAGCGGGATGCAGACGGACACGGGAGGCAGCGGGGGCGTTTGAGAGCGTCAGTGACATTCTAGCGCAGTCCCGCCGATGAGCAGATATAACGAGTGCCCTCTGTATCATGAGATATCTGAGCCACGCAGACCTCTTCATGGAAAAAGACCCGAAATGAGACGCCGCTCTGCCCTCCATCTCATTCAGGCTTTCGCTCAAGGATCTTCACGCTGTGGATGGCCTGCTGCTCATCGCAAACCTAGCTGACTTCAACCGGACCCTATTAGAGGCAGCAGAAACGAAGAAGCTACCGTGGCAGATGGAGGAAAAGGGAGGGGCACAAAAGAAGCGGAGCAAGCTCGAAAAGCGCACCTGAGTGTGAGTCACTGGGGGCCGCGTATCCCTGCTGCTGATGCTGCTGAGGCTGAAGCTGAGGCGGACGCGATTGAGGAGGGGCTGAAACGGGCGGGTAACCGTAACCTGGCGCTGGTGGGTAGGCACCTCCCGAGGGACCTGGCGGAGGGGCGCCATAGCCAGCAGGGCCGCCATAACCAGCAGGAGGAAGAGGCGGCGCCCTGCTTGGCCCTCGTGCATCGTATCCTGCCCCTCCACCGTAAATCGGAGGTCCGGGTGCTCTCGTATAGTCTTGGGCTGGATACTGGCCCTGCGACTGCGAGGAAGCTGGATACGCGGATGCAGCTGGCGGAGGGGGGTAAGGCGGACCTGCGGACCTGTCTGGCCCACCGCGGTAGGCGCGCTCGCTGCCTGCACCCTCACCGTGCTGCTCGGGATATCGTCCAGCACCAGCACCAGCACCACCACCTCGTCCCATCCCGCCGCCGCCGCCTCTTCCTCTGCCCGCGGACTCGTATCGAGCAGCTCCTGCAGCTCCAGTCCCTCCTCCCGGTCCCCTCCTGCTCCCTTCGTTGTTGTCGTAGCCGCCGTACGGCTGATAGCGATTCATGCTGTGACTGCAGCGCAGAGCAACAGGGTGTTGCTGTTGTACGACGTGCTATAGCCAAGCGGGCACGCTCAGTTGTGGTTGCCAGAAGCGAAAGAACGGAGGCGGCGAGGCCCGCGCCCAGGTGGCTGCTGCTGCTGCTGCTGCTGCTGCCGTCAGCACGGCTCTCAGCCACTCAGACACACACGTACCTACAGAACAGCTAACACCGCGAAGACACCATCATGGCAGCACGAGCATCAGCATCCGCAGCGGGATCGCGCGTCAACTCGTTCAAGCTGTCAGTGTGATGGCCTGGCCTCGACGAGGGTGGCCAGCCGCCCCTTTGCGCTGAGCTGGACAGATAGGGCAAAGGGGCGGCCGCAGCCGCTGGAGGGCCTGCCAGAGACTGACGCGGCTGCCATCACACACCCGCATCACTTCGCAGAGTCCTCCTCGGAGAGTCAGCCGTCGGGAAATCGTCGCTTGTCCTCCAGTTCGTCAAGGGCCAATTCGATGACTACCGCGAGAGCACCGTGAGCGGGCGACGCACCTGCCAGAGTCTAGCCTGCAGCAGGAGCTGACCGAATCAGCCACGACCTGTGCTATACCACAAAGATTGGTGCAGCCTTCTTGACACAGACAGTCGTCCTCGACGAGGCCACAACGGTCAAGTTCGAGGTGCGCGCCGTCCGCGCGCGTCACACACCCGAGGTGGCGTAACCCTCTGGTTGATGCCTCGACTGTGCCTTGCTGCCGCAGATTTGGGATACGGCAGGACAGGAACGGGTGAGCTAACAGACGACTTGTTATTCGATAGAGGGCAGCTTCGCGGCGTACCCAGGCTGATCCACGGTCCCTCTACCCCTCGCAACAACAGTACAAGTCGTGAGTGGAAGCACTAGGTGTAGCACCTGGACGCACGGGCCGCGAGGTCTCGGCCCTGTTTGATCCGACATGCTTTCGCTACCTCCTCGCAGACTCGCGCCAATGTACTATAGGAACGCAAGTGCCGCAGTGGTCGTCTATGGTGAGATGCCGTCCAGTCGCTGCTTCTCTGCAAGGCAGCCAGGCTGATTCTGTGCACAATCTACTCCACGCACAGACATCACTAACGCCGTGGGCTTGCAAGCTCTCATCTGAAAGCCCATTTTCGCGCCCAGCTTGCTAATCCTCGCTCTGATCCCGCAGGCATCGCTCGAGAAGGCAAAGTCCTGGATCCGGGAACTCCAGCGCCAAGCGGACCCCTCCATCATTGTCGCTCTTGTCGGCAACAAGGCGGACCTGTCGGAGCGGCGGGCAGTCGAGACGGAAGATGCGCAACGGTACGCCGACGAGGAGAACCTGCTGTTCTTCGAGACGAGCGCAAAGACGAGCGAGAACGTTTCCGCAGTGTTCGAGGCGATAGGTGCGTTCTCTCGCCTCTCTCGGCCTTCCATCAGTCACCCCCATACTGCATGATCGTGCTGACCGAGCGTGGACGGTTCCGGCTTGTTCCTGCTGATAGCCAAGAAGCTTCCGCTCGAGAAGCCGAAGCCAGCGCGGGCTGGCAACAACGTCAATCTCAAGCAGAATCAGGCTACCACGGCGGAGGGCTGTGCCTGTTAGGCGGTCGCATGTGGGCCAGATACACGGACACTCAGAGGCCTCCAGTTTCCCTTCAGGCGCGATATCCGGTTCGGTGACTCAAAGCATCGCCCATCATTTCGTGACGACTACTGTATAGTGATACGGCCATCGCCCTCATGTATTTGTACGAGCGTAGAGAACTTGTGTTGTCTTTGCAAATCTCAGTCGTCGCGTTCATGGAGTCAGCTTCGGACATCCCATCCATCGGCAGGGAGCTCAGCCAAGAGCCAAGCCCGTTTCAGTACGACTCGCAAAGTGCGTGAGCTGCTGAAGTGCCAGGCCACGGCCGCTCCGTGCAGACGCGACATCACTGGCCAGGATGTAGAATCCTTTTCGTGCTATTGCGCTCAGCTCAATAGCTCGCCAGACAACGCATTCGGCCCGCCCGCGCTCTGTTGCCGCTCCTTGTTGAGGCGCTGCACGTATGTATTCGACACCACGTTGACTGAGGCGCATGCGAGGCGGTGTGTGTCAGTTTCCCATTCGCTCGGAGCCATGTCCTCACTTAAAGCGGCGCAACGGGCATGGCAAGCTGCGCTCACATGCTTCGAGAAAGCGATCTGTGGAGGGAGGACGAAGAGCACATTCTGCGTCGGCGCAGTGTTCCACTGCGTACTAGAAATGCGCGGAAAGCAGCCTCGCGCACCTGAGCAGTTGGCAAGGCATGCCTGGTCCTTGCTTGAGAGGCCGTCCCGGCCCTGGGGCAGGCAGACCTCGTAGCACCGCTCCGTCATCTTGTTGACAAGCTCCTGCAGGTGCGCCGATGCGAGCTCCTGCCGGACCTGCTGCATGACTTCGAGCTTCCGTGCCGTCTGGTCGCTGCTGGTTCCTGCCGCGGGAGATGACGCCGGAGATGCGGCACTGCGGCCGCCGAAGAAGGACATGGAGGATGGGGGAGGGGTGAATAGGGAAAGGGGCACAGAGCGTGCTGAAGATGTGCGATGGAGGAGCGCGGTATATAGGGGATGGATGGGATGGGGCGGACGGACGGATCAACGGGACAGAAGCGCAGGCAGCCGCCCTCATCCCTGGCCGGCCTCCCCCCTGCCCTGTGCCCTGCCTGTGCCCTTTGCTCGACTCCTGCCCGTCACCCTCAGCACGACACCACATCCAACTCAAACACAGATAGCCAACACACACACACACACATACATACTCACCATGGCCGACGGTATGTCTCTCACTCGCTTGTCCAGACCCCCTGTCGGCGCTCGACTCGGCCGCGTCCAATCTGTCGCCCGCAAGGACTTCGGTCGACCGCTTCCCCTCCCTCCCCTTACTCGAGTCTGCCTGCGGGCACAGGGACACGTACCGGTCCGCACGATCTGCGCAAGGGTGTTCACGGCAGTCTACGCGCAGTAGTCTCGTTCTCTCGCTGCTTCCGGCATCGTCGCGGAGTCGTGCGGCTCGCCTTGGCTGGTCCTCCCTCGGGAACGCCGCCCTCATCGCGCAGCATCATGAGGTCGGCGGTCGGTCGCCTGCTCATTGGCAGCGAGCGTAGTCGGACCAGCAAGCGTCTACAGCAGACATGTCGCGCATTCACTGCCTTCTGGACATGTCCATCGCGTGCTCTCTCTCGCCTCAGCGCGCTGTTCCCCTATCGCTGCCGCACCCCCATGTCACCCACTCACGACCGCGCAGTCACTCAGCTTCCCAACCGACCCCGACGGCCCGCTTCACCGCTGACACCCAACGGCCGTCTCGCGACTACCCATTCAATTCCCACCCTGCCCAGAGAACAACAACGGATGGGGAGGACGAACCCCTTCGCCTCGCCGGGAGGACTCTGACCGCGACCGCGACGGCTACGGGTGAGCCGCCCTCCCGCTACATGCCCGCAGTCAACCTCTTTGGGCGCCTTCTGAGGCACGCTTTGGCGAACAATCTGTCTGTCTCCCAGACAATCCGGCGACAATGGCGCCGCGCCCGAGCAGCCGAGGAACGGAGGCGGCAACGATGCTGAGGCCAACCCGGGCAACAACCTCCACGTCTCCGGCCTCGCCATGCGAACCACCGACCAGGATCTTGAGGAGATCTTTGGCAAGTTCGGCAAGGTAGGTTGGCGCAAACTCGTGGCAGACTTGGCACTTCGCAAGACGGGCATCGACTCGCCTTGTTCCGCACTTGCGGGCTTCAACGCTGACTCAGAGGCATTCCTCATCAAACACAGATCCTCAAAGCGCAGGTCATGAAGGATCCACACACCAGGGAGAGCCGAGGCTTCGGCTTTGTCAACTTTGACCTCAACGACGATGCCAACGCTGCCATGGCCGCACTGAACGGAACGACCCTCGACGACAAGACCATTGGTGTCGAGAAGGCTCGACGAGGAAGGGCTCGAACTCGTGCGTGTTCTCGTGATGGTCACGCTTTATTTTGGTGTGTGCTGACCTTATCGCCCGCGGTCACCAGCCACTCCGGGCCAGTACCACGGACCCGCCAAGGTCCGCCCGGCCCCTTACGGCCGGCCGTTCGATGGTCCGCGAAGGGAGGACCGCTTCGGTGGACCGCCACCCCGCCGCTACGACGACCGCCGAGGCCCCCCTCCGCACGGCTCAATGGCGGCGCAGCCTATGCGCGGCGGCTACGACGACCGACGGGGAGGTGGCTACGACGACCGACGACCACCGTACGACGATCGCCGCGGCGGCGGCTACGATGATCGACGAGGCGGCTTTGACGACCGCCGCTTCGACGACAGGCGCATCGACAGCCGCTACGACGACAGGCGAGGAGGCGGCGCACCGTACGACTCGGGCCGCCGGGAGCGTGATTACGACGACAGGCCGCCCCGACGAGAGTACAGAGACGAGCCCCCCAGGCGATACTAGGCGGCGAAGGTACTCAAAGCCACTGTTCACTCCCTTGTGTCGGGTCGCGCCTTTCTGCTGCGCCTTCTGCCGACCTGAAGGCCTCCTCCCAGAATTTCTCCAGCCTGTCACCCTCAATCACGCATAGCCCATCTTTCCAGCTTACAGCCATCGGATCGTGCCTTCTGTTCTCCCAAAACCGTGTCCGCAATACTTGTCAGCGATTCGCCACGCCAGCAGCAGCGATCAGCAGCGCCTTCCGCCGCACAGTTCCGCCTTCTCGTTGACCTGGTGTTCAGCGCCTTCTTTCCGTGTCCACCGCCTGCTGCAATGCTACGGAACGTAATCCCAGTCCGCCCATGTTTCTCAACGCGTCGGACGACATCGAACCTGTGCCTCTAACGTCTCGGTCGTCTCGACATTTCCAAGAGCAGTTGACCTGGATGATAACGTCACAGCGCTCACCACCTAGCACGCCCAGACTCGACATCTGCAGGATACGTCACTGCTTGTGCGAAGGTGAGTGAGCTCAAGCTTGCTGTTGATGCTGACAGGCGTTGGGACAGGCTGTCTGCCCTTCCCCGCCAACGGGACCCAGTGCGGTCTATCATACGGTATAGCACAGACAGTAGGGCGTTGTCGAGACGAGCTGCACATGTGACTGTGACTGTGACTGCAACGAGTTTCATCGATATCTACAGTACAATACAATAGCTCCGCTGCTCCTGTGACGTCTCCCTTCTCTTTCGATTTATACCCCCCCTTGTCGCCGCTGCCCTGTTTCACGTGCCCACTCCGAGTGTGAGTGCATCCACCTACCTGTCCCCGACACGCAGGCCATCCCTCCCGACCATACCAGCAGCGATACTCACCTAGGGACTTGAGCTTCACCCTACCCTGGCATGGATGGACCGAGGCAGCGGCAGCGCCAGTGCCAGCGCCAGTGACGGGATTCCCCTGCGCACTCTGGTCAACCGGAGCCTGGCGCCTACCTCATCAGCGTTGGAAGCGATGAACAAGAAGGCGAGCAGGAACAACCTCCTCACGGCCAGCACCCGGCGCAAGACGGCGAGCAGGAACAAGCTGCGCGACAGCGACGACGAGGCGCACCAGTCGCTTCTGCGTAGCGGGGGCGTGGGCGCGGGCGCGGGCGCGCGAGTGGGCCGTGGAGTAGACGGCAGGAGCGCTCTCACAGGCCAGCTCGAGCGGGATGGCAGCTTCGATGCAGGTTGGAAGGGCTCTGCTACCGCGAATGAGCACGATGATGATGACGAAGAACAAGCGCTGCTCGAAGAGGGCCGGATCTTGGTGAGCTGACCTCGGCTTGGGGATCCCCCCGGCTGGCTAAGAAGCACCTCCCCGGCTGAGGCCAAAGTGCTTGCTGCAGTGTCACTGACTGTGAGCATCTTTACGTTGCATGTCTTCAGGACGGCTCTTCCCTCAAGAGTACGCCGAGCACTCGCGCACCCTCGCTGAAGACCCAGCCAAAGGATGCGTCGAGCTCAAAGCAGGGCCAGCCACGGACATTGCCTTTCCACGCGTCAGGTGAGTGCCCCTTCCGCCTATCTTCAGAAGTCTGGAGATACTCTTCAGCGGGAACAACCGTCCGCTCAGACTGCTGAATGCCCCCTGGGATCTCTGGCCGTCCTCTTCTACCTTCTCAGACAAGTTTAAGGCACGGTATCCGCCCAACATAGTCCGCAACCAGAAGTACAATCTGGCGAGCTTCTTCCCTATCGTTCTATACGAGCAGTTCAAGTTCTTCTTCAATCTATACTTCCTCCTCGTCGCGCTGAGCCAATTCGTGCCACAGCTGCGGATAGGTGCGTACCTTGGATACGGAGCTCGTGCCCTAGGCCCGAATTGAATGGACCCACGCATACCTCATTTCTACGTGCACAGGCTTCCTCGCGACCTACATCGCCCCTCTGGCCTTCGTGCTAGCCATCACCATAGGCAAAGAGGCATACGATGATTACCAGCGCTATCTGCGCGATGTCGCCGCCAACTCGACTAGATACAAGGTCATTGACCGTACAGGTCTCTCCCTCCCATCCTCTTCTGTCAGCGCAGGCGAGGCGCCCGCGCCGCTGACCGACATCCCCACACGCCCTGTAGCGTCGTCGAAGCTGCGTGTGGGTGACATGGTCCTGATCGAAAAGAACCAACGCGTGCCAGCGGACTGCGTCTTACTCCGGACCAGCGATTCAAGCGGCTCGTGCTTCGTTCGGACGGACCAGCTCGATGGGGAGACGGACTGGAAGCTGCGCGTAGCTGTCGAGCGGACGCAGGCCTTGCCGCAGGACAAGATGCTACTTGAGCTGGATGCGGAGATCTATGGTGAGGCGACTGCAATCAGAAGGGACGGAGGCAGAGTGTACGTTCCTGATCATGTTACGCCTTACAGCCGACCCGCCTAGCAAAGACATCCACGCCTTCATCGGCACGTTCACGTTGCGCAACCCGCCAACATCGGAGCTGCCTAGCTTCTCCGATGAGACTGGCCCGATAGTCTCCGGCCTGACCGCGGAGAACGTGCTGTGGGCCAACACCGTTCTGGCAGCAGGATCAGCAGTCGGCTTTGTCGTCTACACCGGTCGCGAGACGAGAGCCGTCATGAATACGAGCCATCCGGAAACCAAGACGGGTCTCCTGGACCTCGAGATCAACCGACTGGCAAAAGTACGAAGAAGCGATCATGTCTCCAGTCGGCGCGAAATGCTGATCGCGGTCGGTCATACGCGCAGATCCTTTGCGTGGTCACCTTCGTGCTTTCTTTCGCCCTTGTCGCCCTGAATGGCTTCCGCGGGACATGGTACATCTACGTCTTCCGCTTCCTCATTCTCTTTTCCTCCATCATTCCCATCAGCTTGCGGGTCAACCTCGACATGGGCAAGACTGTCTACGCGCGGCAGATCATGACCGATCCTGAAATACCGGGCACAATCGTTCGGACAAGCACCCTGCCAGAAGAGCTCGGGCGGATAGAGTACCTACTCAGTGACAAGACTGGCACCCTCACACAGAACGGTAGACTGTCTCTGCCGCATACTGCATACTACGTCGTCGGTTTGCTGACACGATGAGGTCCGTTGATACGCAGAAATGGAGCTGAAGAAGCTGCACATGGGCACCATGTCCTATGGCGTCGACTCAATGGACGAGGTCGCTAGCCAGCTAGCCGCAGCACTCGACTTCTCGACACACGAATCAGACGAGGGCAACAAGCGGAACTCAGTCAAGCTCTTGGGCACACGCGGGCGGCGCGATCTATCGTCGCGGGTCAAGGACGTCGTCCTGGCTCTCGGGCTCTGCCACAACGTGACGCCGGTGGCCAACGACGATGGAAGCATCACCTACCAAGCCTCCTCTCCTGACGAGGTCGCCATCGTGCGGTGGACCGAGTCTGTCGGGTTGACGCTCTCCTCGCGAGAGCGGACAAAGATGGAGCTCAAAGCCGCCTCTGGCCAGACGCTCTCCTTTGAAGTGCTTGAAATCTTCCCGTTCACATCCGAGACGAAGCGCATGGGAATCGTGATACGTGACACGGCGACTGGCGAGGTGACGTTCTACGAGAAGGGCGCCGACGTCGTGATGGCCAGGATCGTGCAGCAGAACGACTGGCTGGAGGAAGAGTGCGGCAACATGGCGCGAGAGGGGCTGCGTACGCTCGTCATGGCACGGAAGCGACTCTCGCCGGAAGGGTGGGCCGACTTTGAGCGGCAGTATGCACAGGCCAAGGTCAGCCTCGAGGACCGGAACGAGGCCATGGCCAGCGTGGTCGGCAGCCTCCTCGAGAAGGACCTGGAGCTGCTTGGAGTGACGGGCGTGGAGGACAAGCTGCAGGAGGACGTCAGGATGACGCTCGAGCTGCTCCGCAATGCGGGCGTCAAGATCTGGATGCTGACTGGCGACAAGATCGAGACGGCAACGTGCATCGCGATATCGAGCAAGCTGGTGTCGAGGGGCCAGTACATCCACCAAGTGGCCAAGCGTGAGTCCGCATAAGGTCGTCAGACTTTTCTTTGTGACCTGTTGCCGATACTTCCGCTCTTGATCGGAATCGCCTCGCAGTGCGCACAGTGGAAGCCGCGCGGGATGAGCTCGAGTTCATCCAGTCAAAATTAGACTGCTGTCTGGTTATCGATGGCGAGTCGCTGCAGCTGTGCACAGATCACTTTCAGACCGAGTTCATCGAGCTGGCGACGAAACTGTCGGCGGTTGTAGCATGCCGATGCTCGCCAACGCAAAAAGCCGACATCGCCCGCCTGATCCGGCACCACACGCGCAAGCGTGTGTGTTGCATCGGTGACGGAGGCAACGATGTTTCGATGATTCAAGCCGCCGATGTCGGGGTCGGCATTGTGGGCAAGGAGGGCAAGCAGGCCTCGCTTGCTGCCGACTTCTCCATCACCCAATTCAGCTTTCTCACAAAGCTCCTGGTGTGGCATGGGAGGAACAGCTACAAGCGCTCGGCAAAGCTCGCGCAGTTTGTCATCCACAGGGGTCTCATCATCTCGATCATCCAGGCTGTATTCTCGAGGTGGGTGTCAGACCCGGTCGTAGATGCGGTCGTAGCTGCGCCCGCTGTACTGGCTGACCTGCTTGGATGTTTGAATCGCCTCAGCGTGTTCTACTTTGCGCCCATTGCCATCTTCCAGGGATGGCTTCTCGTCGGGTACTCGACCATCTACACCTGTCTTCCCGTCTTTAGGTAAGAGTCTTGAGCGTTGCCGCTCATGGGCAGCTCGTTAACGTCCAGTGATTTCCGTCAGCCTGGTCCTCGACCGCGACGTCAACGAAGATCTAGCGCTGCTCTACCCTGAGCTCTACAAGGACCTCGTCAAGGGCCGATCGCTGTCATACAAGACCTTCTTCGAATGGCTCATGATATCCGTCTACCAAGGCGGGGCAATCATGCTCCTGAGTCTGTACATCTTTGAGAATGAATTCCTCAACATTGTCGCCATCTCCTTCACGGCGCTCGTGCTCAATGAGCTCATCATGGTCGCACTGGAGATCAGCACTTGGTAGGTTGCGCCCAGCTTTCCGCCGCACATTGTCCAGTCATACTGAATCGCTCCCTGCTCGCGGCCAACAGGCACCCCTACATGATCATCTCGGAGCTCGTCACCCTGCTCGTCTACGTCGTCAGCATGGCCTTCTTGCCGCAGTACTTTGATCTGGCGTTTGTGCTGTCGCCGCGCTTCATCTGGAAGACGGTCCTGATTGTGGCCGTCTCGAGCTTCCCTCTGTACGTCATTACGAGCGTCAAGCACCGGTTGGCGCCCGCGAGCTATGCCAAGCTGCGTGCGTGAGTCGGTTGAATGCAGCATAGACGACTCGCGGCAGCGTACTGTAGCAAGATGCGTGTCGGTGCGAAAGCCAGGCAGTACCATAGACTTGGGTGGGATTTGCGAGCGCTCGACAAGGGCTCACGCTATTTGACGATCTGCACACAAGGAGGAACAAGACCAAGCTGCTACAGTGTCTGGTACCAGCTCTACTGGTTGTGTGCCTTCCTTGTCTTTTCGACCGTGTCCTTCACGAGCTCTTCCGGTGACCGCTTGTCGCCGTGGCTCTTGATGACGGCCTCGGAGTCTTGCGAGGTGGAAGCAGAGCGTAGCAGGGGAGTTGCGGGTGTCAGTTTAGGTGATGATCAGGTGATGATTAGGGTAGAGTGGGCAGCAGCAGAAGCATACCTGATGCGATCTGGATGGGACGGACGAAGATGCCAGAAAGCGGAGAAAGCCGGGTGGCCAGCGCCGGCGTCAGTTTGCGCTTTCCTCCTGGATGCAGCAGCAACAGCGTCCATCGCGCCTCACCTTCTCGTTCCATCTACAGTAGTTCGTGCAGAGGTGAGTGTACCAGGTTGCATGTGAGCGTCAGCCAATGAGACTTGTCCGAGATGGACATGCCAGCGATGGAGGTCCGTTCGCAGCTCCCGATCGTAGCCGGACCCTGTCCGTGCACAGGCGTACTCACCCCGGTGCATGCTCGTGGACGGTCGACTGCTGCGAGGTGGAGCGCGTCAGTTGTGCATTGGTCAAGTCTAGACATAGCACCGGCAGGCAGGGAGCGAGCGAGCGAGCGCACCTGCTTGCCTGCGAGGTTCTTCTGCTTCTCTGCCTCGAGCTCCTCTGCGGCCTTCTCTGGGTCGACGCCGTGCGAGGTGATGCTGCGGGTGTCCGAGGAGCGTCAGCATAGAGGCCTCTCTTTCCAAGCATTGCTGCCTTGCAGCAGCTCCCTCAGCGTTTTAGCATTGCCATTGTCTCCCCTCTCTCCCTCACCTGTTGGCCCTCAGAGCCGAGGTCGACAGTGCGCGGCGGGACGCGGTCGCTCGGAGAGACTGCCTTGCGATGGAGAGCATGCTTGTGGGTGACGTTGGCTTGAGCAAGGTAGAGCAGAGAAGCAGTAGGGATATCGTATGCAACGTATGAGCTTGCTTCTGGGCGAGTCGAAAGAAGGCAGACTGTACCTAGCGAGTACCGGTACCGGTAGTCGCTCCTCCCTCCTTTCCCACCGGTGGGCCTGCCTGCCCGCGGCGCCTCCTCCTCCTCCTCCATTGCCCCCTATTTTCGAGCTGCACGTCATCCCCCATCCCGGCTGTCACCCCTGGCCGTTTCCGGGCCATGCGGGCTCTCTGACCTCCTCACACGCTAATACCCACAAGGACGAAGGATGGCCATCTGCACTCTCGCAGTGGCCTCTGCCCTACCGCCATCGGCCATCCTGCCAGCCGCGCTCTCGTCGGCGTACGCTTCCTGCAGCAGGTGCGGAAAAGCCGACACGTCCACGTCGAGGTCGACGAGCTGGTCACGTTCCTCCTGGGTGGTCAGGACGGCAGACGGGGAAGGAGGAGCACAGCCAATACCAGACAGCGACAGGGGGCACTTGCACAGGAAGAGGAGGACATCAGCATCGTTTCACGCGCGCTCTGGTGCTGAATTTGGAGGAAGCTGGCTCTATTTCTCAAGGCCGGATGCAGGTGCAGGCACGTCCTCGTCTTCGGCGGGTCGTGCACGAACCAGGACCCCACGGCGCAGCTTTTCGCTGCTGAGCAGCAGCAAGAACGCCCCTACCGCCACACCAGGAGACACAATAGCCACCTTCTCTGCTCCGTCTCGGACCTCTCTATCCGAACCCCCAGCCGGCGAAGGCCAGGACTCGAGTCCGCATGACCTCGCCGAAGAGCTGGCCTTGCCGTCTGCGACCTCCAAGAACGGTGCCGGCGGAACCGGCTCGTCTGACCAAATCAACACTCTGCTCAGATACCCTACTCTCTACGATCCAATACGCAAACCCCGAAACCCTATCGTTCTCTGCCATGGCCTGTACGGCTTTGACAGCTGGGGCCTGGAAATACTCCCTTCGCTCCGCATACACTACTGGGCAGACGTGCTCACAGTGATGAAGGGTGTCGTAGGCATTGATCCCATCATCACCGGCGTTCCTGGGTAAGGGCAATGTTCGATGTTAGTGCTTTTCCAGGCTGACCTGTCAGCACCCTACAGGACCGGATCCGTCGAAGACCGCGCCAGAAAGCTACACCAGGCCCTGGCGAAAGATCTAAAGAAAGGGCAGGAGATCAACTTTGTCGGACACAGCATGGGCGGCCTCGACTGCCGCTACCTGCTGTCCAGCATCAAGCCGACAGAGTACAACCCGCTCAGCTTGACGACCCTGGCGACACCGCACCGTGGCTCGCCTTTCATGGAGTGGTGTCGCGCCAACATCGGCATTGGCGACCTCGCAAAAGCCGCAGTCGAGGCGTCCAAGCAGGCCGTGGAGGGTAATAGCGCCGGTGGCGCGGCAGCGTCCAGTCTGGCCGAGAGCAGACTGCCCTACTCGCTCAAGCAGCCGCTGCTCACGCGGAAGCAGCGCGAGGAGCGAGCTGAGGCCGCACGCAAGGCGGGAGGAGCCGATGGAGAGCACGCAGAGAGGGAGAGACAGGCAAGGGATGACAGCGTCGCTTTGTCGGACGCCATTGGCAGCTCGACCTCTTCGTCCTCTGCCTCAACTTCATCCTCTTCTTCGACCTCGCGCGAAAGCAAGCAAGCCGCAATCCAACAAGTCGTCTTTAACCTCCCCGGCCTGAATTATTCGCTCAGCACAACGCTCGCTTCGTACCTCCTCGACCTCCTCGACTCGCCTGCCTACTCGAATCTCACCCCTGCTTTTTTGAATGGCCAATTCAACCGCAACAACCCCGATGTTGACCACGTGCGCTACTTTAGCGTCGCAGCCCGCACGCCAAAGCTGTCCGTGACGCATCCTCTGTGGCTGCCAAAGCTCATCTGCGACAAGGCGGAAGAGCTGGAGCAGGCTAGCGACAAGAAGGAAGGGAGGAAGCGGCCTGAAGGGTGGATGTGGGGCAACGATGGGCTCGTGCCCGTCGAGAGCTCCAAGTGGGGCGAGTTGTGGGTTTTGCCTGCTCCGTTGGACTTCGTGCTTGATGGCAGAGATGCTGATTCGTCTTCCTTCCACTGACTAGCCTAGGCGTCATTGACGGAGCAGACCACTGGTCGCTGCGCGGCGGGAGCGGTCTCAAACAAGACTTCTCCCTGGCCTCTGCTGCGAGTTCTGCCAAGAAGCTCGGGACGACGGCATCGAAGCAGCTAGACGACGTGACGGACAAGGCGAGGGAGATGGCCTCCTCGGCTCTTCCCGATAGCGTAGGCAATGTAGCGTCTGCTGTGATGTCGGCTGCAACCGGCGACGACACGGCTTCTCCAGGCGATGCACCTGAGGCGTCTGGTTCCTCCTCGTCACCGTCACCGTCACAGTTCGAGAGGCGGGGGACGGATAGAACAGCGAAAGTGAAGGAGAAAGAGGCTTCCGGCCTCTCGTGGTCATTCCTCACGCCGAAGCGGGAGAAACAGCCCGTGACCTCCGAGTCCAACAGCAGCGCGAAGGGCAAGGACATTTTCTCCTCCATCTCTGGCGTCGCTTCCTGGATAGCCAAGAAGATACCTGTCTCATCAACCACAGACAAGCACCTTCGCTCTTCCATTGATTCGACTTTCCCGCTCGAGGATGCCCTCCAAGCGCCCCCTCTCGCTACCGAGCAGGGCGGCATTACAGCTGCGGCTGGCGCGCCTTCTCCATCCTTGTTCGCTGCAAGCCCATCCATTCGAAACGTCATCGTTTCCTCGCAGAGCGCGAAAGACCGCAAAGACAGGTCCGCTCTGGACACGGCGCGCCTGCTCTTCGGTGCCGGAGGGAGCTCAGCCCAGGCTTCCGGGAAGGCAGCCAAGGACGCAACGAAATTCAGCCACGAGCGGTTCTACGTGGCGCTTTGCAAGAAGCTGTACGACGAAGGCTTGTAAGATACAATATACGGTTCCATTTTGGCTGCATTGAACAGTCCCAGCATGTAGTATTCATACCATCTAAAGCGCGATACCCTAAACCCTCCCCTACTCAAGTCAACAACAACAACACACATACACGTATATATGCAAAAGCTTGGCACGAATTTGTGCGCACGGAAGCTACAGAAGAGGGTTGGACTCGTGTCGCTGCGTAAGGGCAAAGACTGCGCCCAGATAGCCCCACTGATGCAAGTTGCGCAGGACAGTTTTTGACGCCAGTACTTCGGCAAGCGGATTGCGTGACTGCCTCTGCTGGGACGATGAGTCGGAGTGCTGGATGTTGGTCGGCAGATGCTGCTTTGTGCCCTGCAGCATGGCCGCCGCGAGATGGATCTCAATGTAGCGCGTGATGCTGCCATACAGGAGGCGCATGTCGCCGCCGTCCGCGAAGGCATAAGAGTTGACGAGACTCGCCTCGGGCGGCGCTGCGAGCGTCTGCGTAATCTGCTTGATCGTGTCGAGAATGCTAAGAAACTCGCGCTGGAGCGCTTGCATGCGTTGCGTTCGGTCATCGCCGGGCTGGCCCGCAGTTTCAGCCAGGAGCTCGCGGACCAGGGCGAGACAGTAGATCGTCGCGCATGCCGCTGTACATCCGACGTCAGCTACACTCCCTGCCTGGATGTACAAGGCGTTCGTGAACTCACCCATGGCAGAGATATGCGGCCCGAGCAGAAGCTGAGAAGCACCGCTGCTATCCATCTCGTTGACGATGTGATGCAAATGCCGAGCCTGCTTCTCTAGCTCTTCCAGCGGTAATGGAGTCTGGCCGTTCTGGTTATACATGAAGTTGAGACTGTGCAGATACGAGTTGAGCACCGAAAGGAGGCTGCGCTGGCGTATTGAGGCGTCTTTGTTGTCCTGAAGCGTCTGCGGAAGCAAGAACGGGCAGTCAGCGATCCATCGGGGAGCACCTGATCAGAAGACAGGAAGGCCGACTCACCACCAGCTCGATCGTGTCAAGGCTGACGTATGCCTCGCCCTTGTCGCAGTAGCGCCGACACATCCTCTCCAGGCTGCATGTGAAGCTACAAATGAGTTGTAGCACCGGATCGGCAGACTCGAAAGCTTTGAAAAGCTTGACCGGGTCGCTTATGTCCGGTGTACCAAAGTACATGCGCCGGTTGCTGAAGGCCACGGTATGCCACACCGAGAGGAGCAGGGTGACCGCTTGAAACCGCCTACAAAGGGGGTTCCTGGTCTCCACCACGGCCAATTTGCCCGAGATGGCGCCTAGAATGCCAGGGAGCAGGCGACTTCTGCGTATGGCGTCGACGTAGCAGAGGACGAGTGTCTCGATCTCCAAGTAAACCTTCTCGTCACCCGCGGGTGAAAAGACCATGGGAGTCATGCACTGCCCGAGGATCTCGGAGATATCGGACTGCCATTGCGTGTCGTCGATTGTATCGTAATTAAACGACAGCGTCGCTGACGACGCTGTCAGGAGGTATGCTGCCTTGATCAGAAGCGGTGACTCTCCAAGCCCGTCGCGCAGCCGCGCAGGCGTAAGAAGACTGAATGTCCGCATTGCCGGGGTTGCGAAAAGTGCCGTGCGCAGCGCTGGCGAGTCAAGGGACATGACGGCGGACTTGTCGAGACAGCCTAAGAGCGAAGCGCCGAACGGCGACGAACGTGCGCTGCTTTTCTGCGAGCTAGCAGCCAATACAGAACCATTCAACGGACCGGGCCGACCTTTGCCCGGAGGCGAAAAGCTGGAACCGTGCTGAGGTGAGGTACGAGACTGTAGAGCCTGCGAGACGATCGGCCGACAGTTGGACACCTTGCGAGCTGTAGGATGGCGTCGGTCGTCACTTGGCTCCGCTTCGGGGTGGCCCGGTGCGTGTATCGCCGTTCCCGGCCTCGAGTTCGATGCTGGATATATTGCAGATGGTGCGCCACTCCCCTTACTCGCCGACCAGGGGAGACCAAGAGGGGAGGGCTCCGAGGCTTGCCCGCCTGATCGCAGCCCGCTGTCACCATTGGCTTGCTTCGATGATGGGTAGCTGTGCCTCTCCGTGTGTACATGCATAGCGTCGCCAGAGTGGAAGACCTCGCTGGTCAGGGGTACTCTGCTCGCTTCCGTCCGAGAGTATGTCGCCGACGTGCGTGAATCTAAGCGCTGCGGGCCTCCAGTGGGCGGGCGCGTGTGCCGGGTCGGAACGCTATCCCGCTGGTGCGGCTGCCCTCCAGGTACCGCAAAATCGGTCTCATGTGCACTAGCGGGATGCTGAAAGTTATGGGGTTCATGCCGCCTTTCAGACTGGGACATGCGAGATTGACTGGTAGGAGCCGGTGCCTCGGTGGCTGTTGAAGGGCGACTTTGCGGAAGCTGCTCAAAACGATGTTGCGCTCCCAAATGCGGGCTGTCCACGGGTGAAGCGGTATAAAAGTCCGGCACGCCAGATAGCAAGTTGGAGATGGAAGGCAGGGTCGCTCGTTTTGGATGCCCTGCCGAGCCAGTGGAAATGCTCTCCGCCCTGTACCTGCTGCTATTCTCGGTACCAAACGGCAAAGAGGCGAGCTCCGTGCTACTGCTGTTGGGCAGCCGAGTCGACGCCCGCGGTGAGGGTGCTCGTGAGCTGGACTGCGAGGGACGGGCGGAGTGCACCGGCGAAGCCCTGTAGTCGCTGTCGTGTTGTGCGGCATCGAACCCGCCAAGTCGGGATGTAGGATAGCCGTGCGAATAGGAAGCGACTGAGGAGGCGGTCGAGTCTCCTCTGTGGCGTCCTATCGGTCCAAAGGAGCCTGCACTTGCATGGTAGGGATAGCTGTTTGCCCCTGTCCCTGCGGGTCCGCCTCCAGCCTGACGAAGATAGGCGGATCCATCGCGATGCGAGCCGGGCAAGCTGAATGCCTGGGACGCCGCAGATGTGGGAGGTAGACCGCCAACAGGCCCGGTGCCCAGGCCAACCATCCCGTTCGGGCGTGCGGTAGAAGACGGCATCGGTCCGTTGGCGCGAAAGCCGGACTCGTCGCGAGACGAGCCGCCGCTCATTTCGCTCATAAGGGCGTTGCTGGCGTCAGAGCGAGTCCTAGCACGCTTGTAGGGTGGAGAGAATGATCGACTCTCCGACAGCTGGGTGACGCTGTCGAGGCTTTCGTTGGCAGAGGGACCTTCCGTCGCCACCTGCCCTTCGATAGCCTCCTCCGTGCCTGGCGCTGCCACGACTGTCGACTCGAGCGCTGCTAGTCGGTGCTCCAGCTGCTGTATGTACCCCTTGTTGGGTCCTCGTTTTGCAGGCGTACGCGTAAAGACGCAGGGGATGGCTGCGGCTGTACACGTCGCGCACCTCGGTCTGCCTTCCATCGCCCGGGCAAAGGCTGTCCCTGGCGATTCGGCGCGGGTGCCATCCGGCAGTATGACATCGAACTCATCCTCCCTTGGGATGCTCATCAGCGCGGTCGTGCATCTGACCTTCTTGCGTCTGTTTTGGAGTACGGTGATCCGGTTTCGGCGAGGTCGGGCCGGAGAGATATAGGTAGAGCCGAGGGACCGTACAGCACGGCAGGCAGATAAAGGCAGGCGTTGAGACGAGTGAGTGAAGCCCAGCACGCACAGCAATGGAGCAGCACGGAGGGAGGGCGCGACTCACCTGCACGCATCGCATGCACGCTGACTTCTGCTCACACGCGCCGAATCCCCTTTCGATCCTGGCCCATTGCCTTTCCTCCCGGCGCCAGCGACTTCGCCTTCCGTCCCCCACGGCAGCTGCATCTGACCCTGCGCACGCGCGAGCGCAAAAGTGCTGGCTTCGCTGTAGGGGTTGCCATGCTGCCCGTGTAGACCAGTCGGCAGCATCGCAGTCCCCTCTTCCTGCTTCATTGATTTACGCTCCACTCGAGCTCTGCCTTCGATTGCCGTCCCTCCGTCCTGCACGCTCTCGCTCACTGGCTCGTGCTCCGTGCAGCGACGTGCTCGCAAGACAGCGACGATAATACTGCGAAGCGGGTCCGCAACCTTGCGGTAAAGAACAGGGAGAGTGTAGAGCAGAGGCGTCTCGTCTTCCCCAGCCTCGTTCGCACGCAACAGGGTCCAGGCAGCCAGGCAGGGGTCGGGTTGGGTTGGATGGGTGGTGGGCGAGGGCGACCCGCAGCCCCGAATTGATGGACCCCAGACTCCGCTCCACGACCCACCCCGTTCGCTCCGCTTTCTCGGAATTGAGCCGGCGGCTAAAGCGGCAATTTCTCCCGTCCGGCAGGGCGGCAGGATCGGATCGGGGGCAAGCGGCCCGTCTTTCGCGCCGCCCGGCGGGACACGTGTGACCTGCGGTCAAGAGATGTCGACTTGACAACGGTTGTCTATTCGCGATGTCGATGGCATGACGGGTGCTGCTTGATGCAGACTCCCCCTGCATGTCGACACCGCGTTCTGGCGCGTGCTACGTGCAAGCGCAATTTGCGGCTCTGGTGTCATCATCAGCACCGGTTCCTGCGGCATCAGCGCACTGAGACACCCGGCTAACATCGGCCGTTCAATGCCCAACGCCCGCAATGCGTCCCGCAACAGTAGGCTCTGATACATAGTACATCGTCATGTGGTTAGCTGCCTGCTATCTACCGTGGGCATATCCGCACGGCGTGTGGAACACTCCGCCGGTCGCCGTCCGTCTCGCTTTTACAAGAACGTCTTATGCATGCCAGGCCTGAGGCCTGATGTCTTGCGGTTGCGGAGTCACGACTTCCTTGCATGGGGAGGGCGCACCGGGAGAAGACTACAATGAGGTGAAAGCGCTACGAAACGATGCCGGCTCCCTTGCAGAGGCTGTAGAACTGCGAATTGGAGTCCGCCAGCAGCTCCTTTGGCGGGGCGTACTCTGCGACCTTGCCATCCGACATGACGAGAATCATGTCCGAATCCACTGCAAGGGATACGGAGTTGTCAGAAACTGGATGCCAGAAAAAGGAGGCCTGGTGGTTTGGAGCACTCACGGATAGTGTCGAGCCGATGCGCAATAACGAGAAGAGTGCACGTCGAGAACTCCTCCCGGATGATCTGCTGGATCTTCTGGTCGTTCTCCGGATCAACAGCCGCGGTGGCCTCGTCCAGGACGAGTATCTTGCGACGCCGAAGCAGAGCACGGGCCAGGCACATCAGCTGTCGTTGGCCGGCCGACAAGTTGGATCCGCCTCTGAGATAGAGAAGCTCATTCAGTAAGCTCAGATCGGGGCCAAGCCCATTGGCGCAGAGACTTACTCGGAAACCAGAGCATCGAGTTGGCCATCCATGCTCTCTACATGCTCGCGAAGGCGCGACTGCTCGAGGGCTTTCCAAAGTTCCGAATCAGGCGACAGCCCTTCCGGATCCAGGTTCTGCCGCATCGTGCCCTCGAAACACTGGCTGTCCTGCGGAATGATGGACAGATGGCTCCGCAGATCTGCTAGTCCAATAGTCGAGATGTCGATCTGTAATGCAGGCAGGAACGACCGTGTATTGTCAGCAAGTCGGGCTTCACATTCGCAAAGTCTAGCAATGAAACCCACATCATCGATCATGATCTTGCCGCTGACGCGCTCGATAACGCGATACAGCGCAAGCGTCAGAGAGCTCTTGCCTGCTCCGGTCCGCCCGCACACGCCGACCTTGGTTCCCGGCTTGATCTTGATGGAGACGCCCTTCAGGACCAGATCGAGGTCGGCTCGGTAGCGGGTCGAGTAGTCTTCGAAGACGATCTCGCCTTTATCCGGCCAGCTCTCCTTGGGCTGCTTGTCTTCAATGTGCATCGGTGCCTCGGATGGCAGGTCGATGTACTCCTGGATGCGCTCGATCGAGACAATGTTCGTCTCGACTTCAGTTGCCGACCGGACAATCCAGTTCAAGCTCTGCGTCGTGTTGAGAGCGTAGCTCATGAGCAATCCGACCAGACCCGCATCAATGTTGCGGGACCTGACGAGTGCCACCACGGACAGCTGTGCAGCCGAAAAGATCAGGAAGGATCCGATGAGCTGCAGACCGAAGTATCCTGCGTTAGCTGATCATGTCCACTGAACCATGAACTGTGAGGAGCGGCCTCACTTCGAGTCGCACTGCCAGCCATCGATTGCATGAGAAGGACGGGAAGTATGCCTGCAGATTCTTGTCGATCTGAATCTGGTTGTGCGTGATGAAGCGACTCTGTTGTTGATAGGCGCGAATAGTGGAGAGACCGCCCAGCGTCTCCTGGAACGCCGCAAAGATCGGGCTCTTGGTGGTGGCGTCGAGTCGCTTGAGCTCTCGCGAAGTTGAGAGGTAGTACTTTTGGATCCGCTTGTAGATGAAGCCGAGCGGGACAATCACGACGATGAACAGTGGTACAGAAGTCGAGACGACGACAACGACGCCGAACACCTGGAAAGCTGTTCGCCAAAAGCCACCGAATACTCTGTGGAGATCACGCGACCATCAGTGCAAGTCAAGATGAGACGGGCTCAGAAACGGATTCAGGCACGCACCGGCTGAGCACTTCATCGGCGACATAAACGTCCCTCGAAAAGCGGTTCAGAATCGTGCCGACGGTTGTGCTCTCGAAGAACTGCATGGGTGCGCGCATCACAGCAGCGTACATGCCATCATGCAAATGGCGAGCGCTGCGAATCACGCAAACGCAGGCGAGAAGGATGCCGTTGATGAGATACAGCAGAGCGGTGCCTAGGCCCAAGGCGAAATAGACGCTCAGGTAGTACTTGACGTTGTCGTTGTAGCCGACGACGTTGTTGTGCTGCGACCAGTTCTTGAGCCAGACGTTCGTTCCAATGGATAGCATCTGAACGAGAGCTAGTGTGCCGAGCTGGGATTGGCAACACAGGGCATGTCAGCATGATGCACAAGCATGCACCAACGCACGTGCGTCGCCCACATATGCAATGACACCGGCCACACCGTTGGCTTTGATGTACTCAGTGTAGACCTTCTTATCGACCGAACCAACAGCACGGTGCTCCTTGGATCGCTTTGGCTTCTTCGGGGTCTCTCGCTGCAGCGTACGCTGTTCCTCTGGCGACAGCACCGAGGCACGGCGAGTCATGCCCGAGTTGGCTCGCTTGCGAGGCTTCTCTTTCGGTTCCGGTGCTTCAGCGATAGCATCAACAGTCACAGCCGTCTCTTCGGAATCGGGGTCGCTGACGGGGCTCCCGGGGCGTGGCGTCGCGCGGCCGAACTCGTTTACGAGCCTAGAGATTTCGGTATCGGGCTTGATGCCGCTTCTGGGGTTTGCTGAGAAGCGGAGAACAAAATGTTGGTCAGGGTCTGGCAAGATGGCTGTGATTCAGGCGATGCAGACTCACTTCTCTCAATGACGGAGCCAGCTCGAAGCATGACGAGCTCATCGCAGTCATGAACGAACGAGATCGTGTTCGTGCAAAGCAGGCGAGCTTTGCTAGAGAGGAGCCCTGAAGGTCCCACAACGCTAAAATGGGGAAGAGTGTCAGCCCGATGCTCGTTGAGCACATACTTCGGCTGACTTACTGCTCGAACAGGTGCTTGGCAACATGCGAGCTGAGATATGACGTAGCAGGTCAGTATACGCTTCACTACCACATGATTCTTGCCACTTACTCGACCGCAGAGAGCGGATCATCAAAGAGAATGATGTCGGCGCGGCTATAGACGGCCCGGGCAAGAGAGATACGGGCACGCTGTCCTCCCGAGAGCGTGACGCCCTTCTCTCCAATCTCAGTCTCGTCTCCATCGACAAGGACGCCTAGGTCCTGACGAATAGCGCAGGCGTCTAGAACCGCATCGTAGAATTCCTGATTGAAGCGGTGTCCAAAGATGATGTTCTCGCGCACAGTTGCACCCTGGAGCCAAGGGTTCTGGCTGACGTACGCAACGCTCCCACGAAGCTTGACTCGCCCTTTGGACCGTGTCATCTCTCCGAGGATGGCAGAGATCAAGCTGCTCTTGCCGCTGCCGACTCGTCCAACCACGGCAACAAGCTCTCCTTTCTTGACCGAAATGTTGACATTGACCAGCGTCGGCTCGGCCTGGTTTGCCGTCCACGAGAACTCGCCCTTTTGCACTGAGACGAGCTCGTCCCCGCTGACCAGTCGCTCGGAAACCTCCTCGCGCTCCACAGCGTCCGCTTGCAGCTCCTTTGCCGACAGGAATGTCGTAAGTCGCTTGACCGACACGTAGGCCTCTACCCACGAGCTGAATACCATCGGTAGAACCGACAATGGGAACTGCAGGAGTTGGAAGAGCGAGATGGCGGGGAAGACAATTTGAGAGGTGAGAGGTTGCTTCGAAGTGGTGGCGTAAAGCGCGAAAGTCGAGAAAGACACAAAGAAGGCTGATAAGGGGACAAAACACTGGTTAGATGTCTGAAATCCGAAAGGGCTGTAGCAATCTGAACGAACGGATGATATTCCAGGTGAAAGTCGAAAAACTTTGCAGGTAGCCCATCTTGCGCAGCATGGCGAGCTCCTTGTCGTTGCGGATGGCGAACAAGCGCTGAGCGAAGGCATTCTCCCAGCCTGAAGGAAACGAAGATAAGATGGTCAGCAGCTTTCTTCCAGCTTCGACAGCGGAGCCTTACAACGCACTGTACAGCTTGATGCTCCTGATGTTGTTGAGGATCTCGTTCATAAGCCGAGTCCGCTGATCCTTGTTCTTCATCTGTGTCTGCTGAAGGCGGGTCTGCACACGTGCAATGATGGCATTGATCGGGAAGGAGAGAACCATAATACCGACTCCGATGAACATCTGCCAGCCAATGAGCTGGTACAGCGAAATGAAGGCGAGCGTCATCTGGAATATGCCGCTCCAGAGAATGGAGCCATATTGGGTGATGTCGGCAATGCGCGTGGCATCGGTACTCATGAAGTTGACAATGTCGCCGGTCGTTCGAGCGCTGCGCTCGTCGTTGCTCATCTTGAGCGACTTCTCGTAGCTGAGGGAGCAGTGGGGTCAGCTCCGCTTCGAATGTACGCTTTATCATTAGAGGCTGGTGTGACCTACATCAAGCCCACCAAGGCACCTCGGAAGCGCATTCCCGTTTCGAAAGCCCGCTGGAAGTACTGGTGCAGGAATGCAGTCTGAGTGACAGCAACGGCAAGCATGCCTACAGCGATGGCGCTTCCGTGAAACGGCTCCTCTGGCTTGTCGGTCGAGTAGGAGTTGACAAAGCCTAGAAGGCGCTTGAGCAGCTGTGGCTGGACGAAGGCGAGGGTATCCTGTACGAGCTTGAAGAAGGTGGCCAAGAAGAAAGGCCCGCCGAACGCTTGCATGACGGCAATGGTTAAGCTCGGGCTCTTCTTCTCGAGCTGCCTGTTCCAGCGCTCTGCGAGTCGATTTGTGAGTCCTTCTGCCTGGTCCTGCTTTGGCATCTCCCAAAGATCATCCTCGGTGAGGGCGTGGTCCGTCCCGCGCTTCATCATGCCGCTCATCCAGCTGAAGGTGAGCCGGGAGAAGATGTTGGCACTGTGGTGATATCAGAGTCAGCCAGACATTGCAGCAGCCTATGGATGTGAGAAACCGCCCCACTAGATGTAGGGCACCTCCTTCTCGTGCACTTCCTCTCCGATCCGGATGTAGCCAGACGTCGGATTTGGGCGCATGCATTCCGCGGAGAAGATGGCAATCTCTGCGAGGACAGTGATGCAGAAAAGCACAAAGCTGACGAGGTGCTCGACATGGAGGCGGAGGCTGATCTTTGTACGCAGGGCCACAAGGTCGGTGACGACGGTGAAAAGCCAGAAAAAGAGCAGAGTCGATGAGGATCGGTTGGCCCGTGTGTGCGAGAAGTGGTGCAGAGTACCAGCGATGAGGTACGACAGGAGGCAGATGCCCGAGGAGAGCTCTGCGAGGTGACTAGCCGATCGATGACCGCTCGCGGCGATGGAAACGAGGGTCGACAGCTGGAGTACTGAGAGCAAGGTAACGAGGGCCTGCGGGGAGAAGAAGCGTGTGCGTTCGGGTTAGCTGATGGTTCCTTCGACGCGAACGCCGATGTGAGTCTGCTCACCAGCTTGATTCGGTACAGCCCGAGTCCTCTGAAGCCGGAGAGACGCTTATGGGGCAAACGCCGCAGGGACCACGCCTCGAAGCTACCGCATAGCAGCAGGATGGCGAGCGGAATCAACGGCAGCAGCTCAACGTAGCACAGCGTGAGGTCAAACCGCTGGCGGCTAAAGAGGTGCTTCCAGCTCGACGGGCAGAGGGCGTCACTCTCGCTGTGGCGATGACGCTGCAGCTGCTCGAGACTGCCATCCTGATGCGGCGCCTGCAGGTCTGACGGTCCGGTGAGCACATAGACGAGCTCCGCGAGCCCGTGATGCACCATATTCCCCCTTCTTTCTCCTTCTGCTGTAGAGATTGTGCTCGGAAATGTTCTTGCTCGTGGGCAGAAGGAGAGAAATCTCGCGCTGCGCTCTCGATGAAGTCCGCCCTCTCGTCCCCTCTTCGGTGGACGGCGACAGCGCCCGGGCGCAAGGCCCACACTGCGGCGATTACCAATATTCGATGCAATGGTCTACACAGCTCCACAGCGCCATCTAGCAGCTACTAGTCGACATCTCTGCATGTTGCGCAAGCTTATGCGGGCCACCTAACGCGTCCCAGTCCGTCGTCCAGAGCTCCGATTGTCTTTGATGCCTCGAACGCGCAAGGAAGCGGACGGCCGCCAGAGAGGGCCCAAGCAATCAGGCGTCGTCCACAGTACAGTAGCCCACAGTCCTCCGTGTTCGCGCCTCTGCTGCCTGTATACTGCGTTGTCCCATTTCCCTGAGAGTGTCGGGATGGCGGCGCGATAAGGTCCTGAGTTGAGAGCCATCCTGCCGCAACAGCTATTATATCATACTCCGACAGGACGGACGATAACGACCGATAGTAGTCTACTAGGAGCTGCGTATGTGAGTATACGTTATCGTGTCCCTCTGCCAGATCAACGCGTCCTTCCTGAAGTCAGGCCTCCACCTCCAACCAGAGAGACAGGCGATCTCTTCTCGGCAGGAGCCAGCGGCAGGGCGGCCCGGCAGAGTGCCCGACTCTCCGTCGTCATCAGTGCGACTCGCAGCTAAAAATGGGCCTTTATCACTTTTCGCTGACTTCCCGCAGGAGAAAGCTCTCAGACCAGCGGCGAACATGCATGTGACAATGGCACGCCTTCGCTCGAGGTTTCGCATGCATGCATGCATGCAGCTCTCCCAGCTTCCCATCCACGCCTCTCCCCTGCTCGTTCGTAACATAGCCTCCTACAAGAAACGCATCTTGCTCTGGTCAGCTCGTGAACGCAAATCAGCTCCAGCCTAATAGCACATCAAACTCCTCTCTGGACGCCTGCAATCATGCCCGGCGGTGGCGATGACGCTATCTTCCAAGGCATTGCCGAGCACGAGCACGACAAGGTGCTGGCAGACAGCAAGGCCGAACGCAAGAAGGGCGTCGACGTGCCTGACATCACCGTCGGCGAGGCAGACGTAGCCAACGGCGACCTAATCTACCCCACGGACGAAGAAAGGGAGACGCTGCCGCGCGAGCCAGGCGCTCTCTCCATCCTGACGTTCAGTATTGGCTTGATTGAGCTAGCGGAGCGGTTCGGATACTATGGATGCCAGGCCATCTTCGTACGTACTTCCTGGTACGTCACTGGCGCCCGTCCCGCTGAACCCCTTTACGCATATCGCGACGCTTTACAGACCAACTTTCTGCAATACCCACTACCCGAGAACTCGAGGACGGGAGCTGGTGGCAACAGCGCATCTGGACAGTCTGGAGCACTTGGGAAGGGCCAGCAGGTGTCCACCGGTATCACTACCTTCTTTAGCTTCTAGTGGGTTGGACGGGACGCTGGAGAGCACATTGGTCTGCGCAGCTGACCTTCGGTACTCCAGCGTCTACCTCACGCCGCTTCTCGGTGCTTACATTGCCGACGGCTATCTTGGACGATACAAGACCATCAGTCTGGCTGTAGGCATTGCCATTGTTGGCCACATCATCCTCGTCGTTTCTGCTGTGCCGGGTGTAGTTTCCAACCCCAATGGGTCACTGGCATGCTTCATCATTGCGATCCTGGTCTTCGGTGAGTGCAGAATACGTCGAGGTGACGTGCCGAGGCGTCAGCATGCATGCTAATGTGGGTATCAACAGGCCTGGGAACCGGCTTCTTCAAGTCGAATATTAGCCCACTGATTGCCGAGCAGTACACAAGCGAGCGACTGACCATCAAGATCAATAAGAAAGGAAAGCGGGTGATTCAGGATCCAGCTCTGACTGCAAGCCGAGTCTTCAACTACTTCTAGTGTGTCCAGGCTAGCTCCTTTCACTGCGCATGAGGCACAAGCTTACGGACCATCTCGCTGCTCAGCCTTCTCATCAATGTTGGCGCTCTTATCGGGCAGATCGGCATGGCTGTAAGCATATACCACGATGAAGACGATTGTCGAAATGATCGCTGACCCCTGCCCTTTCCTCTGTTCAGTATACCGAGTGAGATCCGGCTTCGCCATCGGCCTGCGCAATCATGAACCAATATTCTGACTTAACGCGTTCGATCGCGCAGACGATTCGTGGGATTCTGGTTGGCATTCCTACTCCCAACCATTGTCTTCCTTTTGTGCCCCCTCATTCTGCTCTGGGGTAAGAACCGGTACCGCAAAATCCCGCCCCAAGGCAGCGTTCTCCCAGACGCCTTTCGAGCGTGGCGCATGGCCGGAAAGGGAGCATGGAGCTGGAACCCCATCCGCACATGGCACAACTGGGACTTCTCCAAGGCTTACCCGAGCCGCTACGCCGCTGAGGACCGCCCCAAATGGATGTCTCGCGTTCCAAATGACATTTGGGTGGACGAGGTCAAGCGAGGCTTCAATGCCTGTGCTGTATTTGTCTATATGCCGCTTTGGTGGCTTACGTACAACCAGGTGAGCTTCTGCCTATGCCGCGTGACCTACGGAGCAGACTGCTGACCACCGTCTATATCACCAGATCAACAACAATTGTACGGAGGGGTCTTTAGATGTTCTGTTCTCGAAGTCCCTCGACTGACTTTGTCCACGTTCAAATAGTGACTTCCCAGGCGGCCACTCTGACTTACGGCAGTGTGGGTACACCCACCCATACCCGAGATGCTCGCAGTACATGGCATGGAGCTGACCGATAATCCCTGCACCTACAGATCCCCAACGATGTTGTGCGTCCTGTTCTGCTCGTAAAGCCGGACAGGGCCAAGTGCCGGTGACCATAGTAAGGCTTAACGCGAGCCTTCTCTGCAGATCAACAACCTGGACCCCTTCGCTCTTATCATCTTCATCCCGATCTTGTGAGTATCCTCACGAACATGGCCGCTGGAACGACTGGATGCTGACCGAGCTTCACGCGCAGCGACATCGTGGTCTACCCCGGTTTGCGCAAGGCCGGCATCAACTTCTCGCCGCTCAAGCGCATTGCAGCCGGCTTCTTTGTTGGCGCACTTGCCATGATGTGCGCTGCAATCGTCCAGTGGAAAGTCTACACGACGAGTGTCTGCGGGTATTCGGCCGCCGACTGCCCGCAGGGATCACCCATCTCTGTCTGGGTTCAGACACCTTCATATGTCCTCATCGCCTTCAGCGAGATCTGTAGGTGATTCCCTGCTTGCTACGACAGTCAAACGGAAATCTAACGTGCTCTACTTTTGCAGTCGCCTCGATTACTGGACTTGAGTGTGAGTTGAGCAGCTTTACATCGCTGTCACTACCTCGGGCGTTCCTGATTGACCGGATTCTTTCACGTGTTCCAGACGCCTTCACAAAAGCGCCCAAGAACATGCGCTCGCTTGTCACCGCTGTGTTTCTTCTGACGTGAGTCTGCGAGCTTCGCGTTCGCGACGGGCAATACCTGGCTGAGGCAAGGTCACTACGCAGAACTGCGGTTGCGAACGCTCTGAGTGAGGCATTCCTCCCTCTGGTTGCGGACCCAAACCTCATTTGGAACTACTCGTACGTCGTCCCGTCCGCTGCTGAATCGCTATGCTGTCGGTGCCTGACATCTGCTCGCCCTGGACCGCAGTGTCGCCGGCGTCCTCTCCTTCATTGGAGGCTGCGCTTTCTGGATCTCTTTCAGGTACGCTCGAATCTGTTGAGCAATACTGTGGTCATTGCACCCGTTGACATCGTCCGTGTCCACAGACACCTCGACAAGCAGGAGCGCTTCCTCAATGAGATCGCGGATCGTGCTGCAGCTCACGGCGAGATCACTGCGGAAGAGGCTGAGGGCCGCAGAGTACCGTCAGAGAAGAAAGAGGGCAGGAGCGCGCCTGGTATCTAGACATGCGGACCTTCTGTTGACCCTGTCGAGAGGAGTCAGCTGGTGTTGCGAATTGTGAAGGGAGTCGCTATGCCACCGTCTACAGGAAATGCCAAGTAGTGTCGAGCAGCTTGTAGCTACCACATGCTTCCACATGCATCGGAGTCCACTCTCGTTCTTTCAGTGTCGAAAGTGTTGTCTGCGAGCGTGTATGTAGCGCGAGTGAGATGTTCTCGCATCGGCAAGCTTCCGCCTTCTCTCAGACCTGCACCAACTTCCGCGAGATATCAACGCCTTCGCTATGTCCTCGCAGTACACTCAAGCATGGAGCTCGCTCACTCTCGTAGGCTGCGGAGCCGTCATCGGCTATTGGGTTGGCGTCGGACGCAGCCTGAACATCACGAGGGTCGGCGGGCACATCCACCGGCGATATAGTTCGCCAGGCGTGCCGAAAGGTAACGCTGATGTGCCTCACCGCATTTTCTTCCTGACAGGGCAATGAAGATGCGAGCGATACTGAGCAGGAAGAAACACCAGGAGCGCTCAAGACAAAAACCGCTGAAGCTTCAGGCGCCGAGGAAAGCAGCAGCGACGAAGAGGCAGTCGGCGACCTGGGTCAGGTGAAGGCTGGCATCATGGAGGAATGCAAAATGGTGCGACGCTGTCTCCTCCCGGGCGGCCCTTCGCGATAACTCACAAACTGCCGGTGTCCGCTCGGGCAGGTCCTCATCGTTCGGTCCGACCTCGGAATGACGAAAGGTCAGTCAGCTCCGCATCGGATCGTCGAGGACGATATCTGACGCATACTCTGCATCTCAAGGCAAGATTGCTGCGCAGTGCGGGTGAGTAGCGCCGAGTATCCTGCATGGTCTGGCGGCGGCTCCGATGTCGAATCTGACGCGTTTCCCGTCAGTCACGCGACACTTGCGTGTTACAAGCTGCTACAAAAGGAGAATCCAGCTCTGCTGCGCCACTGGGAGCGTACAGGGTGAGTGCCTCTTCGACGCTGGTTGCGCGCAAGTTGCAGACGGGACTGACCTCCCGGCCATAGGCAAGCCAAGATCGCGCTGAAGGGCGACTCTGAAGAAGATCTGCTCATTCTGGAAGCACAAGCGCAGAGCCTAAACATCTGCGCGCGCAGCATACAGGACGCGTGGGTCTCACAGGCCGCTGGCTTCTGTTTGGCATCTTCGTCAATGCCGACGCTTATGTTGCATCTCAGCGGGCGCACTCAAATCGCAGCCGGCTCGCGGACAGTCCTTGGCATTGGACCAGCGCCAGTCAAGCTCATCAACCAGGTCACAGGGCATCTCAAGCTCCTATAAAAGGGTGCTGGAATCAATGAGATATCTGTGCATTGGATGTTGCAGGAAATGCGCGTCTGAACAGTGCAAGAGTATCTACATGAGGAATGTTCGACACGATCTAAGGCAGTCTAATCGAGAAAATGGGGTCTACTTGCGAGAGTCATTAGGGCTGGTGAGCCCAGGTCTGGAACGCATCTAAAAGGCACTGACGATTGGTCGGGAAGGAGCAGCAGAGCGGAGGATGCACCGTTTTCACGCCTCGACAGGGTGAGCGTGCTTGTCGAGCGACATCTGCTTGACCTTCTCTGCGAACTCGTCGCGGGCCTTGGACTGCGCCGCGACGTGAGCGTGCTTCTCCGGGTCGCTGTCAATGATGATCTTGAGGCGGCCGTCCTGCTGGACCTTGATGGTCACGTACTCGAGGTCGGGAACAATGTACGACGTGCCGCAGTTGTTGATCTTCTCGACCGGATGCGATGTGCATACGGCAATGACCTTGGCGCCGGATGCGACACCAGCCTTGATCCCGCTCGGGCTGTCCTCGACGACAAGGCAGTTCTTCGGGTCGTAGCCGAGCTGCTCGGCAGCCAGGATGAACGCTGTGTGTGGACAAGGGGCAGATTGTTAAACTTGCACAGCTGGCTGAGCGTACGCACGCGTGGGACAATGGCAACTCACGATCAGGGAAAGGCTTTCCTCGCTTCAGCCTCGGGTCATCAGCCGTGATGGTGACCTTGGGCGGCGTGATGCCAACTCGCGACAGCGCGCCGTAGCAGTACGTCGTAGCACCCGAGGTGGCCACGGCGTAGCGGCCCTCCGGAATGGAATCGATCATTCGCCTGACACCTGGCAGGATCTTGACGCTTCGGTCGGTGAGGTCGGACGTATCGACCTCGAGGGTGTCGAGGTCAATTTCCTCGTCCTCCTCATCATCGTCATCGAACGGGTTGTCGTTCGCGTTGGGCGAGTTGGACTCTCGCGGCGAGTCGATAGGTGTGGACTTGGTCAAGCCGGAGAACTGCGGGCGCACAGGGGGCATCAGCACTAGCTCACGCCAATGTGCCATGAGATGAGGCAGAGACCAACGGCAAGACGCTTCGTGAGGTCGGCAGCGAAAGAACCCTTGCGGCTGGGAGGGTTGCTACCAGCGTTAGGCGGGGTGTGCGAGGTGGAAGCGACGACGGAGCCTCGTCGAGAAGCTGCGCGCGAGTTGCGTCGGGAGGTGCGCTACGGGAGAGACGGACGTCTAGTCAGTAACGATCATGGTGATCTGTACAGAGATGCGTTGGACACGAACAATCTCCTCTGCCATGGACTGCCTGCGCGAGCGGACCTCGTTGGTGTACTCATCGGCGCTGGCAAGGATCTTCTCCTCAAACTCCTTGACGTGTGGCTGCATCTCTGGCTCGGGTGTCTCCTTGAGCTCTGGCTTGAGATCTCGCAGGTTGTCGGTCGCTCGTCGGCCGTGGGTGTGGTCGATGACTTCCTGCTCATCGCGGCCGAGCTCTGCAGGCGGGCGAGGAAGAGCCATCCACATTCAGCCTTTGGATCTCGTCGCCTCCGTTCAGCAGTAGCATGGTCGTTGAAGCTCACCCTTTGCAACGCTGCCCCAAGCCTGCTCGACAGCTCCGATGGAATCGACGAGTGTGCCTGAAGATCCACAAGGGGGAAAAAGAGCTCGGCGGAATCAGCCAAAGCAGCTCGCTGGAGGAGCTCCTCGGAGACCACTCACCGTCCATGTCGAACTGTGTACACGCACGCGACAATGGAGCATGTCATTCAGTCTGTGCTCTCTGGCTGCACAAGCTGAACTGCCGCAGCAACAGTCAAAGGCCCACGCACGAGGACGGCATCCACGATGAACTCGGTCTTGTCGACCTTGTGGGTCGAGTAGACCTTCTTGACGGGTTCGATGGCCATGGCTATTCTTTGGGATGCTTGTGGAGGTGTATCGCTGTATGTGTCTATGTCAGAGAGGATAGAATGAAAGGAGAAGTCGCTATCCGTGTTTGTCTGCCTGCAGCTTCCTGGTCTTTGCGCAAAACGGGTGAGGCCCCCCAGGCGGCGCGGGCACGGCGATGACGCACCGGCATTTAAAAGACGTCGGGCAGGCTGGCGGGCTTCCCAGTTTCAAGTCGGTCACCTGCACAGCTGGAGGGGCTTGGGGGCACACACACACATATACTACTGTACCCGCGGCATCGAGGTCGGAACGGCGCAAGGGCAGTCCGGGCTGTGTCTGGGGTTCGGTTCGCATCAGTAGTTGCTGCACGTATCATTCGCCACAGGCCAGAGGGCGACCCAAAGATTTCAGGCCCATCTGCGGTGGCAAGAGCAAAAGTGTGATGGACGCAAGACAACCGCAGCCAGATCTGAGATGCTCAAGGTAGAAGGCCCGTACGGGCACGAGCCAGCTGTTGGGGACACCCTGCTGTCCAGCAAGGATTCCAAGGTCCTGGCGTCGCCGTTGCGCGCGCATGTCGTGCTGGTGGGTGCTTACAGCTGCGTCGGGCACCCACAGTACAGTAGCCGCAGTCCCGGGGCAGTTTCCACAGCAGTAGGGAAGTAATACACACAGCGAAGGGTCGGGCGTCGCATGTACAGCGGCTCTCTCCTCGTAGAGCTCGCTGCATCGTCTGCTCCCTCCTTCCGGGGCACGTGCTTGTGAGGGGGAGAGCACTACGCACGCTCAACCTGGATGCTGGTGCAGAGACATGACAGCAGCAGCAGCAGTACACTGTCCATGGATGCACTGTTGCTCGTGTGTGCTCGGAGAACCCATGCCGACTTGATACTACCTTCGCGGCCATGGCTTGGGGTGGGACAGGCAGCCACAGCTCTCCCTCCTGCCCACTCCCCTGTCGCTCCGGCAAGCGCTTCCCCGTCCCGGTCAGACCGAGCAGCAGGCAACAGCATGGCGGCCCCGCCAGAATCGATAGAAAGCGGTCAGTCACACATAGCAAAACAACTGGCACAGCAACCGGTCTGACTGGGTCCTCTCGTTCCACCATACAGCCCTCGAGCTCGAACAGCTCGACACTGACATCTTCCGCAGCGTCCGGCTCTGGAAGCCACTTACGGGCCGGTGAGGCCGCCTAGACGTCCGGCGCACGCTGCTAAAACACACGCAAGCACATCCCTCTGATATCCATCATTGTCACGTCGCCCCCTTCTCTCCAACGCAAAGAGGCGCATTCGGGGGCCAGATCATTGCATTGGCCACCCGCGCCGCCGGCAAGACGGTAGACCCAGCTCTGCATCTCCATTCGCTCCATTCCTACTTCCTCTCCTTTGGCGACGTCGACCACGCCGTGCTCTACACCATCGAGCGCCTCCGCGACGGACGCTCCTACGCGACCCGGACCGTCCGAGCCATCCAGAAGGGCAAGGCCATCTTTGTCCTCGTCGCGTCATACCAGCGGCCGGAACCGGAACAGCCAACGTTCCAGATAGACGTTGGGACAGCAGACAATGTCTTTGCCGGCATTCCGGCGCCAGATGTGAGCCTGCCGCTCGGCCCTGCGCGGTCCGCCGTCTGACTCGCTCCTTTGCTCGCTCGTGCTCGCGACAGGATTGCGTCCCGATTGAGGAAAGCGTGCAGAACCTCGTCGACTCGGAGCCAAAGATGTCGGAAAAGATGAAGAAGTATCTCCTGAATACGGCCGAGGAGCGCCGGCTGTCTTCCATCGAGATCCGCTATGCCGTCCCCTCGCACGACTCGTTCTACTCACGCACAAAGGCAGCTTCAGACCCTCAGGAAGGAGCAAGCGCAAAGAATAAGCAGGCAATCTGGTTCAGATCCAGAGCCAAGGTCCCGCTCGATGACGCCTTCCAGAAATGCGTGCTGGCGTATGCGAGCGACTTCCACTTTATCGGCACGGCTGCAAAGGTGAGCCCATCAGCGTGTCGGAGAGTCATCCGGAAACGACGCAGTCTCACGCCAAGCACTGGTCCTGCAGGCCCTTGAGCTCCGCAGCTCAAAAGAACCGCGCCTCGCCATGATGGCCAGTCTGGACCACTCGATGCACTTCTACAATGCGGCAGATGCGTCAGAATGGCTGCTCTTCGTCATGGAGACGCAGGCAGCAGGCAACGGCAGAGGGCTGGTGCACGGGAGAATCTACCGTCAAGACGGCACGCTGGCGGTGGTGTGCCAGCAGGAAGGCGTTGTGCGAGCGCAGGTGGCGAGCAGGGCAAAGCTTTAGAAGGGAGAGAAGGGCAGCTCATACCGGAGTTGAGACTGGGGGGTGTTTGTAATGCTGTCATTCTAGGCTTGTGAGCACTGATGCAAAGATTACCGAAGTCGGATCGGAGACCTATGGCTACAAGTCGAGCGGTCTAAAGCCAGTAGAAAGGATGTAAAGAGGCTGAGAACAAGTACAAGCTAATCTCGTGTGGTCAGCAAGCGTGTGGTCAGCAAGCGTGTGGTCAGCAGGCAATACGTCACTGGCACGAGCAAGTCCGGGATAAGCGGAGCTGGAGGAAGAGCCGGCGCTCCTGCGCCTCGGGTGACATCGATCATCGAGTGCGACCCGAGGAAGAAGTGGATGCCGCATCCGAGGCTGGCCTGCCAGACTTCTCTACGAGATTCTTCTCGCTCGCCGACCTCCTGAGCTCCTTTTTCTCGTCCTGCTCGCCCTTGACCCTCGCAAAGAACATGTCCTTCGCCTCTGTGGCACGCCGGCTCTTTACGCGGACCATACCCGGGTCAGAATCGCGCCGCGCGAGTCCCTTCTGCAGTCTGCCGCCCAGGCTGTTGGTGCGCGGGAAGGCGGCATCGTCCTCCGAGTGCCGACGCATCCGGCCAGACTCGAGTACGCGTTCACGCTCGCGCTGCCGCTCGAGCCGCTTCTCGGCTCGCCAAGCTTCAGCATCCTCCTTGCGCCGAAGAGCCTCGGCCGTGATCGCCTGCCGCATGAGGGCTTCGACAACGTCTTTCTTGCGCGACATGCGATTGCCAATCGCGATGCACACGCCTCCGGAGATGTTGCATGTAAGCGAGAAGCAGAGGATGATGGTTGTCAGAATGCTCTTCCACTGCAGATGAGGAACGGGCCAGTGACGAGTCAGCTTGTTTGTGACAACCGATTTCTCTGAAGGCGGATTAACGCACCTGGCGATGGTACGAGATGGACCACGTTGCGCTGCCTAGGGCCAGCTGGAAGGTCGAGTGCAGATCGCACAGCACGATAACAGCGATGAGTACCCTCATTGGGAAGGCATGGTGGGTCTGAGTCTCGTGCGGTCGGTAGTAGGCTGTTTTCGCGTATCAGCCAACTGCGGTACGCAAGTGCCTTCCGCATGGACGGGAAGGGGCTCACTGTGTGACTTATGCAGCGCTTCCTGATGTTTGAGAAGGAGAGCTTGCTCCTCGTCAGTCAGGACGGCATCCTCGCCGCGCCCGGCCAACTCGAGATCACGGTTCAAGGCAGCGTCGTTCGGCAGGTCGTTCTCATCTTCCAAGGGCGGCAGACCACGCGCTTTGCGCAATTTAAGCGTCTTGCGGTGGTATTTGACGATGAAGTAGGTGTGATACGTGTCCATAATCCGCCATGGAATGAAACCAAGACCGGTCTGTGCGGTACGGGAGCAGGCTTTTCAACGACCGCAACAAGGCTCGTCAAACAATAGTCAGACACCACTCACGACACAGAAGAGCGCAACCAGGATCTGATCAATGATTTCGATGATGTAGTCCTGCCTGGCATCGTTGCCGGTCGAGATCCAACCAATGAGCAAGAGGACCCAAACCTGTGCAAGCGGATCCAAACTAGTGAGTATGCGAGCCACCGGCCGATGTGAGCCTTGAGAGTGTGCATACCAGACCAAAAACGGTGAGCAGAGACGCTGCGAACGGAATGAGGTATGTCAGCGGTCGTTTCCCTTAGAGTCATAATACAGACATCGCTCACCGTAAACTGTGACGAAGGCTCCGAGTGCTGCCGAGCCACAAGCAAAGGGTGAGTCAAAGCTCCGAAAGAGATGCTAAAGTAGGATAACCCACGAGTCTTGACGTATTTCTTGAAACCTCGCCATGTTCGCCTTGCCTTCTCCTTGCGGCTGTGCAGTAGGTGCCTGACGTAGTCGTCCAGATCCGCCTTTTCCTGCTCTGTCCAGTCGTTCATGTCGACAAGTGTTGTAGGCAAGACGAAGTATTTACCCTTGACCACCTCGACCTCGGCGATGACATCCTCGTCGGTCTCGACCGGCGGAGCCTCCCCGCGCGCTTCGGCATCCGCTTCAGAGTGGACGCGCGTGAACTCCGATGGAGGAGAAGGAGGAGAAGGTAGCTGCTTCTCTGGATCGGCGTTCTCCTTAGGTGCTGTAGGGGCGGACTCGATCTCTGACTGCGAAGACACCGTGGCGCGTCGCTTCATTCCAAAGAGGTTCTGTACTGATTCCATGCGCGACGGCCGGACATTTGTAGGCTGGGCTTCTTCGTCAGTACGCGATGCTTCTCGACCATCCTCCTGTCCTTGGGCCTGCTGGGAAGGGTCCGAGCAGGGCGGCTTTGTGAGCTGGACTTTGCGCGTCCGGTCGAACCATCCAGTGTAAGGGATGAAGAACGAGTTCTGCACGTCGCCGAGTGTATTGAGCATCTGTACCTCGGGATCAATGACGTCGAGGAGGTCCTGCACGCGGTTGTCGTAGGCCCCTCCTGGCGGGCGCGAGGTTGTTCCTGCGCGACTGCGGGCGGCCCGATTGCCGTGCTGGTGCTCGCCATTGCCAGGGACGGCAGCTTCTGCCTGGCTAGCCGGCGGGGGAAAGCTCAGGTCGACGGAGCCACTGTTGGAAAGGCGCGAGGCTCCGCTGACGGCTCTCGCGCGGTGTACGCCCGAACTGGCAGTCCCTGCGCGCGCCCGTGCGGCTTTTCCGCCAGATGAAGGGGGCGATGAGGGCACGCCCGGGATGAGGCTCTTTGCCCATGTGAGCGCGGAGCCAGTCCTTGTGGGCTGGTCGGACGACTCGTCCTCCTGTGCATGGTCTCTCCCATGCACTCCTTCGAGGCCCTCCCCCGTCTCTTCCTCTGCAGTGCTGGTCAAACCCTGTTCATTCCGCAGAGCGCCAGTCGAGCGGTTGTGCCTGACGTTGCCTGAGTTGTTCCTTGCGCTGTCGCTGTGTGTGCGTGCGTATTGCGGGTGGCTCGGTGAGAGCTGTTGCGTTCGTCTGTCAGCAGCTCCAGCTCCGGGCGCGGCGACAGTGGCGGAACGCGGTCTCCTGCTGCTGGCGGCTACGGAGGAGGAAGAAGCGTCTGGCGCCCACGACATTTGGATCGAGCAGCTTCCCTGCCTGGTCGCAGTGGGTCGTGCTGCACGAGGTCCAGCTGGTGGAGCCACGGGGCGCAGCTGCATCCCGTTGTCATTGGGCTGTGAAGGAGATTGCTCCTGCTGCGACTGCGGGTGCGAGTGCGAGTGCGGCTGCCCTGTGCCCTCCGGATCCCCTTGCTGCATCTTGGCGACTGCTAGATGTATGTGCGCCTGTTCGTTGTCGAGTCTGCTGCCAATCCCTTGTCCTTGTCCTTGCAACGATGCTGCTGCTGGACTCCTTCCAAGTCGCCTGCTCCAGTGGGTGACCATGGCTCCTCTCTCCTCTGGCTGGCTGGCTGGCCCGCCCGCTGGACGCCGAATCCTCTCAAGTCTGAGGTCAGCAGGGTGACGAGCCCAGGAGCAGACTGAAGAGGAGAGGAGATGAGGTGGACACCGTGTCTAAGCAGAGGAGGAGCGAGTAGGACACACATCAAGATGCAAAGCCTGACCAATTTGCCCAGCGCGCCCAAACACAACGATGTCTGTGGCCTCCTGTCGCGCTCCAGTCGCGTCACTCCCGCATCCGCCCCGCCGTCCTTTCTTTGGACACGCCGCCACCCGCCAGTCAGGCACGTGCCCTCGCGGGGCGGAGCGGAAGGAGATCCGCCGATCAAGCGCGTTGTGTAGCAGTCAGCATAAGAAAGCGAACGCTTGCCGTCAAGACTCCGCGTTGTCATCTTCCGTCATCTTTCAATTCGAACAGTGTCCTGATGTCAATCAGGGCTGAGCTCTGAACTCCCCCTGGCTGCCGAATTCCTGAAGCGCGTCTCCGCGTCGCAGCCAATCCTCGGACCTCATCCGCTCCGACACATCCCCTCGAGATGCCATCCGCAATGCAAGACTCGAATAGGCAGAATGTCCAGCCAGATCGGATCCTGCTATCGCTCTTTGCGCACCGCTTCATGGCCGTTGCTGAGGTGAGAGCTAGCTACGAGTGATGCGTCGGCTTCGTGCGGTGGGAAAGTGCGCTCAGTGCAATCCGACGCAGGCCATGGGCAGGAGCTTGCAGAAGACGGCCATTTCGTGAGACACTGTCGCCACGGAAGCTGTCAAAGTCTCGTGGTGTCCCTGAGCGCGGACGACCTTTTACACTGTGTCGTCCTGACAGAACGAACATCAAAGAACGCCTCGATTACAGCTGCGCGATCTTCGCTCCTAACGGCGACCTCATAGCCAGTCCGTGTGCATCCGAATGCACGGCGTCGAGTGCAATCGACTAACCTCTTGACACGGCCCCGACCCCGTAGATGCCCCGCACTTGCCGGTGCATCTCGGCAGCATGTCCTTGTGAGGCAAATCATGAGCCCGGCTTCTGCCCAGCAAACGCTCAATTCACCCATATCCAGCGCCGTGCGATCTCAAATTGACTTCCTCAGTTGGTCTGCCATGCCTGCTCCTGCTCACTCCCGCACACACGTCTGACCTGCCATTCATCCTACAGAAGGCGATCTTCATGAAGGCGATGTCCTGCTCACGAACCACCCGGCATTCGGAGGATCGCATTTACCAGATTGCACGGTGCGTGGTCATGCAGTCTTACCCTCTCAGCGAAGTTCTCTGACCCAGACCCTATTTACGCCCAGGTCATCACGCCAGTCTTCCAGGAAGGCGAGATTGTCTTCTTCACGGCGTCACGCGGGCATCATGCGGACATTGTGAGCGAGACCTCATCGCGCTGTATTGCACTCGCTGACGATAGTTAGATACTAGGGAGGTATTCTACCTGTGAGGCTCAACGGCAACCTCGCCGTGCAGGCGCATGACAACTGCTTATCTTACACATGATACATTGCACGTCAGGGATCCATGCCGCCAACCTCAAAGACAATCTTTGTGAGCTTGGCCCTGACTTCAGAGCCCGGAGGTCAATCATAATGTCGGGTTACTTGTCCGTCTGACAGGAGGAGGGAGCCCAAATCAAGTCCTTCAAGATCGTGTCCAAGGGCGACTTCGATAGACCTGGCCTGCTTCGGCTTCTTGTAGATGAACCGGCAAAGTACGTCTGTCGGCGGCCCCTCGCAGCTCGCAGCCCGCGAGCTTGCACAATCGACTCACCATGATGCCATCGCAGGTATCCTGGATGTTCAGGGACCCGAGCATTGAGAGACGTCGAGAGCGACCTACACGCTCAGATAGCTGCAAATCAGAAGTAAGCGCAGTGCATACATGTCTGCTCGCACATCAGCTGAATTTGCAAACGGTGGTCAGAGGCGTTTCGCTCATCTCTGTGATGATCGAGGAGTACGGTCTAGATACGGTTCAGACCTACATGATGCATGTGAGTTAGGCCTCTGGCTATTGGCTCTCACGGCGAATTCCAGCTGACAGACATACCCATCAGATCCGTGACAATGCCGAATTGGCCGTGCGGAACCTGTTGAAAGAAGTCGCCAAGACACGAGGGACCAAGCTACACGCCCGCGACCATCTCGATGACGGGAGCGCCATTGAGCTGACAGTCTCGATCGACGGCGAGCAAGGAACGGCCATCTTCGACTTTTCGGGCACCGGCACCGAGATGATTGGGAACCTGAACGCGCCGCCGTCGGTCACGCACAGTGCCATCATCTACTGCCTGCGCGCAATGGTCGATCTCGATGTACGTGACGACCTATGCTCGCCGAGCTTGAGTGCAGCTCGTAGGCTGACCCTGTAGTCTCCAGATCCCGCTGAACCAGGGCTGCCTGGTGCCGATTGAAGTCAAGCTGCCGCCTGGATCTCTGCTAGCACCAAGCGAGACAGCTGCCGTCGTCGGCGGCAACGTATGTACCTCGCAAAGGGTCACGGACGTGGTGCTGCGCGCATTTTCAGCCGCAGCTGCCAGTCAGGGAGACTGCAACAACCTCACTTTCGGACAGGGCGGCAAGGACAAGGAAGGAAATGTCACAGACGGCTGGGGATATTACGAGGTGAGTCCCCTTCGGTGCAGCTGATGCACTCTTTGCATGACTAAAAGCCACTTAAGACCATCTGCGGCGGGTCTGGGGCCGGACCTACGTGGCGAGGCACGTCCGGTGTGCATGTGAGTCTTCATACGCGCCGATCCGACCGCGCCCGGAAGCTGACGACACGTCTACGGTTGCAGACCCACATGGTGAGGCACGAAGCATGATGCGATCTTGCGGAGCCTCCGCTGACTGACGCACAATCACCAGACCAACACTCGCATCACAGACCCAGAGATCCTCGAGCGCCGGTATCCCGTTATTTTGCGCGAGTTCAGTCTTCGAGAGGATTCGGGCGGGCAGGGCATGCACGATGGTGAGAACGCAACGAAATGGGACACGGGCTCGCGTCTGCCAACCGCGCCGAGCACTCCTAACGCGCCCTTTCTGGCACGCAGGTGGCAATGGCGTCGTGCGTGAAATCCAGTTCACCGAGCCCATCCAGTGCTCGATCCTCTCGGAGAGGCGCGTATTCCGGCCATTCGGCCTTGATGGCGGCGGAGACGCGCAGTGCGGCCAGAACGTCTGGATGAAGCTTCCTCGGGAGGAGGACGGGGATCTCGCCGAAGGCAGGGATGGCAAAGAGTACCGCGCGATCAACCTCGGAGGCAAGACGACCGTCAAGATGGGCAGCAATGACCGGATCATCGTGCGGACGCCGGGCGGAGGTGCATATGGGAAGGTGGAAGATAGGGACAAGAGCCCTCTTAAGGAGGTCAGGGCCAGGCAGAGCGCACTGCACAAAGGCAGTCACAGGGGAAGCGTGGCAGACCGCAAGGGTCTAGCGGAAGGCGTCTAGGCAGTTGTCTTGCATGTACCACTTGTCAGATGACAGACGTGACCCACCCCGTATATCGTGGGCACTCCATGCAAGCGCTCAGCGCCCGCTCAAGCGGCCGTGTAAATGAGGCCCAGGGAGTCGAGCCATGCGCCGTGCGTACCGAACGCCCCGCAGATCTCGCTGCCAGGAGGCGGTTCTGAGGCGTCCCACCGTCGTGAAAGGCATCAGCACATTGCCTTTGGGGTCCTGAAGGCAAGGTGCCAGACCTGCTCACCCAAGATCCGGATATCGCCTCCGGCCCCTCCGCACAAGCCCGTCTCTCCGTGTTCATATACAACAGAGATGGCATCTACCCAAGCGCCACTGCGTACGACGAGGCGTACGACCTTGCTTGGCGGGTTGACCGGGAAGCTTCGCGCGGCACCACCTCCGCATGGACCGAACTGCTGCCTGCTGCCATCGGACCAGAACAGCCTGAAGCCATCGAGAGCAAAGCCAGCGACGATCTGGGGTACCCAGGCGGCTCAGGATGTCAGCTCGGGCCTGGCGGGAGCAAGGGCCGGCAGCGAATGCTCACCTCGACCTTCACGAGCTTAGGTCGACTGCTCTGATGCGAGTTGAAGATGGTCAGGAAGGATGGGTTTTGAGGCTTCTCTGAGCCGACTGGGATGCCTTTGATAGCTTCGAATTGGCCCGGCCGAAGATCCCGGCCATCACTCCTGGCCACAGTCGTCGCTGAGGCGCTAGCTGAGTCGCCCTGATGCAGATGCTTCTGCGCAAAACGCTTGAGCTTGCTTGTGGAGGACGACCGAGAGGAGGTCGGGACCGGAGCTGCGGGGCCTTCTGCCGTGGTAGTGATGACCAGCCGCGAGCCTTTGAGCAGCTGGCTGTAATCCTGGATCTCGGCTTTACGCTGGTCGGTCCCGCACGCCGTGACGGTTAGCTTGCAGCTTGCAATGTCCGTCTGACAGAGGCGCTTGATCTCTTTCGTCGTGAGGTGATACGTCTGGGGAGGCAGAGCGCTATTACTGCCAAAGAATGGGAACTCGATTTGCTTGACGAACCGGTCGTTGACCGAAAGCTCGATGCTGCCGAGCCCGACGGGCGCCGAGATCGACACGCCGTCTTTTACGACTGAGATGAAGGGCGCTACCCGCGTGTACTGGTACGGTATGAGCGGATCCCGCGGGAGGCGCATCGTCGGATGATAGCGCAGCTGGAGGAGCGACATGCGGTCCCAGTGATTCTCCTTATCGTCCATGCCGGGCGCGATCTGCCGGCACCCGGACGTATTGCAGCGCTTTGAGCGTCCCTCGGCAGTCGCGAAAGCACGATTCCACTCGTTGTACCCGCGCGCCATGATGCCCGTCCGGTGGTGCGGTAGGTTGAGGGCGTGCCCGACCTCATGGATGAACGCGCCATGTCCGACATTGATGGTTTCCCAGACTGTTCCGCATTCTCCCAAGTCATTCACGACATGCCGCTCGTCGACATCCGAGCTGTCCATGAATGCGGGAACGACCTCAATCAGGCTCCGTGGCCAGGCCCAGCATGAGTGCGAGCCAAAGACGCCAATCTTGCACCCTGGACTGACGGGTCCACCGGCTCCGAGGGCGGCGTGTCCCAGCAGAAGCTTGGCCTGAGGGTCCCAGTGCGCGTCGAGGATGAGCACGGCTACGTACGCGCCTTGCGGGCTGTGAAAAGGCGCCGGCGCAGAGGGTGAGCGCAGAGCCTCCGAGGCAAACTCGTGCATTGCTCCAGCGCGCTTGGCGGCTTTGTACTGTCGTCCTTCGTTACACATCAGCTGCGTGTCCACCTCGCTCGCTCTACATGAGGGCCGAACTGACCTGCTGCGCATTGTTTGGCTCCCGGAACTCTCGCAGCGAGTGCGTGCTGCGGATGAAATGCACGGGCGGCGCTCTCCGCTTGTTCCGCGGCGGGTACTGTTCCAAGCTATCCGGTTCGCCGTCCCTCTCGTCGAGCGCAAAGGTGCGTCTGCCGAGACCGCCCCTGCGCATCTGCTCAGCCGTGAACGCCTGGCACATGTACGCCCAGAGCTGGAACTTTGCAACGACAGCTTGCAGGTTGGCATGCTGCTCCTTGCGCTCCGGCGGGCAGTCCACGGTGAGCGGCGAGTCGGACGCGGCGAGGATGACGAGGTGCAGCGGCGGGTTCTGCGAGAGGGGAACATAGGTCACGGCGAGCGAGGTACCGGTATCTTTGGAGGAAGGGTGTCCGAGCGAAGCGGGGGCGTGAAATTGGAAGTTGAGCGTGTTCCGGCCAGGCTCCAGCGGTACCAGCGCCTTGAAATAGCTGTCCGTCACGGGCCACGTCTGAGCGGGAATTGGGGAACCTGCAGGCGAGTCGGACCGGACGTGGACAGAGATGTGACCGTCGAAGGAGACGCCAGTGGGACCTGCTCGACCAGTCACAAGCGCCAGGCGCTGTATACGACGAGCGCGGTGCATCATCAGCTCTCCGCATGCATGGCCATACGCCACGATGCGATGCTTCGACTTCGAGTCCGGGGCAACTCGCATTATAGACTTCTTCGCCGTCTGCCACGTTCTCAATGTACGGCGAGGGCCAGTCAGAGCTCGACGAGGAGGATGTCGGTGCCATCTTGACGAGCACTGTTGGTATGTCGGCGAGAGCAAAGGAGGGAACAGCTGGAAGATGCGGTCGCACTCGTCGCGCGCACCACTCACGTGCACTGTACGTCACGCTTCCTTGAAGGTGGAGCCGAAGCATACCATATCACGTACACAGACCCGCATGCACTGGCAATACAGACATATAGATAGCCCGACTACACAGCGCGGCCGCAAGGACGATTCCTCCAGTCCTCCTTAGCCTGGCAGACTGCCTCACGCCGGAGAGCCCGACCGTCTCGAGCTGGTCGACCGCCTCCTCCGCCTGACGGGGCTGGCGGACCGTCTCTCCTTCTGCGCGTCCCTGCCCTTATCGTCCTCGTCTGCCCGCGACGAGCTTCGTCTGCGTCTCCGCACAGGTGACCGCGACCGCGACTTGGATGCTGACCGCCGCGACTTTCGCCGACTGCTCTTCTTGCCTTTGCGGCCGGAGGCAGAGCTGTCGCTGTCGCTGTCGCTGTCCGAGTCCGAATCGGACCCGCTTGAAGACGACGACGAACCATCGCTGTCGCTGTCACTATCGCTATCACTGTCGCTGCTGCTGCTGCTGCTGCTGCTGCTGCTGCTGCTGCTGCTGCTGCTCCCGGACGAGCTGCTCGAGGCGGAGCGGCTGCAGGGAGCACCCCCAGGAGATCAGCTCTGGCCCTCTCAGGAATGGGGGAGGGGCACGAGCACCGAGAGAAAGCTGGACCCACCCCCGCTTCTTCCTCTCCTTCTTCTTGTCGTCGAGTATCTTCGCTGCGAGACCTTCGGTGATGGCGAGCTTTGTCCCGCTGCCCGTGACGGCCTGCCCGCTGCCGCCGAACTCTGCTGGAGTCGCGACAGAGGGTTTGTCGCCCTTCTTGCTTGGGTTGAGCAGCTGCTTGCTCCGCGACGGCCGCGTCTTGTACACGACCGAGTTCTTGCAGTCGTACGTGTCTGCGGTACGCGGCAGAGGGAGGTAGAGGTAGGTGGGTATCAGACTGGAAAGCTAGGCAGCGAGGAGCGCTCCTGGGCGACACTGACAGTGACCGAGCTTCAAGCACTTCTGGCAGCGGACATCTGCGGCACCTTGCGGGCCTGATGTCGTGGCTTTGGTGTATCTGGACGGCGGCGCTGCTCCTCGGGGGCGCTTGGGCTCGTCTCTCGCGCCCGCGTTGCGGGCTCCTGCTCTCGTATGGCAGTCAGCTCGGTCGTCAGGGTGAGTGCATTGGCCGCAGACCCGTCCTATCCATGCGCACCTGTGATGTAGTTGCCAAACATTGCAGCTATCTGCTTGTTCGCTTCCGGGTCCTAGCAATGCGAAGTGGATCAAGTCAGGATGCAGCGTGCAGCCAGCCAGCATGCGCCGCGCCACCACCGAGGAACTCTGACGCCTGCCTGCCTGGCTGGCTGCGTCGTTTCCCTTTCAACAGACCAATAATCCTCATCACAGGTGAGTTCACGAGGATCAGGATGAGGATCAGGATCAGGACAGGGCGCCATACGAGGCTGCACTGCCTGCCTGCTCGGTTGCTTGCTGCCCTGGCCCCTCGCTGATCAGCGCCCCCTCGTCGGCCTCATCCACCGCAGACCGCAAGCCGCAGACCGTCGACCTCCCTTTCACCCTTCTTTCCAATACCACCCTCAAAGCTCCAAAGAGGAACACCTGTTTTATGAGCTCGAACGACGCTTCTTCCGCAAATGCTGCACCCGAAACAGTGAACGCGGCGGCTGTGCAGGGCCCCAACCCTATCGCCAAAGCGGCAGTCGACGGGACCTCTCTCCCAGATGGTGCGCCAAAACTGCAGTTCTTCATGAGCATTGGACATGCGTCTGCAGGGCCAACTAACGTGTGCCCTCTCTTCTTGCCACTTGCTGCTGTCCGGCAGAGCAACTCGAGGACCTGGCCAGCAAGCTGAACATCAAGCAGGCCAACTCGGACGATGGCTCGCGTAGGTTTTCCCTTGGTGGCGGTGGTGGGATCTGCGAGCGAGCATCACTCGCTAACACGCAGTGTCACTCGGTTGTCTTCACAACGCAGGCTCCGGCACACCCCTCCCTGCCGACGAGGTAGCCGAGAAAAAGAAGAAGAAGAGCTCGTCCTCCAAGACCAAGGAGAAGGAGTCCAAGGAGTCCAAACTCTCTTCCTCTTCCGGCAAGGTGCAAAACCTGGCTGCCTTTGGTGAGTGCGGCTAGAGTGGCAGGCTCTGGCCTCAACTTGATTGAACGCGCAAGGCTGAACCCGGTCCTTCCGTGGCGTGAACGATAGACCCCTTCGCGGATGCGGACGAGATCACCAACAAGGAGCAGCTCGAGAAGAGTACAAAGGCGCCCGAATACGTGCACATCCGGATCCAGCAGCGCAACGGGCGCAAGACGCTCACAACGGTCCAGGGCGTCCCCAACGAGTTCGACCCGAAGAAGCTCCTCAAGTTCTTCAGGAAGGAGTTCGCGTGCAATGGCACACTCGTCGAGGACGAGGACCTCGGACAGGTCATTCAGCTCCAGGGCGACCATCGCTCGGCAATCTCGACCATGCTCGTCGAGGACGTTGGACTTGGTGCGTCATCCTGGCCCAGATACCCGGCCGCGGCAGTGGCTGACACAGCAGATTGCGTCTCTACCAGGCAAGGAGACGATCAAGATCCACGGATTCTGAATTGCTCTTGCGCACTCCGCATTCGATCGCAATGTTGCTGCCTGCTTCCTGCCTGGATCTCAGCGATATCCACCGTGGGTCATCGCGACAGTACAGCTACACAGGGATCCCAGTGTGCTCCTGCTGCTCTGTCTGCAGGCTGTGTATCACGGAGAAGCGTCTCTCGTATGCAATCTATCCCATCGCGCCGCAGATGTGTGTCGGATAGCGCTGGGACAGTCATGGCCTGCTGCGCAGCAGCACCGTACAAATCGAGACTCGTAAGAGCACATGTTTTCAATATCCAGCAGAGGCCCAAGCCCACGCGTCTTCAGCAGTCTGCCTAAAAATAACACTGCCCACGCTCAAGACGGCGTAACAGGAAACATGTCTGGCCTCTGTTCGGGCTGGCTCTGTTCGGGCTGGCTCTGTCACGGCCTGCCTACGAGCGAGGGTCGTGGCTGAACCCGCGCCTGCCTAGCATGCATAGAGTGGCTGAGGAGGGCGGACGGCATCGGGCCTGTCCAAAAGCGCCAAAAGGGGCGTTATCAGCGGGCGCGTACGTGTGTGAGGTTGCGGCGACGAGGCCTGAGACACACCGGACCCAATGGCGTGAACGACGGATGCAAGGACGAAAGCTGCACCGTACAGGACCTGCCCGATGGCAGTGGATGCTCCTGGCATAGTGAGGAATGGATGAAGCAAGACTGCCGGAGTCTGCCGAGACGAATGGATCAGATGTCGTGAGGACTGATCGTGAATAAGAGAGGAGAGCAGAGAGGAAAGCGAGGCTAGCTTTCAGGTGGGCGGATGGACGTGCTGATTGACTGGAGCCTAGATCCGGACCAAGTCAAAGGGGCGATGGCGGTGTGAAGCCTGTGAGTTGCCCATTCTTGCGGGCGTCCCCCTTCACGCGGCGCAAAACGGCTCAAGATGCTGCTTGCAAGTCAGCGAGCGTCAATCAGCAATACAGCACTCAGTATTCGACTCCCCGTTTCCGAAGCCGCGCTACCATCGTTGCAGTGCGGACAGGCACTGGGCTGAGTGGGTCAGCGAATCTCGACGTCATCTACTGTTGACAACATCTGCCCTCGCATGCGAGCTGCACCTTTTCACGCTCTCTCGTCACTTCTTGCTCGCCAGCTCGACGCCGTTCTTGAATGTAGCCAACAGAGCCGTGAGCTGCAATTTCTCGTTGCCACCGGTCGAAAGGCGGTGCTCGACCTGTGCGAGCTGATCGAGAATGTAGATGCGCGTTGTAGCGGGAAATGCGACCGTGCTGATGAAGTCGTAGATCCCTGCGATAATGTCTTGCAGTGCGAGACCTTTTGTCGCTTTGAGCGAGGAGATGCCTGGGGTAAACCGGGTTCAGGATCACCGTGAGCACTCCTACGCAAGAGCCAGTGTGCCCGAAGGAGGAGACAAGCGAACGCACGGGTGAAGCTCGTCTGGAACTCTTCATTCATCATCGAGTCGACAATGCCCTCGATGTCTCCCGGGTGCGGGTTTCCAGTGCAGTTGTAGACGGCCTCCTCGTCGACGATATCGTACGCCGAATGGCAGGCCTAGCGGGGGCAAATACAGAAACAGTCAGCTGGAAGGCACATAGGTATGAGTGGGTACTCTGAGCGGCGGGCGCACCTGCAGGACGTTCAGCGCGCGTCGCATGTCACCCTTGCACAGCCGCAGGAGCGCCTGTCTCCCGTCTGTGGTCAGCTGCACCTTCTCCTGCTCAATGACGTGCTCCAACCGCCTCTCGACTTCAGGGATCGGCAGAGGGCCAAATCTGGGCAAGGTCGGAATATCAGCCATGCCTTGACGATGCAGGAGCGCGGGGCCCATGGCTTACCGGAAACGGGTGCAGCGAGACTGGATGGCTGGGATGATGCGATTGACGTAGTTGCAGATGATGCAGAAGCGCACGTTCTTCGTGTACTGTTCGATGACTGCGTATTGGAGTATTGGCCAAGCGCGGTCAGCGGAATGAGGCGGGCCCGACGATTGTGCAGGGGACACACCTCGTCGAAGGGCTCCTTGCGCTTGCTGCGTCATCATGTCGGCCTCGTCCAGAATGATGAGCTTGTACGCGGAGCTGGATTGAGAGCCTGTCAACCAGTGGCTGTAGCTAGCCCCGCAGCTACCTGGTCTGTCAAGCTCACCTTCCGAATGTTCTCACACCCGCAAAGTTCTTGATTTGCTCTCGCACGACATCGATACCTCGTTCGTCGGAGGCGTTGAGCTGTTGGAAAAGACGCAGGCAGAAGACAGCATCCGCCCGCCGGACGCGTCAGATTCACATCCGCAGCAAGACGCCAGCAGAGCAGCAACTTTGGCCTTACCTCCAGGACGTTGTTCCGGTACTTGTTGCCCTCCTTGCCCGCGACCCTGGCTCCGTAGATCTTGCGCGCAACGCAGAGCACGGTCGACGTCTTTCCTGTACCTGGTGGGCCGTAGAACAGCATGTGAGGCAGCGTGTTTGTCTCGAGAAACTTGTCGACTGCGGGGTTGGCGGTGCGTGAGCGCAGACGTGAGCTGCTGTCATCAGTGTCTGGTCTGACGCGACGCGACCGCGCTTCGAGCGGGGAGGAGCGAGAACACACGCACTCGTGCTCGTGATGTCGGCATGGCTGACGACGTCGTCCAGCGTGACAGGCCTGTACTTCTCGACCCTGTAGCGATAGCAGAGGCCGGCACGAGCAGCGATGATGGGGGTGGTATCAGTTCAGTCCCTCATGCGCGTCAGGGTGCTACTCAGGGCACCGCAGGACTGACCATGGCAGGTTGTCGAGCTCATGGCCGTGCAGCGCATTCTCAGATATCAGTTTGGGAGGTGCTCCGTCGTCTGCTGCTGCTCCATCTGCATCGTCATTGTCATTGTCGTCGTCCCCGCCGTCGTGCTGCTTTCCCTTGCCCTTCTTGTCGCGCGCTTCCTTGAGCGCTGCTTCCTCGAGCTCTGCCTCGACCTCGCCCTCGTCCATCATCCGCACATCCTCGTCAATGTCAGACATCTTCCCCTGCCTCGCCTCGCCTCGTTGTGATTCGTGATATTGTCTGGCTGTGTCGTCGAGAGTTGACCTGCTTCTCGCGTCCTGGCCTCCCTCTCTGCCTTGCCCTCCTGCCCCCCCCTGTACGCGTGCGTACCTCGTCATGGAGGTGCCGTCAATCACACTGCGCCCGCTGGATACAGCCAAGTATGACACTCAGTCTGCAGCAGAGGAACAGTCACCACATCCTGCTGTAGCGCCCTCCGCCCTTCTGGCCGAGCTCCAAGACCGCTCCTTTGATCTCGGGGACGACGAGGAGGACCTCGAGCCCGTCGCCAGCACCAGCAAGCGCACGCTAGAAAGTCCTGGACACGATATTCAAGACGACGAAGACGTCGAGGACCTCCTCGACGAGGCTACGAGCCAGAACAACGATGGAGCCGAACTCGACCTCGGCTTGCCCCCGGGCGTCGACCCTTTCTCCGACGAAGTGGCGGACGCCATGCTCGACGAGCTGAAGGAGACAGGTCAGTACTCTCTTTGTGACCCTGTCGCTTGTACCGCTCGCGTTCTGTCAAAGCTTGTTCATGCTCAGACACTGACGTTTCATCCGCATCGCATGCGCTCCAACTCCATGGCCTCTCCGACAGGCATGTTCAAGTTCATCCAGAGATACGTAGTCGACCAGGAAATACCTTTGACAAAACTGCTCCTCGTCTTTGGTATCGTCACAGTAAGCAGCTGGGCTCGCTCGTGGCGCCTTGACAGCAGGCTGATAGCGTACGGGACAGCCACGCCTTGAAGAAGGAGACCCGGACAACAGCGTCTACCTCCTCCGCCTTCTAAAGGTTGCCATCTCGCGAGCGTGCGTCCGGATCACTCGTCCGCACTGTCCAGCGCCGCAACTGATCCGTCACTCACAGCCTGCGAAATCGCATTCCCCTAGGGAACGTTACCACACCTGCGGACCTCATCTCCCTCCTCCGCACGTCCCGCAAGATCGTTGTCCTGACTGGTGCCGGAATCTCAACAAATTGCGGGATACCTGACTTCCGCTCGCCACAGGGCATCTACGCGCGCCTGGTGGCATCGGGCAAATACCCGGAGCTGACGGACCCGCAGGAGATGTTCGATATGTCGATATTCCTCGAGAATCCGGAGATTTTCTATTCGTTCGCCAAGGAGCTCTACCCCTCGTCGGACGTCATCGCAGGATCGCCGGGAACGACGGGCAGCCTGGGTGGAGGCAAGGCGGCCGGGAAGGTGCACCACTGGATACGCCGCCTCGAAAAGGAGGACAGGCTGCTCAGGAACTACACGCAGAACATCGACACGCTTGAGATGGTTGCGGGCATCGAGAAGGTCCTGCACGCGCACGGTGCGGGTCGCCCAATCGAGCGAACTTAGTGCTGCTTGAGGCTGAAACGTATCTCTCAGGCTCCTTTGCCTCCTGCTCCTGCGTGATCTGCAAGACGCAGTTTCCGGGAGAGCATATCAAGGAAGCGTGAGTCGAGTGTAGAACTGGAAGTGTTCCTCATTTAGCTGACCCGTTGGTCATCCCACCTGGGGCTCGCGCACTCCCTGCAGCATCTTCTCGGAGACTGTCCCGCTATGTCCGGTTTGCACAGCTATTGCAGCTGTCGACGCGCCAAGTAATGGGCCGCCGGCCGGCAAGAAGCGCAAACTCGCAAATGGCGCTTCTGCCGGCTCGCGCGGCTATGGCGGTAACGGCCGAGATGACGACGAGGAGGATGAAGAGGAGAATTATGTCAGTCCGTGGAAGGACAAGCCGATTCTCAAACCAGACATTACCTTCTTCGGACAAGCCCTCGACGATTCCTTTGACCGCTGCCTGCTTGCGGACCGCGAGGAAGTAGATCTGCTCATTGTGGTCGGCACGAGCTTGCAAGTGGGTGCATGCCTCCTTCCCAGCGACGGCGCCTCCGCATCCTGACCAAGTGGACCGGAACGTCGCCGCCAACAGGTCGCGCCCGTCTCGGAGCTCCTCTCGCACATCCCGCACCGTATCCCGCAGATACTCATCAACCGTGACCCCGTCCCGCACGTCATGCAGCACGTCGACCTCGCACTCCTTGGCGATTGCGATGGCATCATTGACTGGATCGGCGCGCAGATGCAGGCACAGACGCCAAGTCCCGACCCGGGACCAAGTACCGGAGAGGGGACGGCTTCGAGCAGCACCAAGCTGGGCGCGCAGGGACTGGCTGCTTTGCCGAGACTCGCTCTACCCGAAGGCATGGATAATGTGTGGCTCTTCGAGGGGGCGAACGAGGAACACCGCTGGATGGCGAGGATGCGGGAGCTCATTGCGGAGGAGCAAGAGGCGGAAACGGATAGTCAGCCTGGCGCGTCAGTGCCGACGTAGAGCTCCCCGATGCGGGATCTTCGCTGCACGGGCTCCGGATATATATGGAGCAAGCGTTGGGATGTTGAGCTGTGCCCTCGGAAGAGTGATTCCGTTTGAGCGATACAGTCCGCTGGCCGCTTCGCGGCAGTAATAGATGTTGCTGCGCGGCTCACGCCCCCCTAGAGTACAACACTGCTTCGCGCTCGCTTCGCACGCGCTACGCTCTACTGCTCGCGCTTTTTGATCTTGGCCGATTACCGAGCCCGAGGTCATCGAGCCCTTCCTCTTCGTTCGGATCCCACATGACCTCCCCGCCATTCGAGACTGTGGTACTTGCCGTGCTCGCATTCCGCAAATGCGAGTAGGCATAGTTGCCGCCTGCGCCGGCCTGTGATGGCCGCCGAGACATGGACGGGTGCTGTTGCGCCTGCTTCGCGGCTTGCTGGGATGCGAGCAGCTGACGAAAGGTGCCTCTGCGCAGGTGTATCGCGAAGGAGTAGAGGATAAGGATGAAGTAGACCTTCATTTCAATGTGATTGAGGAAGACAGTGTGAGCATGGCGGCACGGGTTCTGCGCAGTCTCCATACACAGACCCACCTTGACGAGCCAGCCCAGCACCAGGACGGCAGTCGCGAAACCCCTCTCGTCGTTCCAGACCGTGAGCGCTTTTCGCGCCCTCTCTTCGTCAGACTCGCCCGACTCGCCGAGCCGGTTCTTGTGCCCGTCGATGATGGCCTTCTGCGCGCTCGAATGCGCTTCGCGGCGCCCGTCGTGCGGGTTGTAGACGTACCACTGCACGCCAAAGTACAGGGTCGACAGGGTGGATATCCCGTGGTCAAAGAGGTAGAGGTGCGCGTAGAGCAGCATCTTTGGCGCGTTTTCCTGTTGCAGGAATACAGATCAGCCTGACCGGGCATGGCGACGCGTCTGCTGCCCTGAGGGCTGGCCAGAGGCAAGCACAGCAAGCGTGCTGAGTGTGCAAAGAAGCGCTACCGACCTCTCCAATCTGGCGCAGGCCCCATGCGCATGCGAGCAGGCTGGCTATCGAGTACAGGTACAGGGCGACCTGGGCGAACGTGCCGCCGTAGAAGACGGCCAGCAGGCCATACAGCCCGGCGACCTTGTTGAAGATGACAAAGTATGTGACTATCTCGCTGCCGAGCTTGAGGTCGAGGAGCTTGAGAAAGGTGGAAAAGGGGAGCTGGGCGGCGAGCGAGCCCAGGAGCGTGTTGCCGGAGCGGGCCATCGTTCGGTCGCAAAGGCGTTGTCTGCTTTTGTGCAGCAGTCGTGCGTGTCTCGGTGTGATGTCTGGCCGCACTTGAAGGCGTACAGCTGTAGTATTGCGTGCTGTTGCTGTTGCGTTGCGTTGCGTTGCTTCCTCCGTCTCGGAGGGCGTCAGTGCGCGTTAGTTCGAGCATCCAGACCGGCGACCGCGACTGCGCCTCGTCGCGCTTCTACCGACGGACAGACAGCGATGGGAGGGCACAGAGGACAATAGCAGCAGGTGGAGGGGACCACCCACCTTGAGACGGTGCCTACGATGAGCAGCAATAGCACAGAGGCGGACGTGCAGCAGCAGCAGCTGTCCCGTCAGTCTGCTGCTAGTGCCGCTGCTGCTGCTGCCCGGCACTCGCAACCCGTGACGCAGCTGGAGGGCAACGACGAACAGTCCGTCGCACTTGGGCTGAAGCGGCAGAGGAGTGCACGAGCGTGTGAGTGCAGCATGAACACTACATACTCCATTCATCGATGAATGGCTGAGGCTATGGTTACACCACACTCTGCCCTGCCAGGTGCCGTCTGCAGGTGAGGCGGATCCATCACCCATCTCCACCCCCTGTGCCTGACTCACCGCGAAGAGGCGGTCTCTGCGGAAGGGGAAGGAGCAATCAGAGCAGTCAACATGCAAGGCGTGCAAGGACGGATGGACCTGCTGCGTGTGTTCATGTACTGACGCCGCTGCCTTGCATACTCTGGAACCCCCCGTCTGCCCGACCTGCCTGCATGCCTGCCTGCACGCCCTGCACGCACGCTCACGCGCACGACGAACCGCCGAACACACGCCCCTCTGCTCAGACACAAGAAGGTCAAGGTGGGTGCTGCATCATTGCAGTCCAGCCAATCACAGCAATCTGCCTGCAGCATCCCTGTCCTCGTGCGCCCGCCACGCTGACGGGTGTTCGTCGCCACCACCTTCTCCTCTCTCTCTCCCAGTGCTCTAACACCTTCCCCTGCAGGTGAGCGGAAGATTTCGCTGAGCCTGGTCAGACTTCCCTCTCGTACGACATCTACCCTTATCACACTAGCTCCCTTGCCTTCGCCTCATTTTCTCGATTCCTTCTGTTTGGACGTCTCCCCCTCCGTCCCGCATCTTCTCGCCACGCGAGCGAGAAAGTGGAGGGAGGTCCGTTCGCTCAACGCGCTGACGTCGATGTCTATCTGCGACCCCTATCACATCTTATGCGCACACGGATGCTGGCAGACACTGCATCGAGTTCGGAGAAGACTGCCACTATGACGAGTCGTCGGGGACTGCCAGTCGCGTCATCAGCAATCTCCAGCAGAGGATGGACCGCCTCGAGCGTTACACGCGCTCCACGGGCGTCATCCTGCCCCTGCTGCCGTCCGAGCAGCGCCACAACCACATCAGCAGCGCGAATGCCAGTCTGGCGGACAGCAAGAGCGACCCGTCCATCGGCGCGCTCACCGCTGCCAACAGCGGGTCGTCCGGTATGGGCGCATCGACCGAGGCCGTCGCCGGCAGTAGCCAGGGCGACATGCCACCTGCGAACAAGGATAGAGTCATCAGAGGAAATCGCAGGACCCCTGCAGCCCCTGACCACTCGTACGATGCCGCTTCCTACATGGGCGAGGCCGACGATTCTGAGGTCAAGCCTTTCGTCGACGCTTTTCGATGGAGCGGGCACAGGAATATGCCAGCCTCGAGCAGGTTGGTCACTATTGCCGTGCTGTACACAACACTTCCTGACGTGGCGTCCACGCGCTGTCTTGCGAACCGCTTGAGTGCGCACAGGCAAGCTCCGATCGATCTCACCCAGGATGAAGCACGAGCAGCGCGGCACGGCGAGGCAGACGGGCCATTCACCAGTCCAAGCCGACTCAGTCGCACGCTCTCGCAGGATCAGCAGTTCCGGCCAGATCTCCGAGGCAACCTCCGCTATCTCGGTCCGGCGTCCACTTCGACCGTCGTCGCCGAACTCGCGGACCGGCAGAAATGGCACGCTACCGGTGATACTCCGCCCGGCGGCTCTCACGGCGACTCACGTCAGCTCAATCCTGCTGGCCAACCGGCTCTGCTAGACAGACCCTGGGACATCTTCTCAAACCTCGGCATCACTGTCGCGGGCGCCATCCCAAAGCTCGAGGATGTCGATCTGCCCGACGATTCGCTTGCACGCACGCTGATCGACGCCTTCTTTGACGTTGTCAACCCGATGTGCGTCTCCCGCTGTACAGTCTCCCTCTTTAGCGTGTGCTGATGATGGGTGGCCCACCTTCACAGCTTCCCTCTGCTGCATCGCACGACGTTCATCATCGAGTACGACGCCTTCCGCGCCACGCCGCTTACCGAAGCCGATCCAACCTTCGTCTGCAAGCTCTTGACCGTCTTCGCCTGCGGAGCCGTCGTCTTGCCAACGGACGAGCGGGTGCACGTCAGTGGCGGGTACAGCGCGACCGATCAGCCGAAGGTATGCAACGTCAGCATGGCAGGAAACGTTGAGCCACCTTTCCCGGACGACAAGGATCTCGGAAAGGAGGGAGGCGACCACCTTAGCTACTGCTTTGGCCTCGCAGACTCGATGCGCAGGAGAGGTGCGAAACGGCCTGGTAGCCGCTTCTACGCTCAGGCGAACGTTGTGCTGCTCCACGCGCTGGCAAAGCCGTGCATCGAGCAGGTCGTCATCTACGGTCTGATGGCGTAAGTCGAGGCGATTATGCTTTCGATCGCTCTACGCTTTGGGCTGAGGGGTGGTGTACTTGCATGAGACAGCTTCTACCACGTCGCAAACAACGCTGCAGCCAGAGCCTGGGTCCTCGTCGGAGGTGCCATCCGAATTGCGATTGTAAGCACTAAAGTGACATTGCCTTCGATCGCGCCAACTGGACTGATGACCGGATGCGTCAATTCGTCAGGAGCTCGGTCTCCATCGGTCGTCGGCAAGCTTCGCACCCCTTGAGCGCGAGAATCGTCGCCGTGTCTTCTGGGCACTGTACTGCCTGGAAGGTCTCCTGGCCGCCAATCTCGGCCGCCCTGCTTCGCTTCCAGATGATGAGATTGACGCCGAGCTGCCAGAAGACGTGAACCTCGACATGATTGTCATCTCTGGCGAGGCGCGACCTGTGGACAACCGCGTCCAGCGGAGCGAGCTCACCGGCTTCCTGCATCTGCTCGCTCTGCACCGCTTGGCCGCAGACGCGCTCCGGACAATCAACAAGCATCAACGCGCAGCTACTAGGGCACGGGCCGCTGGAGATCACGGGAGCCGCTCGCCTGCTCTCGACGATCTGCAGCCAAAATTGCTGGACTACGAGCAGAAACTGCAGAGGTGGTTTGCGGAGATACCGCCCAGCCTGAACGAGGAATACCATGCGCTGACCAATGCTGAGCGAGCCCAAAAGCATATCAGTCAGTCCGCTGGCACGTCGTGACGTTCCGTGTGCATCCAGCAGAGCTGATGATGGACGTCCCCTTCAGTGACCGCGCTCTACCCCTCGACGTACCTGCTCCTCTTCCTGCCCCTTCTGCCGCAGAAGAACGTGGCCATCTCGGAGTTTCAGATCTACGCACTTAGCCGCTGCATCATGGCCAGCAAAGATCTCATCATCATCTCATCGCCCATCGCACAGACGCTGGGCCCGTCGCACTACCTCTTTGATTTTACGCAGAACCTGCTTGTCGCCGGCACGCTTCTCATCCTCATGTATCATCGCGGGCTGGAGGACAAAGCCGTCATGACGAGGACGCAGGATGAGGTCCAGAAAGCCCTCGCTGGCCTCGAGGAGATCAGCCGCGTCTTTGTTGGAGGACAGGCCGGCTTCAGCATGCTGCTCAACTTCAGAGACCGGATGCGCAGGGACGATGATGTGGCGACAGACGTTCGGCCTGCCACGCAGGAGAGTCTGGATATTGAGACCTCGGGTCAGGGTCCGCCTTCGGTCGGAACGCGCCGAGCTACAGCGCACGACGCGGGCGATGGGGCCGCCCATATGAGCCAAGCGGATGGTCCCAGCACAGTTACACCACCTCAGGCATCTGCGCCGGCCCTCAACAACGATACAAGCACGTCAATCCAGTCGCACAGAACGGCTGACGGCTCGGCGGCACGGACTCCGGTCAGGTCTCGACGAGCTGCTGCAGTTGCCGCAGATAAGCGCATCACTCGGTCATCTTCAGCCGCGCTGCGCAAGGAGGGCGATCCACCATCGCCGGGCGGCGGTGAGGCCCAGCTAACTGTTGAAGAGGACGATGACCACTCGGACTCGCCTCGGAAGAGACAGAAGACCGGGGCAGGATATGAGGGTGCGGCGGGTACTAGTACTGGAGCCGCCTCCACAGATCACATGATGCACATGTCCCAAAGCGAACATCATTCTGTCTCCCGCGAGATCAGCGGTGTCTTCGGCCGAGGGCCACAGTCACGTAGTGATACACATGGTCCCAGTATTTCTGAATCGGCGGACGACTCGTCACAGACGAGCTATGCGCCATTCTCGAGCGCCCGAGCGGCCTTCGAGCCAGTCCCCGCATTTCCGCAACAGCGTCCCGCACCTTCCGCTCAGCCCGCTGCGCAAGGGATCGGAAGCTCAGACAGCGGGGACAAGCGAATGCACAACTCCGACGCCCCAGATTGGCTGCTGATGGGCGGGCGCCAGAGCTCAACGAGGCAGTCACTTCCTGCAGGCTTCGTGGGCCTGCCCTCCGAGCACGCCGCGCCTCGCATGAGTGTCGATGGCGCCCTCGAGCAGCGATTCATTCCTACTGCGCCAAACAGCCTCGGCATCCACAACATTGTCACACAGCCTGGTGGAAGTGCCTCTACGCGCACAACGCCTGGACCGATGTCTGCTCCGGTTGGGATGCTCGAAGCCCCAACGAATGCCCGCGTTACCGCCGGAAATTGGCCGTCCGACCACCTTCACTTCGGCTTCGCTGGTCTGGACGAGCTTACGAAGTGAGTTCGCCTCAACCCGCTCCATCCTGCGCTTATGCAGGGCTGACATTTTTTCCTGCTGTCCGTCACCTCCCTTGCACGGCATTGACAGCAACGTAGCATCGACGTTTGACATGCGCGACCACGGTCACGGAGCGATGCAGGTCGCAACCTCCACGCCTGCTCATCCGGCGCACAACGGCGCAGGCGACTCTGCTGCTCCTCCGATGCCTTTCGGCCCTGGCGGACACTATCTCGGGCGATCCGACCATATTGGACCAGGCATGTCGGTGCAATCTTACCTCAGCTACCAGCCGTCGCAGTATCCGCAATACCCACACCAGATATTCCGTCCAAGCTACGGAATGTCTGCGTCTCAGGCCGCAGGCGCCTTCGAGCCGACTCCCCCCGGCCAGCAATCCACGCCTCTGTTCCAGCGCCAGCAGCAGCGCTCACTCGGGGGTGACTTTGTTCCGTATGGATCTCGCCCCGCATCTTCTCTCGGTCTCTTTCAGAACGATGCCTCCTCGCAGCCTCGTACTGGCTGAGGAGGTTTCGGTCTAAGCTCGGTCCTCTCCAGCAAAGACCCTGGCTATCGCGAATGCCGACAGTCCCGGCTGTCTCGGTAGCGATCAGCCCTTTTTATCCGTCCTCGCTCTGCTTACGTCTTGCAATTCAGTCTGGTAGTACATATACTCCATCGTTCAATAGCATATAAGTCTGCCCTCCTCTACCTTGATTTGTACCTCCCTTAGTTCACGGCCGCCTCGAGTATGCGGTAGCAGACGTGATTTACAGAGCGTACTAGCAGACACTCCTTGGTGCACATCCTTCTATGCTGGAATACCTTCTGCGTGGTTCTCGTGCGCTGGCTTGTTAGGGCTCTCCGCCTCGCTAGCATCTCCCCACCCGTCTACGTTCTCGACGATGGGCTCCCTTCCCGTCCGCGTTATGGCCCAGACGACTTGCTCATCACCGTCATTTACCTCTTGGTGCAGCGTGTGTGCAGGAATGAGCGCCCAGTCGCCGGGCTTGAGCGTCTTGCGCTTGCTGCCGTTCGGGCCAAAGACGACTGCTCCGGTGCCGGAGATGGCGTAGATGACCTGTAGGGTGGGGCAGCGAGAGGGAATTAGACGCGAAGACGTATGGTACAGCCTAGGGAGGCCAGCTGAAGCTGACGGTCTCGCATGTTCCTGTTGCGGTCGAGAAAGCGGTCAGCGGCAGGTTGTTCGGACAGGCTTGCAAGGCCTCCTCACCGTGATGGTGGATGGCAGACGAAGAGTGCGGCTCCGCTGTCATCACTGTGCGCGGAAACCGCTATTAGCGATTACCGTGGAGGCAGGCGACCTGACCTGCAGATGTCTCCGCAAATAGCCCGTGTATACGCACGGCTCGCGCAGATCTTGTCGTTGACGCCGACAAAGGCTGCCATCCGCTTCATGCCTGTAAGACGAGGAAACGGAACCGACGTGATCATACGGTTCAGGAGCTGGTGAGGACACTGTCGAGCATGTCCGGCATTCGAGGACTCGGACACACCTCCAGACTGCCCGGTGTTGCCGTGGAGCTCGTCAGAACCGCAGCGCAAGACATCGCCGTGGGACATGGTACCAAGCTGAGAGCAGTTAGGATCAACTCGTGTAGGGAAGGATGCAACTAGGCGTGTATGAACGGTTCGAGAGAGGGCCTGAGAGAGACTAAGTCTGCAGCCGCGGCAGACCTCCGGACTATTCGCCGCGCCACATGTAGACATCTGGGCAGGGCAGGAGGCGACAGGAGACACATGTTTCTGCGTTCCATGAGCCACGGGAAATGACACTGGCGATGCCTTCAATGCGAGTCTTTGCACTTCATGACCTGTGCCTGATCTCGCCACTGTTGAGCTTTGCGGAGCTTGGACAGCCCGGCGCACCGACTCCCCGCTATGCGTATGAACTGACAATTCTGCAAGGCTACGAGACATCTGCTGCGATGACTGCCATCCCTGCTTGAGAGCTCCTCGCGCCTTCCCAAATTGTAGTGTCCACCCTCGACAAGGACGCGCTTCCCCCGACGGCGTCACCGGTGCGACGTGGCCCCCTGCTACGGTGCGTGCTCGAAGCGAGGGGCAGACGACGTCGCCTGTGCCCTTGGCAGCTCTTCAGAAAGTCGAACAGCAATAGCATCAGCACCAGGTGTACAGCAGTGATACACGCACACACGTACGATCTCGGACAGCGCGCGGCCAGCAGACCATGTCGGCCCCTTCAGTCTCGGTCACCCCGGCCAGCCCAGAACCGAACGCCAGCGGCGTAAAGAACCGCAGGCTCAGCTACCAGCCAGCAGGAGGAGCGGTCCACCAGAGGACAGGCTCAACAGCGGGGTCTGGCAACTATGCCTCGTATGCGCCGAGCCATCTCAGATCAGGGAGCATCCCCTATGTCCCGGATGCGCCGTCAAGGTGAGGCAGCCAGCAGCCAGCGCGGCCAGGGGCCTAAACCTGACCTGAGCAGCCAAGGGAGCGCCTGCTGCAAGGACTGGCAAAGGGCCTGTACCGCTGTGCCGAGGCGTTTCTATTCTGCGCCCTCGCTGACGCTGCTGTTCTTCACCCTTGTGCGCGTCGGTCGACCTGACCTCCCCTGCCCTACCCCGCCCCGCCTCGCCTCGCGACCGACCGACTGTGCCTGCCCGCCTACCCTGGACCAACACACAGATCAGCGGCCGACCCCAATGCGCCGCTCGAGCAGGTCCGCAAGTACACGAGCAAGGTCGAAGATCTCATCGACACAAACTTCAGGTGGCTGCGACCGTGGCTGCCCGCATTGGGTCGTTTCCTCATTGTCGTCACCTTCCTCGAGGATGCCCTGAGGTGGGCAGCAGCATAATGCGGCGCACACATCCAGCTCAGCGAGGAACATTAGCTGACTGGAATGCTGTTCTACGCACCTTAGGATAATGACGCAGTGGAGCGACCAGCTGTACTACCTGCAGAAAGTCCGAGGCTTCCCATGGGGCCTTAGCCACATCTTCCTCCTCGTCAATGTCATCGTGGGTGTCTCTGCGTGCTTCCCATCACGTAAATAAGTCTGCGTCTGACAGCTGCTTGATGTGCCTCCCGCAGACCATGTTGGTCTGCTCCGGCCTCGTCATCGCAAAGCGCTACCCCGAGCCGTCCATCGGTGGCCTCCTGCTCGTCGTCGTCGCCCAAGGGTTCGGCTACGGCCTCATCTTTGACCTCAACTTCTTCCTGCGCAACCTGTCCGTCATGGGAGGGCTGCTCATGGTGCTCTCGGACTCGATGTCGCAGCGCAAGTCGCCCTTCTTTGCGGGACTGCCCAACGTGCTCAACGAGACGGAGCGCAAAAAATACTTTCAGCTCGCCGGGCGCGTCCTCCTCATCTTCCTCTTTATCGGGTTCGTCCTCAACGGCAAGTTCACATTCGCACGAGCCATCGTCTCGATCCTCGGCCTCGGCGCATGCGTCATGGTCGTCGCGGGGTTCAAGGCAAAGTGGTCCGCCACTTTCCTCGTCCTCCTCCTATCGGTCTTCAATGTCTTTGTCAACAACTGGTGGAGTGTGCACTCGTACCACCCGCAGAGGGACTTCCTCAAGTGAGTGATGCCTGTGTCGAGGAGATGACGTGCCGTTGCCTCTCGACTGACCCCGTCTCGTCCATGATGTAGATACGACTTCTTCCAGACGCTATCCATTGTCGGTGGACTCCTGCTCCTCGTCAACCTCGGCCCAGGAGGCATCAGCATGGACGAGAACAAGAAGTTGTACTAGATTTAGGCGTCTGGTAGAGGGTCGTAAGGAAGGTTGCGAGCTTGCATCAATGCAGAACGCCACAAACAGGCCTGCTGCATCGCGGAAGGCAGGTCATATGAGACACTTTGCCTGACGGATCTGCTCTGAAGCACGAAGCCCGCCAGAAACAATCGCCGCATCCCCTGCACCCATTTGTGGTATTCCATTGTCCCGTCCGCGGTACTAAACCCGCTTCAGAAGCTTAAGGGCCACTGCCGCAGCCTCTTTGCTGTCCGTCGAGCCGCTCTCCACCTTCTCCATGATCTTCTCGAATATCTCTGAGCCTCTGATCCCCTGCCATTTCCTGACTGCGACCGTGAGCGCTGCCTCCTGCAACTCATCGTAGAAGTAGCAGGTAGGCGAGAAGAGCTCTTGCAGCACGTTCGCGGCGCCGAGCTGACCAGTGAAATCGGCAAGGGCGAGCTTGCGCAGGCTGTCAAGGTCAAACTCGTGTGCGAAGCGGTATATCGACTTGGGAGAGGGAAGGTCCTCGACTTTGCTGCCTCTGGTCGATGAGAGCGTTGCGAAGCTGATCTTGCCGGTGCTGATATAGTCGAGGACGGCCTTGTACGTTTGGCGGGGGACATCCTTGACGACCACATAGCGAATGACGGCCGTGTCCGAGGCAGTAGCGTCCGATCCCGCTTCGACTGCACCTGCTTCTCCTTCGGCATCCGAGTCCACCATGATGTCGTCAACCGGTTCCACTGTCTTCCTGGCATCGGCTAGGACCTTCTTGAGCTCCGCGCGATAAGCGCTGTCGAGGTTGCTCTCGCCAGGAAGCAGGTTTGTGCTCTCCTCCATCTCGGCTGTCTCAAACATGCTCCTCCAGAATGACGAGGCAGCAACGAGGGCTTTGGTATTCGCCCATAGGTACGGGTTAGAGGAGCGGTTGCGGGGGAACACAAAGCAGACATCGTTCTGGGTGAAGACCTCCGAAGGCAATAGCGCTTGGACTGCTTGACAGATCAGTCAGACATCGTCTTCCGATATCGTCCGTACACAGACAACGCACCCTCTGTTCCTTCGTCATTTTTGAGTAGCGTGAGCCAGTAGTGATTCTCGGAAGCCTCTGGTTGGTAATGCTTGCCATAGAACGTTCCGAGCAGGCGTATCGTGTTCGTAAGGCACGGCAGTCGAACAGAGTGTGGCACCGGTGCGTACATGACCGCGCCGGGGTACGGGTGGAACTGGTTGAAGAGGACTACCCTGTGTACGGACAGACTCGGACGGATAGCTACCGGAACACTAGAGATGTCTAGAGCGAACTCTCCAGATGGTTGGGCTAGAAGCTTCAGCTCGTAGCCGGGATTGGCCAGACCCGAACGGGCGGCCAGTTTACAGCCGAGTGTATTCGCAACGAGCTGGTGACTGTAATCAGTGAAGTGAGAGCTCGAACCACCTGCAGCTTTGCCGAAGAAGTGGATCTCCTGGGGCCCGGTCATGTTCGGAGGAAGAGCGAAGAGCAGAGTACACGGAATTCGTGCAGCTGACAGTATGGGCTATGAGAGAGGAAGGAGAGAGGTGATTGAGGGACGTAGGATGGTTTAAGCGGGACCATGGACACCGCCTGAGAAATTTCTGGCCGTTGTCAGGCGGGTCACCCGAAATCATCCGCACGGAACAGCGTCTGGACCAGCCCCAATGCATCAGATCCGCGGGTGTCATGTCGTAGCGGAGGCTGTTGTCTTCGATCCGAATGATCGTTCCGAGGTTGCATGCCCGCGGAACGTCGGGCAAGGCCACGCCGGGCAGGTTGGCGAGACCACAATAGCACGCCTGATTACAGCTGGACCTTGCCGCCCACATGATTCACCGTCATTCCAGCAGATGCGACTGCATAGGTATCGCTACAGCTTGATGATCCCCAAATATCGCTTCGTGCCGCCGCCCTTTGAACGTATAGGTGACTGTCAGGCGCTTCTTGCCACCGACCAACACGTCGTAGAAGCCAATGAGTTGCGCCTTCGACCGCCCCCCCGGGATGATCAACGCGCTGCCTGCCTCCTCCTCTCTCCCATTGGCGGTTGCGGCCCGCCTGCTAGTCACGAGTGCCTGCAGCGGTATCGTCACGTCTAGCACGGACGTCTCCAGATCCTTCTCATCGGTCGTGCGACTAGGCGCTCCGGCATATGTAGCCTCAAGAATGACGAGACCGTTCTTGCTCTTCTCAGCTTCTCGCTTCCGCTCCACCTGCTCCCGCAGCAGCTCAACAGCCTCGAGCGCCTCTCTACGCTTCTGGCCAGTCTGCTCGCTCTGCTCCGCGCGCAGCTCTGCCAGCTTCTTCGCCGTGCGTTTCCGCCGTTGCGGAGTGAGGTAGAAGTACTGGATCGAGGCGATGGAGATGGCGGGAACGACGACCGTGCCTAGAATCATCTTTGGCGAGGCACTGCGAGACAGCAGTATCGGGACGTTGAGCTTCTGCCCAAGCCGTGTCACCCGCAGGCGAAGCGTGAGCGCGCCCGATGTCGCAACGACATTCAGGCCAATGCTGACGTGCGTGTTCTCCGTCAGGCGCTTCTCCGTAGTGACGCCTAGCGTCACATTGCCCTGATTCGTCGCGCCGACGTTCGTCGACACCTTCCAGCCATGCTGCTTTCCGCCTCCCAGCACGCGCACATCCCCATAGTTCCCGCTGACGGAGAGCTGCGCGAACTGGTTCGTTGTTACTTCAACCGAGTACGCAGACCCACTCGCTCCCACAGTCAGCGCGGATGGTGTGCCGATGTTTGGCAGGAGACTCGTTGGCACCAGCGGGTGAAAAATCGAGTAGCTCGTGCCGGACGAGAACTTGACAAAGCCTGTGAACGTCTTGAAGAAGCTCCTTCCGTACACCATGTTGAAAGGTGGAAGAGTGGTAGGCGTTAGAATGGCAGCGTCTATGCTGGCAAACTCGTCTTGCGAGATGGCGTAGTGCGCCTTCAGCGTGCCTCGCTTCGGTGCCAGCAAAGTTGCTCCGGCTTCAAGAGCTAGTCTCGGACTGTACTGATGCCGCAATGTCGCGAGTACGTTTCCACCACCCTGATTCCGCCGGGCGAGCATTGTACCTGAGTAGGATATCGTCGTCGATGGCGAGAGGATGGACACTGTCGATGCCTTCATGTACAGCTGACGCACATCTGCTGAAGGTATTGATGCAAGAGCTTGGAAGAAGTTGGAAGAGTGGTCAATATATGGCGAAGCATCGAGGGTGACGTTGGCCTCTGTCTGGAGCGGCACGCGAGTCAGCTTCTGGGCTTCAGAGCGCCAAGAGGACGCACGAGCTCGCCTTTGATCGTATCAAGTTTTCGATGTCTGTCTGGGCGCGTTTCAAGCGGTTCTTTTCGAGCTCGGCGCGAAGCTGTCGGGAAGCTGCAAACCTTAGAAGCGATGCCTGCGCGCGTCTCGGAAACTGGCAGGCGCACCTCTTCCGGGCTCTTTAGCTTCTGCCCGACCTCCCAATTCGATTTGAGCCCTTCCTCTCCGAAGAGATCGTAGACTGCTCTCGTGTGCTGATTATGGAGAACTGGCCAAGGGCGTGGCGAACGAGTCAGACGCGGGCTGTATTCTGAGGGGAAGAACAGCTGCGCTCACCCTCATACGCATGCTGAACTTTTTCAAAACGGTTCTGGGCTGCCTCCTTCAATGCGGGATCCCTGTGCTTGTCTGGGCTGCGAGGGAGACATTGCATCAGCGCTCGCCGTTCCGGCAGCTTGCGCGAGCTCAGCGAGCTGGACAGGCTGACTGAAAGGCTACAGCCAAGCTTCGGTAGCTCCGGAGGACGTCTTCGGTGCTGCACTCCTTGTCCAGGTTCAGTATGGCGTAGAGCTCGGTGTCTGTACTGCCCGAGCCCGATGCAGGCGCGCCGCTGCCGGACGGCATATCGGAGCTCTCGCCATCTGCAGCCGAGGCAGCAGCGTAGTCCATCTCCTCGAAGGCTCTCCATTGTGAAGAGCTGTTGCCCGTATGTTCTCCGTGCCGGTCAGTGCTGCTACTGCTGCTCGAGCCAAAGATGGGCTCGTCGTCTTCGTCGTCGTCATCATCGACGTGTGCCTGCGTGTATGAGGCCGGCTTGGCGAAGCGCCAGTCTTGCGACAGCGGGACTGAGGCCATGAGGGCGGACGCGAAGGTCTCGCGAACTTCCTGCGGCTCAAGGACGTCGAGAATGATACACGGCGTCGTCCGGGTACAAGCTGGAAGAGCCTCTGCGCCACAATTGACCAGCATCGCGAGCAGCCCAACGCACGCAAGATTCATGCTTGCGGATCATTACAGTGGACAGGTATATAACGACAGGATGATCTACCTCTGCGAATGCGGATGACATGCGACTTCCTTGCGAGCCCAGGTTCTCAATGCCGCCTCCTCCATCGTCACTCGTCTGCATCGGGGATATGCTCGCTTCCCTTCGCCAGATACCGCATCGCCTCCTTCCGCCTCCTATCGTCCGCATCGGCACACATGCCCCAGAGAGCAGGGCTCACGGCCCTCCAGCTCCACTCGCCGTCCACCGGAGTCCGCTCGGCAAGGTTCAGGCTGTCTGCTGCACGACAGACGCGCTGCCAGAAGCGGCGGTAGTCCACGTCTGCGCCGAGCGCAAGGAGCGTGTCCAAGACTTGCTGGAAGCCATCCTTCGGTCTTACGCGATCGGACCTCCCCTTCGTCCTGGCCTCACTGGCGGGCAGGAAGAGCGCTTGAAGGACAGCACTGGCCAGCGCATCCGCATGGTTCCAGAAGGAGAAGACCTCTCGGAGCGCTCTGCGCGGCCGCGAGCCGGCATCGACGTCGAAGCTGACGCCGTCCCTGGTTAGAGGACGATTGTACCTCTCCTCCGCCCAATCCCTCGCGATCCCGAGGAAGCGTGAGAGTATGTCCCAGTGCACGATGTCGGTCATCGCCGCCGGTGCTCGCCCTTTGCGCCCTTCAGATGCCGTGACTGTCCGCACACCAGCATGGTAGCGAGGCGAGCACGCAGCAAGGAGGACACGGCTGACGGCACGGGAGCTGACGTGGTGTGCGCCCAGGTACTTCAACGTCAGTCGCATGACGTGGGCCGTGTCCTCGAGACGCCGTGCGTTTAGCAATCCGACCAGCGTCCGGATGAAGCATCCCTGCAGGATGCGCTGCAGGCGCATGTCCACTGGCCGGCCTGCATTTGCTGCGACTTCACCACGATAGATCTCCAATACGCCTTCATACGCCTGCAGCGCTTGCGACCAATTGTGTCGGAGGAGGCTGTGGCGCAGAATGGTCGCCATGATGGTCAGGCGATGACTGACGGCCTTAAGCCTGGCTCCATCTGGTACCGACAAAGCCGAAGATGACGATGGCAACGATGGCAGATTCAGCTTGAGCAAGAGACGGTCCTGCTCCACCAGAGGTGTCCAGGGCAGTTGCGCATTCTCGACCGCAGCACGCTCAAACAGGGCCAGATCCGACTGCGCGACGGCAAGCCTGCACGTATCGGAGTCGAGCGTCGTGGCCGAGTACTGGGCGAGGGAATGCACAACGCCATGGAACAGCTCGACAGCTGTTGTGAGAGGCAAGGTGGAGGCCGCAATGCCGCGGTAGAGCGAAGCGACAAAGTAGTCATCGATTGGCACGCCTGACTCGCTCATTTCGGCAAGGAGCGCGTCAATGTCTGCGATCAGGGACGGAGCTGCAGAAGACACTCTCTTCAGCCTCCGAGGCAAGACATTCATGGCTTACCCCACTCACCGCCTGGGCTGCCCTCGCCCTGCCGAAAGATCGCCTGTAGTCGCCGCTGCCACAGACTCCGCCACGGCCCGGCTCTGTCCCCGCGTCGGGGCATCGCGAGGCCCTCCAATGTCTTGAGCACTAGACTGGCACCCGCCTCGCTTCCCGCGTTGAGGCATGCCGCCGCTATCCTCGATGCCAGTAGCGCAAGTGGATAGCCCCCGTCGCTCTCCAAGCCACCCGATGGCGCTCCTATTGGTGGCTGCTGCCCGGGCACCACTTGCATGAACAGAAGTGCAGCCGTTTGGGCCAGCCCCAGAGATAGAGCAGTGCGGCTCATCCGCTCCACCTCGCGCGGAGACAGAGCGGCGAGATGCGAGCTCAATCGGGTGCGCCAAATGTTGATGAGGACAGAGTCGTACTCTCGCACGTCGCGATCGTTCTGATACCTGGCGTACGCTACTGCTTGGCGCGAAATGAGAAAAGCAAGGAGTTGCTTTGCTTGACGAGCGTTGACGATCCGAGATGACAGGTCGGTGCAGGTTTCTAGCAGGTTGAAGCCTGGTAGGCGAGCTGTTGACATGACGGTGCGAGCGTGCGCGTGCAGGGCGAGGTATCCCGGCAGTGCCGAGAGCCATCCAGGATGGGACTCGGAGCCAGTGAAGAAGTTGCGGAGAAATTGGAAGAGAGCCTTGCGATCCTGTGCGCCGAGCTCAGGTGATGTTCGAGAATTCTGCGCCGGGAGACTGACCCCAGGCGGATGACTCTCGCGAGGTTGGCACACTGCCAGCCAGTACTGGAGCAGCACCACCTTCTCCACTCGCCTCCGGATCTCCTGCTGCCCGTCTGTTCCGGCCGCAGAAGCCTGCGCGAGGCAGAAGGCCAAAACGGCTTCCGCTTTGACTGGCTCGATGATTAGCGCTCGAGCAAGTGCTTCCACCAGGGTGTGCAGAGACCGCTCATTGTGCGCGTGAGTGCGACACTCTCCCAGTTGGACGACCATGCCTGATAGGATGTCGGTCGCTCCAACGACGATGCGCCACAGCCGGCCCCGTGCGACAGCTTGAGCGTCTGGGCTGTCCCTCTCCGCAGCTGTGCATATCCCCTCAATGTGACTGGACAGCAATGCCCTTGGCAGGTGGTTCTTGGTAGGTGAATCTGATACCACCTGTGTCATCGGTTGAACGGCAAGGGCGCAAAGAGCGTCCAGCGTCTCCGCGAAGACCTGTCTGCGGCGCTCAGTCTCCGCCTTGCCATCCGGCCGCAATGCGACGAGAGCTGCATCGTGGCCATCCGTGCCGGCCTCGCCAGCGTTGCTAAGCGAGACCGCGATATCTCCCTGATCCTCTGCTCTGCCTTTCCCTTTTGCCTCGCGCCCAACGCTGTAGACCGCTGGATTGAGCGTCTCCTGCGGCGATTGCTCGCCTGGCCTCGACAGGCTGGCGTGCGATATTGACGAGTGTGCGCCTGAATCATACGACGGGCATGCTCTCGATGTGCTGGCAACAGGGTGCTGCTCCTGCTCCTGCAGAGCAACCTGCGCGTGCTCGAGCACGAAGTCGCGCAGAAACGCGCTCGCAAGAGGGTGCTGGCTCTGCTCGGCGTGTCGGGCGGCTTGCTGGCTGCGGCCGGTCGTCGAAGTCGTGTAGCTTCTTCTCGATGTATGTGCATCTGGGACCAGCCTGCAAGAGATTGCAGTCGCGCGATGGCTGCGTTTGTGGTGCTTTCCTGATATTTTCCCTGCAGGGTGCGGATCGTCCCAGCTCGTCCAGGCCGGGACCAAGAAGGCAGGTAGCAAGGGCGGGAGAGCCGGAGCTGTCTGCGCGAGCGCGGTGATTGTGCAGCCTGCCGCTGTCTGTGTGACCGAGGCGGCGTGATGCGACTTTCCGAGAAGTCGACGGCCATGCTTCAGCATCGTCCTGCGGCGAGACGGGCACCGGCGGAGAGTGCGCTCAGTCAGTGCGGCGAGGATGACGGACGAGGCCGATGATCTGCACTGACTGGTGTGATATCGAGCATGACCTCGCGCTCTAATACGGCTGTCTCCCTGGGATTGGCATTTGCGTCTTCTCTGTCCCCAGCAGCGACAGCGCGTCCCTCCAATGGTCGGAAGGGCGAAGGGGACCGCCACGGGAGCCTTCTTCTCTGTTGCACATCCAGCAGCACCAGCATCAGCAAAAGCATGGCAGGCAGGACACAGATGAGAAACGCACTGAGCACTCTGGTGTGTCCCCCATCTGTCCACGCTCTGGCATGAGCAGCTCCCTTCGTTGCTGACTCCCTCCGGCCGCACTGGCAGCTCTCCCCCGCGGCGACATCATCGAGCTCGAGGGCCTTCCTGCGCACAGCCGGGCCTTCCACTCGTCTCGCATACCAGCGCTTCCTCAGCACAGATGCCAAGGGAAAGATCCAGAAGGTGCGGGCCTTACCTTTTCTTGGATGTAGGGTCGCCATGCCCAGCTCCGAGCTGACGTAGTCTTTCACATACCCTTCACTCGTTCACACTGGCCCGTCTCCATGGCCATTGATGCGGCTCTGGAACTGAACGATGTGGCCTATCGTAACGCCTTCGGTGCTCGCCCTCGATTGCGACCGCACCGCACAGGCCATCGAGGCGGATCCCCTCGTCATCTTCATGAAGGGAACGCCACAGGTCCCGCAGTGCGGCTTCAGCCGGGCAGTCATCCAAATCATGGAGGTTCAGGTGGGTGCCCGCCTGTTTTGCCGCACCACCTGTGATTGCAGTCTATATTGACGTCGCTGATCGACCACTCTGGCCTCGATAACTCTCTCCGCCACTCGCTCACCTTGCAGGGCGTCCCCTCGGAGAAACTCCAGACGTACAACTGCCTCGAGGACCAGGAACTGCGCGAAGGCATCAAGGAGTTTTCGTGAGTCGCTCTCCACCTCGTACCGCTGTCAGCGACAGGTCAGCTGACTCTCTGGCCTCCGTCACCTGCCGACTCGCAGCGACTGGCCAACTATCCCCCAGATCTACCTCAAGGGCGAGTTCCTCGGAGGCTGCGACATCATCCTCGGCATGCACCAGAGCGGCGAGCTGACATCGGTGGGTGCATTCAAGCCGCTGGGATCTCACGACGAAGCAAAGCTGAACGTGTCCTTGTGCTGGGCCATAGATGCTGCAAGAGAAGGGTGTGCTGCCCAAGGAACAGCCTGCGCCTACTGACGCCGGTGCGAGCTAGTGATTCGAACAATGTAGCCTAGACGGTTAGCTTCTTTCGCATGACTGAAAATGCTATCCAAGGTGCAACGGTCCGTTTGTTTCGTGAGTGCAGCGCTCAGTGCTCGAAGGGCCGTCGTCCGCAGATCCCGGCTCCGGCAATCTTCTCTATGTAGAAACTCTCAGATTGGATGGCCCGCACGTTAGTCTCTCCTCGTGGTACATTGCATCGCGCGGCGTCCTCCTCGACAGTCGAAGGACAAGGCAGCAAGCAGCCAAGACCTCCGCCGATGATCGCGTAGAATGACCCTGCGTTGCACTACAACAGGGACCGCGAGGTTTTCGTTGGGCTGGAAGAGCTAGACCGTGACAAGATGCAGCGCAAGGCGTGCCGCTGCTACTCTCCGGCTCGTGACCATCCAGACCAGAACCACAACCTCCGCCGCACGTGTAAGCAGCCTCCATAGGCCAGCTTACGGGGCGAGGAGGTTGTCGAGGAAGGCCTTGCCGGCGTCGAGCTTCTTTGCCTCTCGCTCGCCCTTGGTGGAGCCCTTCCTCTTCTTCTCCTGGTTCATCATCTCGCGGCGCTTGTACGTCTTTGCGTATGGGTTCAATCGCCACATGACGCCCTGGTTCTTGAGCGGGTTCTTCTTCTGGGTGAAGGGGCGCTTGACGCGCTTCTGGCCGGCCGGGCGCAGGACAGACTGCACCTCGGTCGAGTTGATGATGCGCTGGACGTCCGGGTTCGAGATCTTGGCGGAGGGGAGGCTGCGGGCGCGCACAATTGTCAGCACTTTGCAGCGAGCATTGCACACGTGAGAGAGGCCAACGCACATGTAATCCTTCTTGAGCTCAGAGGGGGTCTCCAGGGTGCCGTAGACCGAGTCGAGGAGGTTGAATGCACCCTGGGTCCAGATGCAGAATCGGCCGAGGTGACCTCCAGGTGCGAGCTGGAGGATGTTGAGGCGCCTGACGTTGGCGAGCTCGACACCGGGGATGTTCCTGAAGGCCTTGACAATGCCGTTGTCCTCGCTGTAGACGATGAGCGGGCCGCGCCTCTGCTGGTTTCGGCGTCCGCGCATCTTTCCCTTGCCGGCACGCGTCTTCTTGCTGTTGGCGACCTTGACCACGTCGGCGTGCGCCTTGACCGCCTTGAGGGCAGCGACGGCAGCGCGCGTCTTGGTGATGCTCTCAAAGGCGTCGCCAACGACGAGCGGGACCTCCTCGATCTCCTCGACGCGGTGACCGCGGGCGAGGACGAGCGAAGGGAGCGCAGTGGCGGCGAGCGCAGAGACGGTCGCAAAGCGCTTCTCGTTCAAGTTGGTCTTGACGTGCCACTTCCTCCAGACTCGGGTAGGCGCGAACATGCGTCCACCTCGGCACATGTTGCCGAACGCGGCCTGTCCGGACCTCGACGTACCACCACCGCCGACACGGGGGATACGCTGAATGTCAATGTAAGCATGTCAGCAGGTGTGGGAAGCATACACTAGTAGGCATAGGACGGCCGGACCTAGGCTTCCGCCGGGACCGCCAGACGGCTCAATGCCTCTCGAAAGAACGCAAAACTCACGGCGACAGCACGACCAGTTCCCCAGGACTCGGCAGAAGTTTCGTGGCCGGCTCGTCGGGCGACGGCGTACGGCTCTGTGGATGGGGCACTGCACTGTCAGTCTCTCTGTCTCGCCTGACTGCTGCTGCTGCTGTGCTGCTGTCCGCTGCCACTCACGGCGATTGTTCTTTGCAACCGACTTGTGAATGCCAGCGACGACATCGGACCTGATGGGAGCGCTGAAGACGGCCGCTATGATGATGATGCAATGTAAGTATCAGCCTTCGCTGTCCCTCTCTATCCTGCAGCTCCATCCGGGTCCGTGTCGTCGCTGCCGCAGGAGCACGATCGCGGGCTGGAGCTGCAGGGCCATGCGGCGTATCCTTCGAGGGCGAGACGCACGGAGAGGGACGGATCCCGAGGACTCTCCAGTCTCGGAGAAGACGTTGACGGTTGCTCGAGTAGCCATCTTGCTGGGCTCTGCACTGTGTGGTGGGTGCTGTCTTGAGGATACGGGCTTGGGAGTCGGGGCGGAGGGAGGAGCACTCGGCCGACTGAAAATTGAGGGAAGCTCGGCCCAGGCTGATCCTTCCAAGGGCGCGCGACGGGTGGTGGTGAAACTGCTGGCACGAGCAACACCCACTTTGCAAACTGTCATGGCGTAGGTAGAATGGCGCAGCCGAGGTACTCGAGAGCCTGTAATATTATTAAATGTGGTCCGTACGCGCTGGTCCGTCCTGCGTCTTCGCACATAGTCCGCTGGCCACCTTGCACTCGCCCGAATTGCGGATCTTGGCAGAAGTGGCATGCATACAAGGCACTACACACGCCAGTCTCTTTGCAATGCACTGTATTGCATTCATGGCTAACCCCTGACGGCCTGGGTGCTCCAGCATGTGGTTCTGGTACACGCGGAAAGATCGTGATGCAGTCTGGACGGACAACACAGACCGCAGAAAAGTACTCGCTCGTGCTGTAAGGCATGCTGCTACTGATGAGGACGAACATATCGTTAAGAAAGGAGAGTGAATTACTGCCATTCCTTCTGGCTTTTGTGCTTGTGCTTGCGGAACCCTGGGCGTCGGGCTGCTGAAAGCCAACGGATCATGAGTCGACATGTTATGCACTCAAGTCGACTGACGGCACCTCAGTGACCGCCTCCTCCGAGGTTGAGGTTCCTGTCCTTGGCATCCTTGACGATCTGGGGCCAGTTGATGCGGGCAACGACAATGGAGCCTACAATGGCCGTGAAGGTCAGGGCGATAGTCAGGCCCGACCAGAGGCCGTACAGCTGCCAGTGCAGCCTCGAGAAGGTGAGGGCGAGACCGATTGCTGTGTAGGAAAGCACAGCGAGGCGGGCGGGGGTCAGTTGGCCGGCCCGTTGAACAAGGGTACAAATAGATACCCACGGATTCCGATGACCCAGTATGCGACGAGGTTGATCTGCGCACCGAGAGTCTGCAGGTCGAGAAGCGAGATCAGCCACGAAAACTGTGCTAGTGAAGAGTAGGGAGAGTGAGCAATCACGCACCGCCAGTCCAGTACCCCGGAGAACGCCCATGGCAGCTCCCGTGATGCAGTCCGTGACCTGGAACACTCCGACGAGCGGGATGACGTCGGCAACAATGGCGACGACCTTCTCATCGCTGCTGAAGAGGCGTCCCCATCGCTTGCGGAGGAGGATGAGGAGGCCCATGTTGAAGAACCCAATGACGGTCGACATTGTCATTGCCGTCTTTGCCGAGGTGCGCGCGGCATAGGGGTACTGCGCCCCGACGAGGTTACCCACGCGTACGGCGCACGCGACAGTCAGGCCTGCAGGAAGCTGGTACAGCAGCGAGGCGCTCGTGCCGAGGACAGAGTTGGCGCCCAGGTTGTCGGTGCCGAGAGCGGCCGAAGCAAGACCAATAACCTCCCAGGCCCACCTGTGTGATGTGAGATGCGGCACAGTCAGTGGTCGGCCTGTAGAAGGTGATCAGATATAGCCGAAAACCCACCACTCGGAAGCGACGGAAGCAAAGCCTGCTGCGCCGAGAAGGATGTTTGGCTTGAGGTTCTTGAACATCTGCGTCGTGAAGCCGCCCCATGCCTCTCGCGGTGCGAAGAAGATGCAGTAGAGCAAGCTGAAGAGGAACTGGAATGCGCTCGATAGTCAGCATATCCCGCGCACTGTATCGAGAGCATCGCGCCAGACCCACCATGACATTGAAGCTGATGGCGGTCGATACGGGAGCGCCGATGAAGCCGATGCGAACGCTGTCCGGGCCCCATACGAGCAGCCAGTTGAGGAGGATGTTGATTGGGCTCGCAACAATCAGGCTGAGGGTAGGGACGATCATGAGGCCCTGGCACTGCAGCCATCGCCTCGTGATCTCGAATCCAGCATAGCCGGGAATGCCAAAGACGAGGACCTTGAGATATTGACCTGCCAGCCGGGCGACTTCGGGATCCTGTCTGAGGGCGAGTAGGAGGGACTCGCCGTTCAGGAGAATGATGGTCGCGGGGATCATGAGGAGAAAAGTGAGGTATGCAGTGCGGAGAGCGTGAAGGGACGTGTCTTTCGGGTTGGCTGAAGAGAAGCTTTGGCTGCAGAGCGTGTCGAGGGCGGCCTGAAGGATGAAAGCGGGTGATCAGATATGCATGCCAGCACTACGTGCAGTGCAATAGGATGAGGCGCACACAGAGACCCTGGATGATGGATAGCGCGCAGACGTTCGTGGTCATGCTGCCCAGGGAAGACGCGGCAAGCTCGGCTGTACCGAGATGACCGACAGAGACGATGGTTGCGAGGAGAAGCGAGTATTCGAGAAGATGGGTGAGGAAGATGGGGATGGTGAACCATACGAGGATGGTAAATTCCTGTATTGATAGACAGAAGCGGGTGATAGACAGAAGCGGGTGAATAACGAGCAGCGACGCGTGAAGGCTGACCGAACGCCAGGCCCACCTTTTTCGAAGCGGACGCGGTCGGACCCTTGAAGAGCTTCTGGAGAGGACGCGGAGTCAAGGTGGCCATGGAGGCTCGCCTGCTAGACAGCAGAGGGGTCCCTTCTCCGATGGGAGCCAGTGTGGATGGCCTGCGCGACGACTTCATCGAGAGCTTCCTGCCTCCGCCGCCACCGATGCTGCTTGTCGACGATGCAAGTGCGTTCGGCGGGGCGAGCGATTCGGATCCTCCGGTGCCATTGACGGAATGGCGCAGGTGCGAGTGACGGCCAGATATGCGCGACGCGTTGTCTGGTGCGACCGACTCGTCGTCAAACACGCTTCCTCCAGCCTCGAGTGCTTGATCGTCATCCTCCTCGTCGTCGTCCGTCTCGTCGTCGTCCTCGTCGTCCCCGTCCAGCGTCGTGTCGATCCTATCGTCAGCGCCGAGAATGAAGTTGTGCAGCGTCGAAGGGCGTCGCTGGCGGTTCTCGAGTCGCTTCTGCCGCTCTCGGCGCCTCAGCTGGCGCTCCTCTCGCGCGTCCGACTTTGCTTGACGCGCCGCCGCCTCCTCGTCCTCTGGGCGGCGAGTGAGGCTTTGTGCGAGGAACGACTCTGCCTCGAGCGACGCCGAGTACGACGCCGAGAGGGCGTTGTTGTGGAACTGCATGCTGACTGTATTGCTATCGAAGCTCTGGCCGTTGTGGAGCAGAGCAGAGCAGAGCAGAGCAGAGCTGCGTTGTCGGAGATCGCTGCTGCCAGAGTCGGAGTTCTCTGTCCTGACGGCGACGACCAAGTGAAAGCCGGTCACGCCGCGGGGATTTTGCCACTCGCAGGAGAGGGACTGACCGCAAGGGAGGATAGACGCGCTCAGGCGGCTCACGCTTCAACGTCAGGACAAACAGTGGACCAACCCTGCAGCAGAACCCCTATCACACACGCAGGTACATTTCCGCTTCGGACAATTGCAAGATGACCCGCGTCAGACGGTCCAGAACTCACGGGAGTGCAAAGGTGCGTGCAAGCAGAAAGAGCGACGACGACGAGGCGAGCAAAAACTGACAAACGTCCTGGCGCACTCCCACGCAGGCCATTGGCAAGGACCTCAAGACTAGGCGGTACCAGAAGGACGTGGACCAGGTCGCAGAAGAGCTCAAGCGCGTCCAGGCTGGCTTGACCCGGCTGCCAAAGACGGCTTCGACCGTGCAGGAGGCAGAAGCCGACGAGCTGCCAGGTGCGTGGAGCGCCCTACCCGTGCTAGAGCAGCGGGGGGCGAGGGCCGGCACAGTCAGCGTATATAGCGTATGTACTGACACTGCGCATCATCCGTTGACAGGCTCCGGCGAGCACCCCTGCATCGAGTGCTCTCGCCATTTCATCAGCGACGAAGCGCTCCAAGGGCACCGTAAGACAAAGATTCACCGCCGCAGGATGAAGCAGCTCAAGGACGAACCATACAGTCAAGCAGAGGCAGAGGCAGCAGCAGGACTCAAGACGGATAACAGGCGGAGAGATCCGAGCGGCGAGCTGGCGCGACCCGTGTCAGCGGCGGCTAAGGACCAGGAGATGGCCTGACCGGCCTCGCCCTGCCCCTGCTCAGCCCCCAGAATCACACATCAGGACCTGCTACGATGTTGTTGACACTCTTATCGGCCTCTGCGCGATGCATCAGCCTACCCTCGCAAAGGCTAGATCCCCTACAGATCGTGTCGTCCGTGTGCCCATCACCCCAGCCGACCCATCAAGATGGCATCTACAATTTCCCCTTGCGCAATCTCGCGTCTTGTTCCCGGAGCACTGCCGCTCGGAAGGCAAACCAATCCGTTCGCCCCCGCCAAGCTGACCGTCCTGCTACTGCGCTGACCGCCCGTCGACCTGGCAATCAAGTAAGGTGGCTTCGCAATGGCCTCAATTGCGACTCGGTGAAATTCAGGTCGCGGATCCAGGCGCATCGCACTGGTCGTCTGCACCTTGACCGTTGGCAAATGCCACTGCCCTTCCGGATACCCAGACAGCTTGCGCAGGCAAGGCAGGACGAAGAGATGGAACGTCACGAGCGCAGACGCCGGGTTGCCCGGCAGCGCGAAAACCTTGGTGCGCTCGGAGCGGCTCTTGTCGAGCGAGACCGTCGCGAACGTCGTCGGCTTGCCAGGCTTCATCGCCACGCGGCCAAAGTGGATGAGCCCACCCAGGTTGCGCTCGATGACGGGCTTGAGCAGGTCGCCCTCGCCCATGGACGTCCCGCCCGTTGTGACAATCACGTCTGCCCGCTCGCATCCAAGTCGCAGCGCACGCACTGTCGCCGCCTCGTCGTCCGGGACAATGCCCAGATCAACTACCTTGAAACCGTGAGACCGGAGAATGCCGTGCAGGGAGGGGCGATTCGAATCGTAGATCACGGGGAAATCCGAGTTCAGCGATGCGTTACTGGCGTGGAGGCTCGTGATCTCGTTGCCCGTAGACATGATGGCCACGACCGGTCGCCGATATACGTTCACCTGCGAATAGCATCAGGCATCTGTCTGAGCATGCTACGAAGCCCTCGTCATGATCAGCATTGATACACCTACCTCTCGTTTGCCCACAAAAGCTAGAGTGCCGACCTCGCCCCCAAACTCTGTGATGCGCATCCCCTTGTCGAGGACTCGGTCGCCCTTTCTGACATCGCTGCCTGGCATGCGCACGTTCTCTCCCTTTTCGACCTGCGCGAGGAGCTTGACCTCCTTCTCTTCCTTGCCTGTTGACCCGCTCGTCTCCGACACGAGCTCAGTGTCCTCGACCATGATGACCGCGTCTGAGCCCAACGGCAGGGGCGCACCCGTATTGATCCGGTAGATGTGGCCGGCGGGGAGTGCTGAGTCGAGGATGGATGCTCCAGCTGACGGATAAGGGTAGTTCACCGGCGTGAGAACCGGATACACGCCCGCTGGCGTCGACGACGCTGAGACGGCGTAGCCGTCGACATTGGTCGTCATCGTGCTGGGCAAGTCCTCGGGAGAGTACACGTCCTCCGCGAGTATCGAGCCAACGAGCTCTTCGTCCACGGATCTCCTCTCAACGCCCAGAGTCGATGTGTTGTCGAGTATCAACGCGTAGGCTTCTTCGAGCGAGATGATGGGATATTGCGATACGCGTAGCCGACCAGACGCTGTCGTAATCATAGCGTCAGCAGATAGGAGCTTCGGCGCATCAGGGGGAACTGCTCACCTCCTTGTGCTGGGTCCATCGATTGGAGAGTGCGGGGCTGAGGTGCATGGTGGCCGTGAGTGTGGGAATGGGAATGGGAGTGGCTGCAGGAGTGATGCTGCTGGTCCATGGTGCCCTTCCCTCGACTCGGCACGCCCATAGCGTTATGTACCTGCACACCAGACCCGCCGCTGGCCAGGTCAAGCGCATGAGGCAGGACGCCAAGCAGCGCCTCGAGGTTCTCCAGGGCTCCCTTGGGGCTCCCGGGTAGCGTGACGACGACCATTCCGTCCTTTGTGATGCCAGCTACGGGCCTACCCAGCGCGGCCATGGGCGTCTTGTCTAGCGACGCCCGGAGCATGAGGTGCTGCAGCCCAGTCGCCTCGCGCACAATTAGGGGCCGCACGGCTTCGGGCGTGACATCGCGCGGGGAGAAGCCTGTTCCTCCTGTTGTGATACATAGCCTGATGCGGCCCGAGGTAGACCAGCGTTCTAATGCGCCCTGAATGAGGCGGACATCGTCCGGCACGATGGTGCTTTCGGCAACCTCGAAAGATCGGGCATGCTCCGCGCTCTGAAGGAGAGCCTTCAATTGCGGGCCTGTCCGGTCTGTCGACGCGTCGTTGGAGGCGGTATCGCTGACTGCGGACGCGGTAGAGAAGTAGAGGGTGTCAAGGTTGTCCCGCACTGCGCGGATCGCGATCGTGTCCGACAACTTGTGGGCGCACCTGTCAGAATGGCAACGGGAAAGGGAGCTGCAGAAGAAATGCGCGGAGTACCAGGGATGAGCCAGACTCAAGTGATGGCGCCAATCCGAGCCTTACCTGGCATCGTGCCAAGTTGGCGAGCTTTGCGGGGAGAGGCAAAGGGGCCGGGGAGCTCAAGGCCGCAGAGCAAGAGGCAAGGTCGCACGTTTTCAAGATACACATCTGACATAATGACATGATGGAGGATATGTGCGAGTACAAGATATAGCGTTGCGCGCCCGTGACCAGGAACCCCGCCAGCTCTTGGAGTACTTTTGCCACAGCAACGGGTATCACGAGAGCTGCAACTGGCAGGTCAATGCTGGGTATACGTGACGGTGATGGTCACTGGCGTTGTTATCGTGAGATCGTGGCCCTTGCCGTTCCCGCTCTGTTGCGCTGCAAAAGTGGGCTCGAACCTGACTCTTTCGGGTGTCTTCTTCGGCCGATGCGGTTTGGGATGCTTGGGCTTCTTAGGCTTCTTCGGTTTCGGTGTATGTTTCGGCTCCTCGGCCGAAGTGTGGACAGGCGGTGTGTAAGATCTGGTAGAGCCACCCTCCGGTTGCTGCGATCCGCCTGACTGGGTCGTCGTAGCGCCGGAAGTCTGGCCGCTTGCGGACAGCCCTGCGCCGGTAAGTGTATTATCGTCAATGCTAGCAGTGGTCGTAGTGAAGCCACTGGGAGCAAGACCTGGCTTGTTGTATTCCACGATCGCTCCGCTCTCTTCCACAGCGTTATCGCCCAGTAATTTGGGGAGGTCGACCCTGAAGACCTTCTCCTTGACGGCGAGATCTGGAGAATCTCCGGGCTAAAGAAGTGCGTGCCGCTAGTCAGACATTGACAGTCTCGATGAAGCAGCAGAGAGGCACCCCACCTTAGTGCAGACTGGAGGCGGAACGCCCTCCTTCACGGCATCAGGGAAGCACAGGAAGGCACGACCATCTGCATTGTTGCCGTCTGCGGGCTGCGAGAGCGTTGAGGAGTGCGTCGAATTGATCACGTCAGACGAATAGGGAAGGGCATGATTCTGGACGCACCCACATTGACGCCATCTGCATAGCCGCAACTTCGTCAGTGAAATCTAGATGTTGGTGCACTCAGCTGCAGCGACTCACCACATCGCTTCAACGCCCCCTCGAGAACGCCCTCCTCCCAGCCCATGAAGAAGTCTGCAATCAAGCCAGGTATTCAGAAGAAGTGGCTGTGAGCACGATGTACAGGCCAAGACTGACCAGCATGCATGCCGAACTAGCGCGTACCACATCAAGTCAGCTATTGCCGCGGGGCGACGCACATGCTCTGCAGGTAGCTCGAAAGACTCACACCAGTGGCATCGCCGTTCGCCAGAACATATGGCTGACCGCCATGGTCTACCCCTTCTCCCCACGGCAGTGCTGGGTCGCTGTTGGTATAGTAGATCTCCAGGAAGATACGAGGGTATTTGATGGGATGGGTGGGCGGGCATTTGCCAGGCCCACCGTTCTCGCGTTCGAGCTCGCGGAAGTTCTCGAAATAGGCTGTGTGTGTTTTGTCTTTGTTCATGGGTTCGCCTGTGCCGCACTAGTGAAGAATGCAGGGCATCAGCATGCCTGTCTGAGATGCCGGAGCCCGCTCTACGCTACCCACTTGAGGGAAAGAGACCTGGGCTCTAGCGCCATTCTTACAAGGCTGCTTTGGGAAACCGCTGTCAAGCCGGCGATGCATCAGCGCTGTTCTCGGAAGTGCGGATTCTGCCTCGACATCATGTCAGACCCACTTGGTGATCTCGTTGGTGTCGATGCATTTCCAAGTGACAGCATATTGCGCTGGATTGTCGGGATTGAAGACTCTCGCAGCGGATGATCCTCCGATCATCCCGAAGTCCTTCGATATAGGCGCTATACGTTAGAAGCGAGTGTTTGCTGCGACTAAGCGCATCTACTCACCTTCGGGAAAGCGCTAAAGTCTTGTCCTGCTTCGAATTTGTAATCTACGGTAGTGAAGACAGTCAGCTTCGGTTGGCAGAGAAAGACGAGGCGCCAGACCTACAGATCTGGAAGGAAGGTGGAGGGGTAGCGATGAAGCCTCTCGTCTTGTGATGAAAAAAGAGGTGAGGAGCCCTGAGCGGTGCACTGCCGGCGTTAGCACGCCCTGCTCCTCACCATTCGCGAGGCAAAGTAACTCGCCAGTAGTTAGACTTGTCCTGAGGTACAGGGCACGAGCTACAGGTCGAGCTTTGTGTCTTTTTGTAGTTGAGGTCTCCAGTGAGTCCAGTCCCACCTGCAAAGACGTGGACATGGCCAGAGGGCTCGCCGAGGCTGTTCGGCGAGATGATAGGGTCAACCCGCTGGCCAGTCAGTGTTCCGCAGGGCAGGACGAAGAACGATTGTACAGCTGAGACGAGAAGTGCGGTGGGCGAATCAGTCTGACAGACACTTGCCTTCAATGACATGCGGTTGAACTCTCGGTGGTCACCTACTGCTGAAGGTCCAGCCTAGCAGCAAGTAGAGGGTTGAGTACAGCATTGAAAGGGAGCGGGTCATTGCCGCTGTACTGGTAGCCGGGGGGGTAGCGACCAGCGCTTGTGGCTGCAGACGGGATATAGTCTTCACGAGGAGCCGTGGAGCTGTGGAATGTTCAGTTTGACGAATCAGACAGGACAGGTGTGAGAGTATGCGGAGCAGAGCGCAGCGTGCGGCACCCGTTGACCTACATAGCGATATGCATCTCCGTCAGGCAGTACTGCCGACATCACAGCAGTACAAAGGGGACAGAAACGCTTGTAGGTGACCGGTCAGGCGCCGAGCACCTTGGTCGATGCCGGCGGAAAAGGCACGACCATGGGGAACGAGCCGTGAGTACAGCGCCCGGTTCAGCGGCTCGTGAGTAGTTGCAAGGGAACACCCCATGAGCAGAGCGTCCTGATATTGCATTCACCCTCTCTACACGCCTACCCGCCACTTCTGCCAATTGCGCGAACGGCAGCGCTGCCCTCGACTCCTGGTAGAGGCGTTGCGTCGCTCCGTGTTGGTGCCGCCAAAAAGTCGGCTGCCACGAGCCAGGAAAGGTACTTGCCCATGAGTGCGTTGTCTACTGGCACCCTGTCCCTCTCCTGTGCAGCTTGCAGGAGAGCGACAGTATTACTATCATCCAGTTCAGGCGACTTGGTCGATGTTGGCAGATCGTCCAGCACAAAGTGGAGTAAGGGGAAGAGGGCATTGTCGCCTACGCTCATGACGTGCTGTTCGAGCTTTGTACGCCAGATCAGATACTCCGCCTGTTGTACCTCGTAGCCGTACTTGGGCAGAGCTGCCAGAATGTCGTTGAAGCGGACATTGGGGCGGGCAGTGACCTGGAATACCTTCAGGTTGTCGGCATCCGAGCGAAGCAGGGATAGTGACGATATCCGCGCGACGTGGTCGACGGGACTGAGGTTGATAGTGTTGTGAATGTCGGGAGTGAGGCCGAGCTGAATGCACCCCTTGACCAGTCGCCAAACAAAGTCGTCTGTATTGGTGACAGCTGAGGTAGAATCGCCGACAATGTAGGACGGTCGGACGATGCTGGTCCGCAAACCTCTCCTGCCGGCTTCCATCAGGATGCGCTCGGCGACCCATTTAGACTGGCCATATCCTGTCCCGATGCCGGAAGAGGATGCTTCCAGATCGTCCGTCTCTGGCACACCCCGCCCGCCCTTGGCAAGCATGGCCTCGGATAGGTTGATATAGTGGTTTGGTGTCTCGAAAACGGCTGTCGTCGAGATAAAGGTAATTGCCTTGGCTTGATGCAGTTGCGAGAGCGCCATGACGTCGAGCGTAGCCGTGACGTTGGCAGACTTGAGCTTGCTATATGGATAGACCCAGTGCACTACGGCGCCGTTGTGCAGGATGGCATGAGCCTCGCGCCCGACACGTTCCCAGTCTGCGTCCTCCATTCCCAGCCGGTTCATTGCCAAGTCTCCAAGCACGACCTCGAGGCGTCCGCTGGTAACCCAGTCATTTGACCAGACCCCTCGGGCTTCGCAGCCGTCTCTCAAGCGCGCAAGAGCCACATCGACGCTCTTGGCGCGAACATGGCAGATGACCTTGCTGACCTGAGCTGCTCGCGCCAGGAGGTCGCGCAGGATGAAGGCCCCAAGGAAGCCAGTCGCGCCGGTCAGGAAGACGGTGCTGGGACCGCTGACTGGAGCAGGAGACGAGAAGGTAGCGGGCAGACTTGCAATGAGACGCTTGGAGTCTCCAGCGTAGTCGTTCGCCGCATCATTCGCTGGTATTGCTGGGCCGACGTCGCCCTCCGATCCGGGTGGTACGAGGCTTCCATTTGTCGAAGGGACCGTCTTGCCGGATGCGCCTCCTGCAAGCCCAAAGTCACTGCCTGCAAGCTCATCGACAGCCTTAGCGAGACCCGCGATAGTGGGCTGCGCAAAGATGAGATTGAGGGGTGCTGCCGTTACGAGGACCTTGCGAATCTCGAAAATCAGGCGTGTGGCTAGGATGGAATGGCCGCCCAGGTCGAAGAAAGACTCGTCAAGTGGCATGGGGCTGGGCGGCGTTGGAAGCAAGCGAGCCCAGATCTCCGCAATCGTTCGCTCAGTCGGAGTCTGTTCCCTGGAGGACAATCCCTTGGATCTCGTCTTACTGGACGAAGCCGCAGACGCAGCGGCAACGGCAGCTTGCACCGTGTCTGGGAAAGGCAGCGCCGGCTTGTCGATCTTGCCGTTGGGATTGAGCGGCATCTTGCGCAGAGGCACGAATACTGAACAAAGAGATAGTGGCGGATGCGTCAGTCACAGCTGCCAGATCTCGCTCACGGAGAGAGGCACTAACACGTCGGGATGCTGTAGCTCGGCAGCTTGGTCTTCAGGTACTCTCTAATCGCCTTGATAAGCTTCCTGTAGCGCTTCATACCGCGAATGGCCTCCTCCGTTTTGCCCTTTACTTCCGAGCCATCATTCGCCTCGTCCTCGCTAATGAGCTGGTCTAGCTCGCTCCCCTCGAGCGGAACAAAGTAGCTGACGAGCACCTTCTCCTCATCCTTGTCCCTTCGCACGAGCGTGACGTTCTCCCGGACTAGCGGGTGCCGTGACAGATGCGTGTCGATCTCGCCGAGCTCAATCCTGAACCCGCGAATCTTGATCTGGTCATCTGCGCGGCCCGTGCACTCGACCACGCCGTCCGGGTTGTACCGACCGAGATCGCCGGAGCGGTACATGCGGTCTCGCACGCCCTTCCAGTGCTTGGCTTCGGGGCCGTTCCGCTCGTTGATGGTGTCTTGCCACTGGACATCTGCCGTAAACCAGTTTGGCAGGAACTTCTCGGCAGTCGCATCAGGCAGCTGCAGGTACCCTTCGGCGAGACCGCCGGAGCGCACGTAGATCTCGCCCATCTCTCCCACACCGCAGACAGCATTTCTGTCGAAGCGATTCACTACGATGAGCTGGACATTGATCATGCCCTGTCCTGCGGGCATGATATCCTTTCGCGTCGCCAGGAAGGTCGGATCCGAGTTAATGGACGGGATGGGGAAGTACGAGACGGCCCGCTGCGTTTCCGTGGTCCCAAACATGTTGATGATGCGCACGTTGCCAGCCAGCGCTTGCAGGCGAGAGCAGTCCCGCTTGGTGAGGATGTCACCCACAAAGAAGGCGTTGCGGAGCGTGGGGATCTGCCGCGTGGCGTTAGCAGAGAGGAGCTGACCCATAGCCGGAGTCAGGTGGGTGACTGTGATTTCCGAGTCGGCAATCCACTCGGCTAGCCGGCCGGGCGTTGCGATGTCGTCTGCAGTCGGTATGTGCAGCTGTGCACCAAGGAAGAGCGGAGTGAAGATGTCGCGCTGAATGGGATCATGCGCAATACCGGAGAGCATGGTGAACCTCTCCTTCTCCGTCATCTCGAAGCGTTGACTCATCCAGGGGAAGAAGTGGGTGAGGGAGAAGTGGCGCCCCCGTACTCCCTTTGGAATGCCGGTAGAACCGGACGTGAAGGACAGCGTGCCAACAGAATCCGGTCCGAGCACGACGCCAGTCGGCGTGTCCCTCTTGGCCAGATAAGGAGCCAGCATGTCTTCGGACGATGCGTCCGCGGATGATCCGACAAGCGTCCCGTCGTCGAGCAGCTGAAGGGCGGGAATCTCGACCTTGATGGACAGTTCGTTCGAGACATACTGCCGGACGGCTGGGAGCAGAGAGCCTGCTCGAGCCAGAATGACCAGAGCGCGCGGCTGCGCGACCTGAAGGTAGATCTGCTGCCGAGCGGGAGGGTACGCCGGGTCTGAGCGGGACACAAGTCAGTGTCAGTCAGGCCCGCCTATGCGGCGCAAAAGTGCTGTCATGCGACGTTCCACTCACCAATGACGCTGAAGGTGGCTCCTGCTTTCTGTATACCTAGAACTGCGATGACGAGATCGACGTTCCTAGTCGAGTAGACGGTAATGACATCCTCCCGTTCCACACCCTTGTCGAGCAAAGCATGTGCAAGCTGATTGCTCGCCTGCTCAATCTGCCTGTAGGTGAACGTCCTCCGGCGCGTCTCGTCGATGCTCTCGACGATGCAGGTCCTGTCTGGGTGGGCCTGTGCGTTCCTCGAGAAGATGTCGGTGATGGCCCCGCGGAAACCGTTGAACTCGAGGTCTGCTCTCGGGTCGGGGAGGACTGCGCGCTGCGTGGCCGTGATGAGGCTGATGCTGCCGATAGGCGACAGAGGCTTGCTCGCTACGGTCGAGAGGATGAGTATGAGTTGTTCCAGGACCTGTGTGATGCGCGCGTGGGAGAAGAGGAGCGAGTTGTAGTGCAGCCGGAGCGAGAGGTGGGGTGCCAGGCTCGAGCGCGAGTGCGCAACGGGCGCTGTGGGCGTTGCGGGTGCCGAGGTGCGCGCGTCGCCGGTGACAATGTACAGCGTCATGTCAGACGTGCTGCTCGTCTGCTCCATGAAGCTCCTCTCTGTCCTGTCGCGGTCGTTGTCGTCGAATATCCGGACGCGGAACAGCGGGCCTGTCCCTTCTTCCCTTCCCAAGCTGCGCACGAGGTCCTCGTAGGGCACCGTGTCCTCCTCTGCCTCCTTCTCGAGGAACTGAATCCTCCGGACGAGCTCCCAGAACGAGTCGCTTGGGTTGACCTTTATGCGGAGGAGCAGGGGTTCGCCTGCGGTCGAGCTGAGCGCCGAGGTCGCGACGAGCAGGTCAGAGTCGCCCGAGAATCGGTGGAGGAGGACGACAAATGCCGAGAGGAGGAGGTGAAAGTACGTTGCTGGTTCGAGAGGCTCTCCCGCGCCGCTGGCATCCTCCCCGCTCCCGTCCTCCGAGTCATCGTACAGGGCCAAGCGGGCGAGGGCGAGCGAGAGGCGGTCCGGCAGAGCGGCCGACTGCGTTGCCTCGACCGTCTTGTATGCGTCGCTTGGGCGTGGGTAGTCTGTAGGCAGGGCGAGCGAGGGGAGATCGCTGAGGCGCGACTTCCACCTGGCCAGCTTTGTCTCGAGCGAGCTGGCCATGCTGGGCGCCAAAGTTGTCTGATGCGGTACCGGCGTTGCCAGGTGCAGCCCTGAGCTCGTATATGCGAGGCAGCGAGGGGCTGATGGAGTGCTCTACGCAATCCTGTACTTGGAAGCAGCTGCGTTGAGTTGTGCAGAGGGGGAAAAAGAAGGAGGAGGAGAGCGGCGAAGACGCGGACGGGGACGGGTGTGACGGAGGAGGTCGAGCCAGGGGAACGGCAGCGGCCAGCAGCACTTGCAGTACTCGCCGCCTCTTCAGCTCCGGACATCAGCACAACACCAGTACAAGCAGCAGCAGCAGCAATGGTGAGCATGGCAATGTCTGATCTGAAGAAGGCACCTGCTGAGTCCCGCATCATCCAGTCCAAAGCGTCCCTCGCCCTCGTCCCCTCGACAGCCGCCTCGACATCGTCAGGCGCAGGCATCAGCCACGTCCAGGACACGAGCAAGCTCAATGCGCAAGGTCTGCACGACACCCTGACATACGGGCCGTACTCTGTCTCGGCGCAGGTCGCGCCGCAGCACCCGCTCGAGCACCGTCTGACCCAGGTCCGTGGTGGCTGTGGACATCGCCCCAGCTTGCGTCACCTTCGCGTGCAGCTGGCTGTGGACTGACGGACGGGTGCTCCCCCTGCCCTGCTATGATCATGCACAGTGGAAGGAGACGCAGGACAACCTCAAGTTCACAATGCAGCGGCAGCTCTATGGGGTACACATGCCCGTCCGGCAGCTGATGGAGCGGAGTCTGGTCGGCCAGGTGAGCGGCCACCTCGTCTCTGATCCGACGACATGGCCAGGTACCGGTACAGTCATTCCGACTGATCATCTCTTTGCTCTGTGCTGCATCACGATCCAGTCACCACACATGCCCGCACGAGGCATCATGAACAACCTCCATCACGACATCCTCACGGGGAACGACGAGCTGCTCGAGACTAGGGACCTCTTCCTCGGAGGTGGGTGCTCTTGATTGAGGTGTAAATCTGTGAGGGCCGCTCAACCGTCTGACGAGACACTCTTCGTCTCTACCCGCACACAGACGAGCAGCCGCTCCCGCTCGACATCCACCGAGAGATGGAACGCAAGCTCCGGATGTAGATGCGTTCACGCATAGACAGCCAAGGGTGCCCGCTCCTGAAGAGCGGGGCCAGCATGTAGCAGCATGGGGTACTACTGGTCATCGTCGTTCAAGCAACATCTGTTGTAGCAGTTCCGTCTCTGCAATGCCGTTTCCGAGTGTGCAGGGCACTTTACGCTGACAATGTCGATGCTGCCCGTGAGGGGCTATCGGCCCCCGCTTTTGACGGCATTCTTTGCTTCACACCACCGTAGGCTGCCCACTTTACAACAGTCGCATACTGCTGTTGCCCCTCCATCAGTCAGCGTCGCTCACGCGTCTGGCCTCGCTAGCACTCTGCCTGCGTCGTGCTATCGTACTACTACTCGAGTACGACTGTGTCTGACTTCAGAGCTGCCTCGGTCATCGGCGACGGCTGGAGCTCGGTCACGAAAGGCAGCCAGCGCCATCGCCGAGCATCCAGGCAAGGCAGGCGGGCGGACGGTGACAGCAATCATCGCATCGGCGCGGGGGCCACGCAGGACGCGCAAGCACATCGGCAGCATAGAGAAGAGAAATTATTCGCATCGCAGCAGATCGTAGGGAAAGCAGAAGACGGGTCTACACGGCCCAGGCTTGAGAGACCCCCCTTCTCACAGCTCGAACAGCCCCGGCTCCGGCGGTCTAACAGAGGCACTTCCGCGACGAGACTCCCGCCCAGATCAACAACAAATCGTGAGTGACACATCGTCGCTATTGCTCCCTATAGCAGCACCGAGCAACAGGCAAAGAAGTCCGGACTCGGAGGCTGACTCAACCCTACCGCACGTGCATCGGGACCCCATCCCCGGCCTGATCTATATGGCAGGAGCAGGCAGCAATGGAGTACTTTGGCACACCTGGCATCTCTGTGCACAACCGCTGGAGTCCAGCCGGTCCTCAGCCCGCTCCCGTTATTGCAACTCAGCCCTCAACATCGGAAGCCTCGACCGGGCTTGACGGGTACTCCGCCTTCTTCCAGCAGCAGCAGCAGCAGCAGCAGCAGACATCCGGGCAGGACGGACTCGACGTTACTGACTCCAGCTCGATGCCCGGCCACGTAAGCGCAGCAAACATCGCAAAGGCCAGGCAGGACAGCGGAGGAGCAGTGAACAAGGGCATCCCGGTAGCCACGACATCCAAGAAGCGCAAGGAAGGGCCCACCTTGTCCAGGAACCAGGCCTGCCGCACCTGCAGGAGCAGAAAGGTGCGTGCTGGTCTGTCAACCTTGAGGCAGCGCCAGACCGCCTGCTGACGGGATCCCTCTCATCTGTCCTGCCTACTCCTCGCGGACTTGCGAATGCGCGAACAGGTCCGATGCGATGCCGTCAAGCCAGGATGTGGTGCATGCTGCAAGAGCGCGACCGTACAAGGCAAGGATGCGAGCGCCATCGTGTGCGAGTATGACAATGAGACCGATAGCGGCACAGGCAGCGCCGAGCCTCCAACTGCGGCCAAGAGCAGCCGACCGGGAGGACCGTCGTCAGCCCGCCCACAGCAGACAGCGAAGAAGCAGCGCACCACCGACAGGCGGTCGCCTACGTCCTCCTCGCGCTCGAGGTCGCGCTCGAGGTCGCGCTCGCCCGCACAGGGTGACCGAGTCGGTGAGCTCGAGAGGCAGATTGCTGCTCTGGAGAACCAGATCCGCAAGAACAACCAGGCGTCCTCAGGGCTACCTGGATCACAGTTCTACAGCTCAAACGGGCAGAACCCGGACTCTGGCCTGGGAGGAAGCGATGCCTACAGAAGGGAATCAGATCCGACCAGCCTCTTTGGCACCATACCACCGCCGCTGAATTACCGACTGCCGGAGGTGAACCAGTCTTCGATCCATTCCTACACCTCCTTTGCCGGCGCAGCGGGGAACAGCCTTGATAGAACCGGCTCTGCCGGTTTCAGCGGCGCGCGCGACCAGTCTTTGCCTCTCAACCAGCGCGGGGGTCAGTCCGGGTTGGGTGCTCACCAGCACGTCATCCGCGACTCATCTCTGCCCGGCGGCATCACTGTAGGGTCCATCTTTGGCAACGCAGACGACCATCCGGCTGTGATTCAGTCCAAGCAGGACGGGGCCGCGCAGGCCATCCTCGCTGCCAACAACATGCCCAGATCAGGGCTGTCTCTCAACACAAACAGCAGATCGTCGATCAGACAGATCAATGAGACGGGCTATGTCTCATCAACGGAGGCCAACCAAGCGGCATCTTCAACGGGACATCAAAGCCGGCCAAGCTCTGCTCCTGCGGCCCCGGACGAATCGCCGGTAATCGAGATTCCCCGAGATCAATTCAGACATCAGGATATGCGGAGTCAGGGCGGGGTTTTCGACACCCGAAATGTGGCCTCGCAACCCCCATCGCCCTCGGCAGAGACAGCAGACTCGCCTGGCTATTTTTCGCTCTTTTGGCCGAACTGGCCGGCAGGCCTCCCGCCCCTACGGTTACTCTTCAAGCTCTGCGAAGTCTACTTCAGCAAGAATTTCGTAGCGTACCCGCTGCTCAACAAGGCCAGATTCATGGCCAATCTCTCTCTCCCGCCCAACCACCGGGATTTTCCCCACGTGGCCCTGATTCATGCCGTATTGTCTGTGGCGACCAAGTTCACAGGAAAGGACGGTACGCAAAGGCAGTTGATCGATGTTGTCCTTGCGTTGCTGACACATGTCGCCGTTCCCTGCCGTGCTCTTTCCTCCTTCTATCTTCTAGCATTGGGCCTGGACCGCGAGCTGTACTGGCGCTCCGAGCCGAGCCCGACAGACTACCATGCGGCGTGCGCGAGACAGCACATTGACGGCGCTATGGTTCGGGGGGACAAGCTGTTTTCCGTCGCACAAGCCATCATCTTGAGCTGCTTCTACAGTTATACTGCCGCGGTGAGGCCCCTTTTTCCTCGCAATCAGGCATATTGCTGGCCCCGCCTTGACGACTTGGACCCTGTGCTTTAGCGCTTCGTCGAGGTCTGGCTGATGTGCGGGCTCGCGACGCGCATCTGCTCGCCTCTCGGCCTCAACCACCTCGAAGGACTGATAGATGCCATCTCGAGCGGCATCTATGATAACATTTCCAGTGAGGCATTCTTTCGGAAGCCTGACAAGTTCTCTGGGAGGGGACCTCAGACCGAGGAGGAGAAGCAAGAGTAGTGAGCAGCTGCGTGCCTTGCCGTCCTCTGACCGCGAATGAGCCAGCTGACGCGCGTACACGATGCAGCGCCCACGTATTCTGGCATGCGTTTATGTGCGACCGCATCGCAGCGGCTTGCACAGGATGGGCGCTCTCGCTCGCCGAGGAGGAGATCTCGACACTTCTGCCAAAGCCCACAGTCCAGCCAGGCCCCGTGCAGCAGATTACTCCGCAAGAGATGGAGCAGCTATCTCTCTCGTCAGCAACCTTCTTCACATCCAACTCACTGCCCCTTGTCGATGCGACCAACCTGCAGTACAAGAGTGTGGTTCTCCTTGGACGAGTCTGCTCCTTCCTGCGCAGCGCAGCATGGCCTGTCGGGTCTGACATTGTGAGGACTGCGCGTTTCATGCATCGAGGCGGAAAGCCCAGTCTTGCGGATGTGGCTAGCTCGTAAGTCGTTTCGCTGCTGGCAGTGCCTCTGCTTGCTTGCGCGAAGCGATCTTCCGCTGACTCATGTGGACATCTATAGCCCCGAATTCAAGCGCCTTGACGCTCTTATCGTCGCCTTTCGGATGAGCTTCCCGAAGGAATACAAGAATATCCTCGGCAAGGACAACAATGGGACAGAGATAACCCTCATTTCCGCGCACGTCATTCCGCACGCATCGACCATCCTCCTGCACGAGGCCTTCTGCACTCGGGCCGAAGACGTGTCGATGCAGAGGTGTCTGACATCGGCTCGAGCCATTCTTGGCATCATATACCTCCTGTGGGACACGAACAAGGATATCGCTCTGCTTCAGCCATTCATCTGCTTCTGCTACGCTGTGGCGGGACGTAAGTGGCCTTCTGGGAGCCGGGTCAGCCTCCGCAGTCCTGTCCGGACGGCTGAAATTCCATGCACTCTTGTCGGTTCGCAGGAACGCTCATTCGGGACCTTGCCTTCAAGCAGGAGGCAGAAGACGAGACGGGCGCGGCCTGTTTGATGCAGGAAATCAACGTCATCATCTCGGCCTTGACGGAGTTTGCGGACCGCAGCCCCCTCGCGGGCGTCATTGCGAACTCTCTGCGTTCACTGCTAGCGGACCCTTCGACCTGCCATCCCCGTCGAAACGGAGCTGGGTCGCTCCTCGGCCCGCCCGACGATGGCTCTGTCGTTGACATGTGCGAATGGGACGCTCGCATCGCGGCAGGTAAGTTGAGCTCTGCAAGTGCCACCTCGGTCTCTTCTGGCCAAACACCCAGCACTGGCAGCGAGGCCGTTACGGGCCAGAATGCGCCCATGTCGGCTCTCCTGCGGGAGAATGATCTCGGCGGCGCCTTCACACCCAGTTTCTCTGGCCTGCTTTGGGAGCTCGAGCAACCGGGCTTTGAACTGCCATCCATGGGAGGAAACGTGAATTACAAGAACATGGAGCTAGACCTCCGCTCTGTACTGGGTCCGAGCTTTGATCAGTTGATGGGCCAGTAGTCAATGCTTGCAGGCATCATGCGAAGGCGTCCCCTGTAGTATCGATGTATCTGATCTCTGCAAGAATGCTATGCTTCTGATCCTCTACGTGCTCGTCGTTGACAGCGCCTCGAATGCATGTGCACTAATGCCTATAGATCGCCTTGCGCGCTTTGTGACGTGCAGGCTACTCCATCGCTTCCTTCACGGCAGAAGTCTGCAGGATCCACGCGTGCTGCGGCGAGGAAGGACAGGCATGCCAGACCGTCATCAGCAGAATGTCCTGCTCATGTCCTGAAACCAGCAGAGGCGATGGGTCGGTACCTCACCTTTGGTTCTACGTAGAGCGCGTCTGCCTCGACCAGGACTTTACCATCGAGTGTCTCGATCGTCCCAGTCGCCCATGCTTTCCGTCCTTTTACTTCTGTGCAGCGCGTCCGCACCACGAGGAATTGGTCTGCTTCTGTCGGCACCTTGTAGCGCACATTCAGGTACGCCGTCATTCCCACGCGATTTGGGAGCGAGTAGAAGGCCTAGCGAGAGCAAGCACCGAGGATCGGAGCAGTAACACATCAACGTGGGCGCAAGCCGTGCGGTTTGGCTTAGCAGATGGATAACCCACGGGTCTTGCTATGGCTTCATCCAAGATGGTCGCCAGAAGACCGCCGTGAACAATGCCGTTATGGCCGCACATGCTCTCGCCTGTCGAGGACCGGGCATTTTAGAAAGGAGGGAAACATTCAGCTTTGCCCGACCCTTACATAACGAACATGTCGCCGCACCAACGTGCATAATGCCAATGCACTCCTTGTCGTCTAGCGAGCTGAAGACTAGAGGCGTGACTGCAAACATGCCCGGCCCTCGGAGCGAGTACTGCGTGAGCGAGTGCTTCTTCTTATCCAGACTCAATCTGGAGTACGGCCGAGTCTCCTTGTAGCGCCTCGGCTTGCTCGTCCGGTCTTGCGACAAGCTGGTGGCATTTGGGCTTGTGGGCGGTGCCGTTTCGAGCGTCTGAGCACGGAGCTCTTGGACAAGTGGGAGGTTTTGCAGCTGCGCCTCTATCCGCGCAGTGTATGCGCGTCCTTCCTCGGACTCTGCGCTCGGAGCGCCCGCCACGGGTGTAGGGAAGAGGAGGCGGTACAGTGAAGGCGGGAAGGCCAGCGCAAGACCGTAGCCTGCAACGCCTATGGCGAGCGCTGCGGCGAGCGAGACACGCCGGCGCTGTTGCAGCGGCTGCGTCTGCTGCGCGTTGCCCGAAGCGACTGGCCGGCTCGGAGGCTGGAGGGTGCATGTTGCCGACGACGTCGCGAAGCCGCGCGCCTTTGCAATAGACGGCAGAGATGCTGGCCGAGTCGCGTACTGCTGCTGCTGCCAGTGCAAGCAGCGCAAAATCGCACGCGAACCTCGGATTGAAGACACCATCTCTTATGGAACTGACGGAACGGAGCGGAGCAGACCCGACTCGACATCTTGTCCGCGGCATCAGGTTCTTGACCGTCACATCATGTCTTCCAGCGCGCCGTCCTTCGCATCGCTCAAGGAGAAGCGCAAAGGCACAGGGACTCGCAACCCTGCCGCATCTGTTCCGAGCAAGAATGGAGAAGAGACGCCTGGAAGCTCGCTGTCGAGACATGCCGACTCGGACGCTCGCCAGGTGCAGGACCTCTACCCCGAGCTGGACCTGGCAGTCATGGAAGTGCGCACAAGCAAGACGGCTGGACGCTCTCTCTTCGCGATGCGGGCTGTACCGCCTGGTACAGTTCTCCTGCGTGTGCGACCTCACCTAGCCATTCTCGACAAGTCGCATCTCTCCATCCTCTGTTCCAATTGCATGCTCGACAAGCCTGAGATGCAAGAACCTCTAAGACGGTGCTCGGCATGCAAAGCGGTGTATTACTGCTCCGTGGTGAGCGGGTGCCGGCCTTGTCTGACCATTGCCATCTTGGCAGCTGATATCGACTGCCTCCATATACCCCTTGAAGACCTGCCAACGCGCCGACTGGGTTCCTGATCGCCACAAACTCGAGTGCCAGCGTCTACAAGACTGGGCGAGACTCGTTAAGGCCGCCGGACGGCCATCGCACGAGCAGGTCCCCGACAGTCCAGTGCGAGCGCTGGGCCGCTTGCTCCTCCTCAAAGCCCAGCGAGGCGAACAGGTAGGTCCTAAGGAGCGCAGATGTCATATGTTAACGTGACTGAGCATCACACACCGCGATTGCTCTTCCTCCAGTGGTGGCAGCAGGTCATCGAGATGGCAGAAAGTCCGGCAAACAAGGAGGAGGCCATGCTGGCGGTGGGTGAGGCGAACCTCGAGCCGGAGCTCAACCGCAAAGAGGACAGGGGATCCCTCGCTCTTGCTGTTACGCAATACCTGGTTGGACCAGCTGCCGTCAACTCGCTCTTCCCGGGCATGGATGCCAAGCAAATCACCCGGACGCTCTTGTCTCTGGTCGACCAATTCGGCGTCAACTCCTTTTCGCTGACCCTGCCAGATCTCTCCAATATCGGCGTGGCGATATGCCCTACTGTCGCGCTCATCAATCACTCATGTCAACCCAATTGCACCGTTGTCTTCCCGGATGGGCCATCTGGCGACATGCAGGTAGTCGCGTTCAAGGGCATTGGAAAGGGCGAGGAGGTGCGTAGGCTTTTGCATCACTTGCCTTTAACGTCGCTCGCATGTTTCAGATTGACTAGATGCTTGCGTCACGGTGGACAGATCCTATCCTCCTACGTGGATATTACTACGACGCGCTCGCAACGGCAAGCAGACCTCGTACAACAATACGGCTTCATGTGCCACTGCCCCACCTGCATGGCAGAGAGCGATACCAACAACGTCACTCCGCGCCAATCGCTCCGTTGCCTTCGAGACGCTTGCGGCGGACTAGCACGGCTGCCCAGTGAGTGCATGCAGACGTGCTCGAAGATGGGCCCGCGGCTAACTCCCCCGGGCGTAGACTGCGAATTCGAAAGCGGTTCAGTCGAGGTCGTGTGCAATACCTGCCAAGCGAAGCGACCAATAGCGATAGACCGCGAAAATCAAGAGAAGCTGGGTCTGAAGTGGGCAATGCAGCAAGCCAAGGTCTTCTCGGACATCAAGGAGCCGGCCGGCTTTGCAGCGCTCTGTGAGTGTTTGCGTGCCGCGTTGCGAGAACGTGCACCTTGCTGACAGTGCACCATGTGGCATTCATTCTCCTGTCACAGCTTCAGCCAAGCTTGCAACATTCGAAGTGCTTCTGTACCAGCTCAAGCATGTGCATCGCATGCACCCGGCTTCGCAGCCGCTGCTCAGCCTCAACCAGGCTGCCTTGCAGAGCACTCTGGCCAACGATGCTAGTCCTCTGATTTCGAATTACGCATCGAATCGATATGGCAGGGCTGCAGCGCTGTGCCGCGAGGTCGTCGAGGGCTTTGAGCGCATCTTCGAGTACGGCCATCCCGTCCGGGCCATCCAGCAGGCGGTCCTTGCGCGCCTGATGAGCATTGCGGCAGACGGAGGCGAAGTCAAGGATGACCTTGTCTTGCTGCTAGCGTACGAGCAGCTCAAGAAGGCACGCGGAGAGATGGAGCTCGCTTTTGGGAGGAAGGGGATGCTGCTGGAGCAGCTAGGGCAGAACATGCGGGACCTCGAGAGGGATCTCGAGCTCCGCCGGCGGGTGCGCAACGAGTTGTAGGGACCGAGATCATCGACATGGGTGTGGCGATACCGTAGCTGGCTGTTCGCAACTGAAAGAGGCAGGGACAGCCTGCATGACTCCAGCTGGTGGCAATGCAACCCCACCCCGACTTGCACGCGCGGGGGACGTTGCGTGCGAATGAATGCGTAGAAGCGAGAGCAATTACAGGGCCTACGTCCATGACTCGTGCATCGAATGTTGTTGCATGACTTCGACACGCGGGTTCCCCTCCGCAGCGGGCCTGAGTCGCGGTCGATCACCCGAACCCGAGGGCAGGATTTCCGGCTTCCTCAGTTTTTGCAGAGGCCTGGCAGACAGCTCTCGCCTCTGCTCTCTGGCCCCGACCCTCGACACCGTCAACACACGCTCTCACACATCAAATCAGTACTGTCAGAATGGTTAGTATACAAGTATGCATCAAGAAGTCTCGCCCGTCAAGCCGTTCCTCCCGTCGAGAGCCCTGCTCCGCCTGACCGCACCCAGCGCCCCCGACCCTGAAATCCTCGATTCCTGCAAACCCCTCGAGACACCCGCAGCGTTCGACCACCACTCGCCTGCTCGACGACGATGCCAACGACGGCATACACACGCTCGGCGTCCTACACAGGTCGCCTGTGTGAATCTACCAAAGGGTTAAGACCCTGATCGCTGCCATCGTCAGCCGCTGTAGCTCCCCGACGCCCAAGTCTTGTGGTCATGCGCCCGGCATCGCAACGACAGAGCACAGGGTGATACCTGTCTGCTCTAGCGTGAATCTTTAGCAAGAACACAGACTTGGAGCGCAGGAGCTGCGACCAGCGCAGATGGGCGAGATGATGGGTCACCGGCTGTGTGGCAGCGATGCTGTCTCCGCTCTTCTCCTGCCTCCGCTCAGCCTCTGAGGCGAGCAAGACAGCAAGGGAGTGGTACAGCATGCAGCAGCCACCAGTCTATTTAGAGCTTCAAGAAGTGATAGAGACACCCTCGTCGTCGTCGTCAGGCGATGGACGGACGGGCTGTGGGCTTGAGGGAGCGGGATCGAGGATGGACGGACGGGTGCGACCGGTGTGGAGGCAAAAGGGGTCGATACAGGGACGGCTGGGCGAGACTCGAGGTGTCTCAACACACAGTCTTTCGCTTTGCCGATTCCTGACCTCGCTTGTCTCTTCCCTTCCTCGCCCTGCTCTGAATATCGCCGACTTCCTCCCATCATCCGCAACCTTGCCTCTATCTGCTCCATGACTCCCTTTCTTTCGCTATTGCCACTACTGCAATACATCCCAGGCCCCCGCTGCTGCCGCCAAGAAGTCCACCGGCAAGAAGGTTGCCAACGCTCCTCTCGGCAAGAAGACCTCTTCGAAGAAGACCACCAACCCGCTCTTCGAGAAGACCCCCAAGAACTTCGGCATTGGTGCGCATTGCGCCTGTTTTGTCATACAGGCGGTCGCGGCCGCTGACAATGAATATCCTGCACATCTCTGCAGGCCAGCACATCCAGCCGACCCGTGACCTTACCCGCTTTGTCAAGTGGCCCGAGTACATCCAGCTGCAGAGGAAGAAGGTTGTCCTCAACCAGCGCCTGAAGGTCCCCCCTGCGCTTGCCCAGTTCGGCCACACCCTCGACAAGAACACGGCGACCCAGCTCTTCCGCCTCCTCAACAAGTACCGCCCGGAGACGAGGCAGGAGAAGAAGGCACGTCTCGATAAGGAGGCACAGGCCATCGCTGCCAACGACGGCAAGAAGCCCGCTGCCGGCAAGGATGACAAGAAGCCCCTTTTCGTCAAGATGGGTCTCAACCACTGTGTCGCCCTGATTGAGGTGTGTTCGCTCGATTAATATGGGCGACTGCGCACGTGGGCCAGTCGCTGATCTGGTCTTTTATCCGCAACACAGGCCAAGAAGGCCAACCTCGTCATCATTGCCGATGACGTTGACCCCATCGAGCTCGTCGTCTTCATCCCTGCCCTCTGCCGCAAGATGGGCATCCCGTACGTCATTGTCAAGAACAAGGCACGTCTCGGGACAGTGGTCCACAAGAAGAAGGCCGCCATCCTCACCCTCCAGGATGTCCGATCCGAGGACAACGCCGAGCTCGCCAAGCTCGTCTCCGCCGCGAAGGCCAACTTCACCGACAAGTACGAGTCTGCCCGCCGCGAGTGGGGTGGTGGAAAGCGAGGCAACAAGTCGGCTTCGATGATGGCTCGCCGAGCCAAGTCAGCGGGTGCGTTGCTCTTGTTGCGCCGTTGTTATCGTCTTTGCGGTGGTTTGGACGTCCTTGCTAAATTTTTGCCACCCGCCACCGACTTCTCTTCTCCAGGCACCACCGTTGCCGACCTCGAGCGATCGTAGAGTGCATATTGCGCTCTGCCTTCTCACTTTGCCATCTCGTCGTTCTCGCGTTCGCTAGCGTTGTAGTGCTCGATTGGCCGGTCGGGCAGGCTGCCAGTCCGTCGGGCCTCTCCGCACGCTGTACCCCACACTGCCAATATCAGAAGCCTGCCTACATCCTGCTACGCGTGCAATGGGATTGACTTTTGGTATTTTGCAAGACTCGTGCGCGCTTGCCCATCTGTGCCTTTGCCCTCGAAAGACCGATGAGTGCTGTTGACGCATCTTACAGAAAGGCTTGCACGGCGGAGGATCGATTGCGGAATGCTGGTGTACCTTTCTTGTATCGCTTGCTCCTACTACGACGCTCTAGTCATACACGTGTCTTCAGAATTGTCACGGCAGAAGATATCCCTGAATCTCGGTACCGATAGCTGCTCGAGTGTGCATGAGGCAGACCGCGAGCAGCCTGCAGCCTCCTGTGGTCTGCAACGTGCACTGTGCCGCATCGGGTCGTGCAGGACTGGCCGACATGACCCTCCCGCCCCTGCTCAGACGGCATACTTTTGCGTCCATTCTCTGCTGACGCGCATAGCATCCTTCTCGTTGTCCTTGTAGTGTTGCGCGCATTCATTGTTCAGCGGGTCGTCCTGCGTGCAAGGCGATGGTATGCTTAGCGCGGCTGTGGGAAAGGTAGCCAACTCGACACAAGCATGTTGCTTTGGGTGCGCGCGGCCGACTCACTGGATTGGGTGCGGAGAGGAGGGCCTGGATCGAGAGGAGGACGGTGCGGATCTGGAGCGCTGGTGACCATTTGTCTGTTGATTGCATGATCGTGCGTCAGCGATTATCCATTCTTGCTTTGCAGTGCCTGGTAAATGAAGCGCACCTTTTAGAATGTCGAGACAGATACGGCCGAGCTTGTCTGCGGGGTGGGTCAGGATGCGAGTGGTCAGTCACGTCGGCCATTGAGCTGTAACGCAAGCGGCGCGGCTCTGCGACTCAACCTATGTTCGGGTGGTAGATCTTTGTTAGGAAACTGGATAGGGGAGAGTGCGCGATGCCAATCACCGCCATCAGGTGGCCGCCAAGTGACAACGCTTGGGGGTGGACGGACGGACGGACGGACGCACCGGACTTTCGGGGCACCCATTGGATACTCTTCGGGGAGGAAGAGCTCGAGCTTGAACTTTCCACTCTCGAACGGCGAGTCACCCGGGCCATCAATGATGACGTCGAAGTAGCGCAGGTTGTCGTCGTGCGGGATGGCCGAGATGCCGGGCGGAGAGTCTGCGACGAGGCGCTCCGTTTCCTGTTGGGGTGAGATGGGTGTAGCGACGGATGTGCGTGTGGGCGCGCGGAGGATGTAGGACAACGGAGGTCGGATGGATGCAGGCACGAGAACGGGGACGGACGGCGACGGAGCCATTGCATTGCATGCAGTCAGCAAGGGATCCGGCGGGGCAACCATGGCGCATGCCTCTGTGCAGGGCGACTGCATGGTATCCGTCTTCCCTCTCATGGCTGAGGCTAGGCCATCCCCACCTTTATGATGCGCTTTGGGAGTCCGGCCGAGGCGGGCATGGTGCTGCGACTGCGAGGGTGAATGTGGGCTGCGGAGTCCCCAGCACGGACGGGACCAGACGGACACGGGGGAGCAGCTATATTATGCGAAACGTGGATGCAGCCTGAATGCTGCTGTAGCTTTAGTGTGGGTGTAGGTCGGTCTGGAGCGGAGAGGGAGAAGGCGAAGCACGGGGGTGGACGGGGATGACGGGGTTGACCGGATAGCGACTGGGGACTGGGGTTGCAGCATCAGCATCGCATAGATACTGCAGCCAGCCATGCCGTCCTCTGGGACGCTCAACAGCGAGGAGAAGGAGAAGATAAAGAAGGCAATCCAGTCTGGCAACGTGCGTGCAATGGGCTCGGGGGAGCAGCTGGGGGAGAGAGCTGACCTCGCAGCGATGACGCGCATCCATCCATGGCATGGCCGTTCTCGCTCTCTCCATGCAGATTGTCGCAGCCGCCTGCGCGAGGATATACTACGCCTACCCTGACCCAAACAGCTGGAGCTACAGCGGCGTAGAGGGCGCCCTCGTCTTTGGTACCCAGGACAATGGATTCTGGTTCAGGCTCGTCGACCTCGGGGTGCGTTGGACGTGCGCGAAAGGCATCCGGGCGGGTCTGCAGCGAAAACAGCTACGGACATCTTCGCAAGCTAATCATCAATCTGGAAACCATGGTCCGCACGCACACAGGGCACGCGCGGCGTCATCTGGGAGCACGAGTTCTACGAGCACTTCGAGTGGCAACAGGACCGCACCTTCTTCTACTCGTTCCCTGGCGATGTGGGTGTCGCCCAGTGTGTGCGGCCTTCCCTGGCTCAGGATCGCGCTCATTACCGTCTATTACACCCATCCGCAGGACTGCATGATTGGCATCGCGTTTGCCGACGAGAGCGAGGCATCCGACCTAAACAAGAAGGTCCAGAAGCGCAAGACGATTGCCGGTGGGTTCCCTCATCGCTCCGCTCCGCACCACTCTGGCTGTTCACTGACAGTCCTGCTTGTGTCCTGTGTCCTGTCGCTCTGCAGCCAAGAAAGGGCGCTCGTCCGGCGGCGCCGCAAGGGGCAGCTCCAAGATGCCCTCGTTCAGCGCGCCCTCCTTCAGTGCTCCCTCAATGCCCTCGCTGGGCGGCTCGCCAAGGTCCAAGAAGAAGGCGAAAAGGGGCGGACCCATCGACAAGTCGCTCATCTCGGCGCCGTCCGCCTTCTCGCACGTTGCCCACATGGGCTTCGACAGCGAGAAAGGCTTCACGAGCGAGAATGTCGACCCGTCGTGGGGCAAGCTTCTGGCGCAGCTGCAGGGGATGGGCATCTCGCAGAAGCAGATCGAAAACAACAAGGACTTTATCGAGAGCTTTGTGCGAGAAGCCGAGCGCGGCCAGAACCCCAACGCGCCCCCGCCCCCGCCGCCACCCATTGGAGCCGCGGCGTCCAAGGCGCCAACAAGCAGGAGGAAACCTGCGCCGCCGCCTGCGCCGCGCAGTCGAGCAGCGCCAGCAGAACAGGACGAGTACGCTCCCTCGCCCGCTCGACCCGCCGCACCGCCTCCGCCACCCCCGCCAGCGACAGGAGGACCACCCTCCCGACCTTCAGCCCCTCCCCCTCCCCCCCGTGCGTCATGCTGCGGCCCTGTGGCCGATATACGTCTGCGGCCCCTAAGCTGATGCAGAGTGTCCTCTGCCTGGCAGCCCCCGCCGTTCCCGGCGGACGACCCGGCGGTCCACCTCCGCCAGCGCCTCGTAGGTCACGTCGCTGTAACACCAGTACCTATATTGGGAAATGCCAGCTGACCTTCCTCTTGCTCACGTCCCGCCCGCAGCACCGCCTGGAGGTCGACCTCCAACTGCACCTCCTCCGCCGCCACCTCCGGGGGGTCGCGCCGGAGGCCCGCCTGCTGCTCCACCTCGTGAGTGTGTCGAGCGCTGTTCCTACTGTCGTGGTCATGGCAGTGCTGACTTCAAGCGTTCCCCCTCAGCGCCACCGCCGGTAGCTGGCGGAAGACCGAGTGCCCCGCCTCCGCCTCGTAAGTTTGTGCACGACTTGCGCTTGTCGATACGAGACGATACGTGCATTCTCGAGGACAAGGCTGAAGGCCCTGACTCTTTGCGCCTCGTCAGCTCCTCCTGCTTCAAGCGGACGCGGCGGAGCACCTCCGCGTAAGTTGCCTGCTTTCCCCCTGCAGGTATAGTAGCATCAAGGCTGACAACAGTATCTCACCCCACACTCACGCAGCACCTCCGCCGCCTGGCCGCGCCCCGCCACCGCCTGCACCCGGCGCACCAGCAGCCCCGCCTCCACCGACAGGCGGGCGAGCGGACCTGCTGGCTTCCATCCGAGGCACGGGCGGCCCCTCTGCCCTCAGAAAGGTATCCGAGAGCCCCGCGCCCGCCGCCATGGCCGTGGGAGCAGGGGCTGGCGCGGCTGCCGGAGCGGGCGCAGTCGCTGCCAGCGAAGGCGGAGGAGGAGACTTGGCCAGCGCCCTCGCTGCTGCACTGACGGTGCGCAAGGCGGGCATAGGGGATTCGGACGATGAGGAGGAGAGCGATGACGACGAGTGGTGAAAAGCCGTGCGATTATGAGTACAAGTAGCTGTTGGTATGTGTCGTATATTCTCAACAGCAGATGCATACCTATGATACAACGAGATGCGAGCATGCGCGTCTGTCTCGTCTGGACAGTGAGCTCAGGTCCAGTGTCCATGTCCCGTGAGCGGCCCTACCGTGCTACATTACGTCCGTGAGGAAGTGTCGCCACCACAGCGGTCCAGGCACATGTACAGAACAAGGTGTCTCTACAACCCAAGCGCCTGTTTCTTCTCGTTGATCTCGACCCGGAGCATCTGGCCTGAATGGGAGATAAAGGTGCAGTACGAGGTCAGCCGATCGTTCGCAATGTGTCACGTGCCGGTAAGCCCTTCCGCAACGACTCACCTCTGCTCTCGACCCGCCCATTCATGTCGTAGGCGGGCAGCACAAACATCTCGTCGAGCTTCTTTTCCGCACTAGCGAGCTTTGATCGCCAGAACTCCTTGTCAGATCGGCGAGCCGTCTCCGCCTCTCCCTCCTGGCACGACAGGATGGCCTGATAGAGGCGCGACAGGGCAGCGAGGTACGAGTAAGCCTCGTCCAGACCGGTGGTGAGCGCTTCGGCCTTTGTGAGGTGCGTGCGAGCGAGGGCAAAATCCGGGAGCGAGATGTAGCACGCCCCGAGGATGGCATGCGACAGGGCGACCTCCTCGGGCGTGTCGAGGTCCTCGTCGGCTGCGCCGTCGCGGTGGGCAGCGAGGCTCTCTTCGAGCTGCGTCTCGAGGCGCGATATCCGCTCGCGGAGGGCCGGCTTGGGATAGTGCTGGTACTGATTCCAGAAGAGCGAGAGCTCGAGCGCAATCGTGATGCGCACGCTCTCGAACCACTCTGCCCCAGCGCCGAGGCGGCCGTCGCCCACCCAGCGCTCGGATTTCGCGCGGTAGAACTTCATGCGCTTCTCGAGGTACAGCTCGGACGAGGGGGGCTGGCCCATGAACCGCTTGCGCAGGAATGAGCTCGGCACTTTGGCATAGAGTGCGCGCATGTCGGCGTCCTGCTCGGATGTGCGCTGCGCGGACGGAATCTCCTGCAGGCACGAGGCAGCCAGCGCGAAGTAGGTCGGGTGTGACCAGCTGTTGAGGTCCGCCATGCGCACAAAGGAAGCTGCGGCGTCGGCAAACTTGCCCTGTGATAGCAGGACCCAGCAGAGCTCGAATTGCAGCGTTGATTTGGCCTGGCGATATACGTTCGGCTTGGTGAGTGCGCTTTGCAGCTGCTCTACAGCCATGTCTACTTGTCCATTCACTCGCGCGAGCTTTGCCTGCGTACCCGAGTGCACTGGACTCAGCTTTGTCGGTGCGACGACCGCCACCTCGAGCTATTCAGGAACGCACCTTGTTGGACAGCCATAGCGTGCCTGATTCGTGCTTCTGCAACGACCGCCCAACGATATTTGAGCACGCGGAGACAAGCTTCTCCCGGTCTGCTTGCCAACCGCTACTCAGCAAGATTCCCATATAGTCTGGCAATGGCAAAGACGCTCCGCAGGTCAGCGCCATCATCTGACTTCGAGGCAAGAGTCACCCGGCGCTCACAGACCATCAATGCGAGCGAGGCGAAGGATGCATGCAGGTCCACACCAGTCATCGCGACCACCTCCAACAGCTTTAGGGCCTTCTTCCGGTCTCCCGTCCCGTAGCCTAGCCATGAGAAGACTTTCCTTCCTTTCGGAGGCATCAGAGCAAAGACGAGCTCAAAGATGCCGTGCCCGAATGCGCCCCCAGACACGATGAAAGACGTGACGGGATTAGACACCCAAAGAGCCTGCGGAAGCGTGTCACCGTGTACACCTGATGTCGTCGCTGTCGTCAAGGCGTGAGGCGGCGATCCTGAGACGCTGCCGCGCTTGGAAGCTGGCGCAGTCGCCGCAAGGTGCTCCTTGGAAGCGTTGGTGGAGGACGTCCGGAGCTTTGACAGGTCTGTAGCTGACGACAGGCCTCTCGGTGCGAGGGATTTGAGCTTCCCAAGCGCTGAATGCGAATGAGAGGAAGAGGAGGAGCCGGATATCTTTGCCTGCTTAAGGGAGGAGGCGAGAGCTGCTGCCTGATAGCGCTCGTTGAGGTCGTTGATGATGGACGCTGGTGTGGCGTCGGCAGGGATGTCCTTTGGGAAGACGGCTTTGTAGATGCCCGCAAAGTACTTGAAGGCTGCGTTGAGCTTCCACATTGCTTTGACGTACTCGTAGTACGATTCTCCGAGGATGTGAACGAGCGATTGTGCTGCGACGACGTCGGCGAGGAGAACCTCGTATTCGAGGCCCGGGCTGCTCCACCACTGCCCCGGCTCTGGCTCTGCGACGATGGCCTTGCACTTCTTTGCTGTGCGCTCTGCTGCTCCGAGCGTTTCCATGCTCTGGTGCAGTCGGTCATCCTCGAGGCCGATGGCGGCCGTAAGGAAGGCACATATTCCGAGACCGGCCAGCGCAAACGGCGAGTCCTTTTGCGCCTCGAGAACGCGCTGAGCCTCGACGAGATCGTCGTTCAGGAGGAGGTTGATGCCCTTCTCAGCCGACAGGAGCTGCTCCTGCTGGTGCGCCGTTGCGGCGGCTGCCTTTGCGCTGGCCGAGGCCGAGGCAGACGAAGAAGCTGACGATGAGCCCCACATTGGTGCGAGTCTTCTGGTGGCAGCCGTCTCGTCTCCTTCCTGCGCTGTCAACTTGTGCTGTTGCGCAACAGTCTGGCGATTACGTCAAAGAAGCTGGAGACCGCGCCGTGGCCGAAGCGAGCAGCACTGGCAGGATCAGCAGGCGGGGGAGTGTACACGCAGCCAGGCGAGGATGTCGACACTGGAGCAGTACTAGTGTGTCTCTGCGAGGATGCGAATGCTGGATTGAGTGGGTTCTTCCTCCGCAGAGTGCCGACGAGTGACAGCAGCGTCAAGCAGAAAGGGGGAGAGCGCCGCCAAACTCCCGCGCCGCGATGACATCTCAGCCCGCCCAAGTTGCAATCAGGCCCAAACAAGGGAAGGGGACCCAAAGCGCCTTGCGAGGAGAGAGTGTGCATGAGGCTAATGTATGACAGGAAGAACAGAGCCACTACAACGCTGTACCACGCTCGAAGTTGTTCTTGATCTCGCTTGTGTACTGTGGAAGGAAAGTAGCAGTATTAGCTAGGCCAGCATCTTTGGCATGCGAAAGACCAGAGACTCACCTTGTTGAAGTACCGTTCGAGCTTCTTGTTGAACACCCTGTTCTTGTCGTTGATAGAGGTGATATCGGAGTCGTCTTCGACCCTGACTCGGGAGCGCTTGGAGCGCTTGTCGATGCTGTGAGGCCAGCAACGACATCAGCGAGAGCGGGGAGGCAGCACACGAGCACTCCCGCAGTGTCACGCACTCCTGGTTGATCTGTCCGACAACCGGTTGCAAGGTTTGACGGCTTGTCGTCCGCATAGACGAAAACTGCGGGTTTCTCGTCGACAGTGTGTCCCATCGCGCGCGTGTCTTCCATCCTACGCAGCACTCCGTCCGGTCGGAATACATGTGGGCAAGACCCTGCTCGCATGGGTCGAGGCGCGATGTGCGCAGCACCACCCGCGGTCGCAGATCTAAGGCTGTTGCGCGGATGCATATCAAAGTGCCGCAATGCGCGGGGCTGCGCTGGCCGTCACTTGCTCGCTGCACGCAACTTTGCGAGGAGATTCGTTTCCCAGAGGCAGTATTCCTCCCTCGAGAAGCGAATCCTCCAGTCGTCCTGTGGCCAGGCGAAGTCGTGCAGCAGGAGGCGCCCCGGCTCGTCGATGGACAAGATCTCACTCATGGTCGCCCTCGCCTCTGCACGCCAGCCTTTGAGAAGGTCGAGCAGCTGTTTGCTACGGTGGTCCTCGAACGAGCCACCTCTGCAGATGTTTATTCGGAGGATGGGTACCAGTACGTCGATGTATGGGCCGAGCCTGGATGCGGAGCCGTGCTTCTCGAGCACCGTTGCGAGATCTCGGAGGTTGGAGCGCATAATATCCTGGATGAGATCATGCACGTACCAGCAACGCTGTGGTATCAGTGACGGTAATGTGATAAAACAGGCGAGCAGACGAGTGGTGGCTAGACCTACCCGGGCTTCCTTGAAGTGGCGTCTCGCGGCTGCATCTGCCGCAACTGTCCGTCCCAGCCAAAGCGGGCGGGCTTCCGTTTCAGCGGGCGCGTCGATCCTCAAGACGTCGCCGAATACAGATACAATCCACGGGTCGAGCAACATGATGTTCTCCAGCCAGTCCTGCGTCGTCTTCGGCTTCGTGACTGCCGGACTGTATTGATCAAGCGGGTGCGGCGGGGATTTGAAAATGGCTTCGAGGAACTGGAGCATTGCGAAAGCTATCCGCACGGCCTAGCAGAGTATAGGGCAGTCATCGAGCTTCTGAACGAGAAGCGGTGATGCAACGAGTTGGACGAGAGGCAAGAAGCGAGCCTAGGCAGTCGAGAATGAAACGCTGTGGCAAGCGGACCCCCTGAAAGACGCCTCCAGAATCAAGAGGAGCTGGTCCTGCTTATCTCTGTAACCCAACATGTCGAAGCGAGTGCTACACCTACGCGGTACGGTACGATGCTCGTACCCTCTACTCTACGCCACAATCGCCTCCGCAGGGGCCCGTGCCGTCGCGTCGCGCGTCGCATGTCGAATGTCGAGTCCCGCAGCCCGGCCCCGCTCGTGAAGGACCCCCTCGGATGCAAGGCCCTACTCGAGTATGGACCTCCCCGATCGGCTGACCGCCAGCAGTCCGCAGTCCGCTGAACAGCTACTGGTGCAACTCGCATGCGATGCTGAAGCTGTAGCGGTAGAGGTCTTGCTACTAATTACAGCCCAGTCTCGGTAATGAAGTCAACACCCTCTTGGCTTTGGACGCGCCAGACTGCACAGGTGGGTGGTGCAGGGAGCAGACAATGGATGCCAAAACACCGTACAAGCCTCTACAACGCTGTACCACGCTCGAAGTTGTTCTTGATCTCGCTTGTGTACTTTGGGCGGAAGTGTAGCAGTATTAGCTAGGCCAGCATCTTTGGCATGCGAAAGACCAGAGACTCACCTTGTTGAAGTACCGTTCGAGCTTCTTGTTGAACACCTTGTTCTTGTCGTTGATGTAGGTGATATCGGAGTCGTCTTCGACCCTGACTCGGGAGCGCTTGGAGCGCTTGTCGATGCTGTGAGGTTAGCAACGACATCAGCGAGAGTGCGGAGGTAGCACGCAAGCATTCCCGCAGCGGCACGCACTCCTGGTTGATCTGCCCGACAACCCTGTCGATGGCATCGTCTGACGGCTTGTGGTCCGCGTAGACGAAACTGCTCGCATCCCTGTAGAGCAGCTCCCCGCCAGGAATCATCTGACCTCCCGCCGATGATCCCTGAACGACCTCCCTGCTGCCACTGCCGGAGGGTCCCTCGATGGCCATTGAAGATGTCGACCCCTCGACAGCCAGGCCGTACTCGATAGCTGCCTCTCGTTGCTTCCGGTAGGCCTCGAGGTCGGGCTTGAACGTGTCAATGTCGCGCTTGTACTTGCGCCTGGCCGACTCGTCAAAGTCCTTGAAGCCGTGATCCGCACGGCGCTCCTTGCGGTCCTGCTTCTTTGTCCACCGCTCGTTGTCTTCCAGGCTGTACTCCCAATTCCGCTTTCGCTCGAGGTCCTCGCCCGTCTCGAGCGCGTCGAGCTTCTCGCCCATGGCCTCTGCCTGCTTGCGCTTGCGCTCGAGCCGCTTGGACTCGGCAATGGCCGCGCGGTGCTCGTTCTGGGCAGCAATCACTTCACGTCGGTTTGCCTGTGCCGAATCGTTCTGTGTGCATAGTCAGTTCAGAGAGAATGTCGGGTCAGCAGTGCTGTCTGTATGGCCGACTGGCAGGCTCTCACGTCGGACCGGGGCCTCACCATCCGTTTGCGAAGGGCATTCATCCTTGCCATCCTATCCTCCCGGCTCCCAGGAAGACTGGCATCACCGTCTGCCTCCTCTCCCTGTGCATCTCCGCTGCTCTGTGGCTCCTGGATCCCTGCAAGCTGGCCTATGGGCTCATTCACCTCGCGCCGCTCCTCGAGTTGCGCCTGCATGCGAGACGCTGTCGCTTGCTGTGCGCGTGGCATACTGCCGCTCTCAGCAAGCGGCGGCATGGCTTCTGCGCTGACGTGTGCGTTTGCTGGCCGCTCTCGCAAGCGTCGCTCTTCCTCCCGGTCCATTGGCGGCGGCTCGGTGTCGTCCACGGCCAGATCCTCATCTTCGCGCGCCTCGACGACGCCAAGGATGTCAGGAGCGCCGGAAGCGGCAGTCATGACTGAGTCGACCATCGAGTGACCGTGGGTAGACGTGGTCGCAACGAGGCTGTCCGGCAGTGATGTGGAGCCGGCGCTCGACGATTCTGCTGTCATGTCAGCGGCCGGCGCGGCCTTTGAGGCGGGTGCTTTGGCTGGCTTTGCATCAGCCGCATCGACAGGAGGCTTCCCCTCGGTGACAGACGCCGTCGTCGCTGGCTGTTCCATCTTGTTTACAGACTGCGGCTCGTCCTCGAGCCTGGGTTCCAGCTCAGTCTCGGCAGCAGCTACAGCGACAGCCGCCTTGCCGCGTCTCGAGGTCCTCGTCGCTGCCGCTGGAGCAGCAGCATCAGCAGCAGCATCAGCAGCAGCAGCAGCAGCAGCACCACGTCTGCTCTTCCTGGTGCTCTGAGCAGTGTCCTCTGCTCTGCTATCCTCTGGCTGCTCGGAGGCTCCGGCCTCTGCCGCCTCTCCGGCTTGCTCTGGCTGCTCCTGCTCCATCTCCTGCTGTTGCTCGACGCTGCCAGCTGCTGCTGCGGCTGCTTCCTTCTTTGCAGCACGCGTCGCTGCCGCCTTCTTTGCTGCGGCTGCTTTCTTGCTTGGTGCCATCTTGTGTGAACGCACAAGCAAGCTCCGTGTGGGGGAAAGAGCAAGGGTGTGCACCATTTCAGCGAGCGTGTTCTCTCAGGACTGCTGCGTCATACAATAACTTGGTCGAGCTATAAGACAACATCGACAAGCATGTTCCTATCTCCTCTCAGCACGCCATTACTGAAGTGTCCCTTTTGTGCGCAACCCGTCTGCACGCCAATCTTCAGCCACTCCCCCTCAGCACGCCTTGACTGCCCGCAGAGTCCCGTTGGTGCGCAGTTCCGTCCACACGCGGGTCCTAAGCCAGCCGTCAGGGGTCGACTGTATGCGCTGCACTCCTTGCAAAGTCGAAGCGTGCTTGACGACGCTCGGGCCCCGAAGGACAAGCTCGCCCTTGTACACTCCCGCTTTGACGTCCACCTCATGCACATCGACGAGCTTGCACTCGATGCCTGCGCATGGCGCGCCCAGATGCGCATACTCGCCCAGACTCGCAAACTGCTGCAGGTCATGCATCATTGTCGTCGTGACGGGTCCCGCGACGAGCGGGTGCGTGAGGACCACGACGATCGGTACACCCAGGACGAGGCGCAGGTACTCCAGGCTCTCATTGCTGGGTGCGTCTGTGCATGAAGGCGTTTGACTGCCGTCAGTCCTGTCCGTGCCTGCAAGCACCCAGAAGCGTCGCTACCACTCACTGCCCTCGTCAGCGGAGCAGATGATGGCCCGAAGATCCTCTCCAACGACTGCCGTGCTGAACTTGGAGAAGATGAAGCGGTCCCAGAACGTGCTCTTGCTGATGCTGCCTGCCCGTAACGTCGATCGCTTGATGGCCATAGCTAGGGGAAGAAGCAGACCTTCCTTTGGCAAGGCACTCCGCAGCGACATGCGCATCGCGTTGAGCTCGTTCGGCGAGCTATCGGTTGGTCCATGCGCGGCTCGCGATCAGCTTGTAGTATAGCACACACGGCCCTTTGCTGCTCGCGTCCGCGCTGGCTCACCAGAAGATAATACTGGGTGCGAAGTTCTTCTTCTTCATCGTGATGCCTTTTGATGGGGTGCATAACCGCAAGTTTGCGCCGGCGCTCGACGCCGCCATTGCCACGGACATGCCGTAGGGGGTGGACGCGTTCTCAAATGACAAAATGCGGTCTTGCGATGTGATGCGCTCGTTAGCGGGGAAGAGGGATAGGATGGAAACGATTCCGCCGAGTAGGTTCTGGCGACCAACATCGCCAGTCAGAGTTGCCGGAGGTCAGACGGTAGACGAAGCGATAGCGCACCTGATGCGTGACATCGGCAACGGTCGGTTCCTTGTCAGAAGATCCATCTGTCACCATCCTGGCAAAGGTATCGCCGGAATCTCCTGTTTCAGTCTTCTCCGGGATTGTCTCGATGTCTGGCAGATCCTCCAGGTTGATCTTGCGCTGCAGCTCCCATCTTTCCGGAAAGAACTTGGCGTGATGGATACTTGCCTGTGCACCCGAGTTGATGAGATACACATGTGCTGGATCGCGAGAGCCTGTTGGAGGCGGTGGAAGTAGGCGGACCTCGGGAGTCGATATGAAGACGGGTGAGGAGAGTGAGGGAAGGGACGCTATCGCAGCAGGGTTGGAGAGGAGAAGAGGCGGCTTGCTTGAGTAGGTTGAAGCTGCCAGTGCTGTCACGTAGGCGTCTGTGGGATGCGCAAAGGGTGGTCACAGGCCAGTCAGTCTCGGACGTTCGCGTTCTTGTGCCTGGCTGCAGGCTGGCAAGACACGTGTGCGAGCGCGCGGACGGACCTGCGGCATCTTCGAGCCGGACTGTAAGTTCGCGGTCTGTGTCGATGCCTTGAGCTGCTAGGATCTCTGCGAGTGCTCCAACTCGCCCATCCAGACTCTGCTGCCGTGCTCCGGTGCCGAGGACGAGCGAGACGCCTTTACCTCGGATGGCGGCATGGACGGATGTGCTCCCTCTGAGCTGCTGCTTTGCCTGCCCGCCCAGTCCTGCAGATGCAGAGACGAACGCAGGTGATTCGCGCTCTTTGCGAACCTGTGCACAGTGTCCCGTCAGTGTTCCGCTGGCATTGAAGCTGGCACTGCCGTGCTGCCCACCTTGCTGAGCTCGCTCTGACGTCCGAGGAGGAGAGGGTGCACGGAGGGATCCGGTTTGCGCAGGAGGACGAGGTGGACGAGCGCGAGCAGCGTTGCCAGTCCAAGGAGGATGACGCTCAGACTGTCCAGGACGAGCTCCATATCGGCGACCTGCAGGAGCTGGGAGTATGGGTGCAGGAGAACAAGGGCAGTCGAGCAGGCTGCGGCGGCGGTTGTTCCGAAGGGCCCCGGCCAGACCGACGAGTGACTGCCTCTTGCCTCCGGACGCACCGCACTTGCGATATCCACCAAACATCCGCAAGCAGGCCTGCTGCAGGTCAGGAGCACACAGGAGTGCACATATCACTTACACTGTGCGAGGGGGGCGGCGGACAATCTCCTGTGGGATCTCCCTTGGGGCGGAGAACGATGGCAGCGACGGAAGACGCGACGGCGGCGCCCATGGCTCAAGATGACGCGCAGACAAGCCCAAAGGTAAGCATCCCCGAAGCGCACTAATTGCTTATTCTCATCCTCCTGTTCACAACCCCCGTGTATCCGTGTACAGCTCGCTCCGCGAGAGTCCTCGCCAAAATCGTCGTCCAAGGTCGCGGCTCGCCGCCACTCCCCTTTCCTTCGCCTGCCCACCGAAATCCTCGAAGAAATCTGCTGCTATCTCTCCAGGCCCACTCTCGCAAGTCTGTCGCTAGTCTGTCAGCTTTTGCGGCCCATCGCGCAAGACGCGTTCTTCCAGAACGCTTACATTGGCAGCTACCAGGACCGAGAAGGTGTAGCGCTTCGACAAACTCGGGCGCTCGGACAGAGCCTCAACGGCCTTGGCATCAAGCTTCGCAGCCTATCAATCTCGCTAGTCTCCTGGGACGCCTCTCAACCCGACCTTTGCAAAGCGCAGGAGGTACTCGTCGCTAGCCAAGCCTCCAGTCTCCGGAGTTTGAGCCTCACTTGCGTTAACAGCCATAGCCTCGATTACTTCTTCCCCTCCTTATCGCTCTGCACCCGTCTCACAAAGATTACCCTCTTCTTGTGCGAGACCACCAGCATTGGACATGCTAGCATCAAAAAGCTGCTCCAGAATGTCGCAGGAACCGTCACTATAGCTTTTGTAGGCTGCGGTGATCGCGAGCGCATGCTAGAGAGCTTGGCAGAGATCGCGTGGCTCAGCCACGCCGGTACCTGGCTGGATCTCTTCCGATCGCCGGCACAGAAAGTACACGCTCTCGAATTCCGCTACCTTGCGACAGTCGACAAGGAAGATGATCCGCCTTTTCAATTCCAGCTGGGCAGCATCTTCTCCCTCTCCTTTTTCAGGGGTCTTACGAGGCTCATTCTAGAGCCTTGTAACGTACAGCACTTTGCCGACTTCTTCAGTGCTCTTCCCGGGTCCGACGCTCCGCAACAGAGCGCGTCCTGCCAGCTACCATTGCTCACTAGCATCGAGCTTACCCCCTATTCGATGGACGACTACTACTTCACCAGAATCGCGGAAGAAACCCTCGCGGATCCGGCACAGATTCTCGTCCGAGACCTCCTGCCCTTCTTCCCCAATGTCGGCACCCTTCAATTCACCTCCTTGGTTACCGACTCGTCCACATACGACGTCTTCCAATTCGTCCCACTGCCCCCAAGCGTGTGCGTGGTGGACATCAATTTCGTCTGTCCGCCTACGTGGGACCTCAGATGGCGGCTGGACGACTTCTTCTACGGCCTGGAATACTGGCTCACGAAGACAGAGCGCACGCAGTGTCTGCGGAGCCTCTCCCTGACCCTCGATTGGAAGGAGATCAGAAAGCACATCACATTCCAGGTCAAGAACCTCTATCTTGCTGGGGAATACCCGGTGACCAGCGGCACCCTGCACTCGCTCATTGAAGAGGCCAAAGAGCTGGACTGTAGTCGATTCTTCCGCTGCTCATGGGACCCAAGCTCGGAACCTCTCGAGCCAACGCTCGAGGCCGTCGCTCACCTTCTGGACTTCACTAGTCTCATCGAGGAGGATGTACCAAAGATAATGAAGGAAATTCGCTCGGCAGTCGAGGCAGTCCGAGCAATACTCGACGACCGCAACATCGCTTACCGATTCGAGCCACCGATGGCAGAGGACATGCACCCCGCATCTGACGATGACGATGACGATGACGATGACGATGACGATGACGATGACGATGACGATAACGGCTTGTCTTTCATCACCAGCGTGGACGAGACATACCCCAGGCTAACACAACAGCACCTGTGCGTAAGCTCAGGGTCATCCAGGTTGGCCTTCTGAAGCTGATGCCGGCATGTGCTGCGGCCTGCCACTTTATGCGGGTGTACAGATGCGACTTTGACTTTGTCAAGTACTTCCCGTGCCGCAAGCATGTCGAGCCCGAGTGCAAGTTCGGCCACGATAACAAGAGTTGCGAGGAGTGCTGGGAGTCAGACGGACTGCCAATCTACCAGGATCGCGATCGACCACCTTTCGTCCGCCGGTATTTGCGCCAGCGCAGGCTCGTTATCGCAGGCGGGCTTGTGCAGCTCACCCCGCTCGAGTAGCGTCAATTCATAAGCCCTTCTGTCCCTCCCCGTGCTCTGCCGCCCATGTTGTAATCGTGCAAGAACAGTCTCCCTGGCCGTCGTTCCACATCGCCTTTGCTGTCGGACTGAGCACGGACCCCTTCTTCGTTGTACACACCGTCAACACTGCACGCGAGATGCTCGAGGGCTGACAGAGCTGCACAACATGATTCTAAGCGCTTCTTCCGGAGCATCACCTACAGGCTTCACGTGCATCTTTTCCTGTGTTTGTTGTGGCTCGATGTATCCTCGGTCGGAAAACGTGCCCCGTGCCCCCGCCCAACGCGACTGGTTTCATGCATACGCGTAGACGAGATCCCTCGAGACAGGGGACGATGGCGCTCTGAAGGAGGTCAGGAATATCCTCTGTAGCATGTACGCGTTATAGGACACATCGGCGGCTGCCCATGTCTTGCCTGCCCAGCTGTCGTGGCTGTTTGTATCGGCAGCGGAAAGGTGGAGGCGAGCATGTCGAGAGGACCCTCTCAAGGCCCCACGGAAACAGCCATTGCTCGGACTCGAACAACGCTATGGACAAGATAGATAGCTACCTGAGTCTAAAACGTGTACATCTACATTCTGATACCTCCTGTACTGCTATATCATCCCTTTTGAGGGACCTCCATCTGGCCATCTACGGAAATCTAGCAAATCGGCCGCCCCCCTGCTCAGGCGACGTACGGCGCTGCTCCCGCGAGCGCAGGGGCGTCGTACTCCCCTCCCTGCCGGTGGCGTCCCCGTCCAATCCTGAACCTGCCACCCCTTCGAGCTGAAAGCTGGAGCAGCAAAACAAGCCAGCCAAAGTCGGGCTGGAATTCCACCTCCTCCTCTTGACTCCGCTTCAACTCGATAGAAATCGATATATAAATCGTATATCGACAACCCCACACAAACAACACAGAGACACACACAAAGTAGATACACGATGGCACGAAGTGAGTGAGATGCAAAGCACATCATGAGCATGCACAGCACCATATTGACTTCGTCCGTCGCTGTCCTCGCCGTCTCCCAGCCAAGCAGACCGCCCGAAAGTCGAGTGAGTTGGATGCTGCTGCCGTCCCTTGAGCGCCCCGAGCCCGGCACTGACCCCGTCCCCTTTCCTGCAGCTGGAGGAAAGGCGCCCCGAAAGCAGCTCGCTGCCAAGGCTGCACGAAAGTCGGCCCCCGCTGCCGGTGGTGTCAAGAAGCCTCACCGTGAGCTGCAGCCGTGGTGCTGCCGTTGTTGTTCAGAACAGCCCGCTGACCCCGACCCAACCCGACCTCACCCATCGCACACAACAACAGGATACAAGCCCGGAACTGTCGCTCTCCGAGAGATCCGAAGGTACCAGAAGGTCAGTCTTCCCGCTCGTTGCTGTGCTGCTATCGGCCCCCGGACCTCGGGCTGACCCTCCTTCCCTTCTCCAGTCCACCGAGCTCCTCATCCGAAAGCTCCCCTTCCAGCGACTCGTTCGAGAGATTGCCCAGGACTTCAAGACCGATCTCCGATTCCAGTCGTCTGCTATCGGTGCGTTCCCTTCTTCACCGCTTGCTGTTGGCCAACCCTGCTGACGCCTTACCTTCCTTTCGTACACAGGTGCCCTGCAGGAGTCCGCCGAGGCTTACCTCGTCTCGCTGTTCGAGGACACCAACCTGGCTGTATGTCGTCTCTGCTTCGTCATTCTATCGTACTCCATCACTGACGCCTTGAGCCATTCCTGCAGGCCATTCACGCCAAGCGAGTCACCATCCAGCCCAAGGACATCCAGCTCGCCCGACGACTCCGAGGAGAGAGGTAGACGACCAGTCTCCTCGCTGCCTGCATGCGTCTGCCTCGCTATAGATCAAATGTAGCCACGCCACTCGTCCGTCCCACGGCTCGCATCTAACTCGCTGCGCGCGTCCGTCAGTCCATGTTGTCAACACGCGCTGTATCACGACCGCCCTCCTACCACATTTTAGCATTTCGTACTTCCCTCTACATCCTCGTTACGCAATAATACAACGAGTACTCAGATCACTCTGCATCCTGGCCGCGCTGCCTTGCTAACTTCTGATCCGCTTCAGATCACGAAGATATAACTAACTGACTCGACGTCCTCTATACTTGGGAAAACCCTCACTCCCTCCGGCTGCCCGTCCTGTCGTCGCTCAGTAATCGCTGCCTCTCTCCTGCGCTCTCGCGTGCTATGTCCTCCATCTCCCTGTCCAGCTCGACCTTTGCCCACATCCACGCTATCGCGGCTGTTGGCCCAAAGACAGCCGCTTGCGCTAATATACCGGCTGCCTCCTTTCCGCGAGCTAGCAAAGTCCTTCGCGAAGGACCTTGACAGAGTACATAGCTGGCCAGAGCAATTGACACAAAGAGGTAGTCGTGCACGAGGAGAATGTGCAGATCTCGCGTTGTGCTCGGCGGGGCGATATAAGGCCAGAAGACCTGCTTAAAGGAAATGCCGCTGAGTAGCAGCTTGAAATTGGCATCGGCCGACAGCACGCCTGCTAGTGTTGCCGCCATCGAGATGGGCAGCGATGGGCGGACGCCGCTTGCTAATAGTTGCGAGCGGCGGACAAGGGGCGGGAGGACGCGATTGAGCAGAATGATGTAGAGTGGGAAGCCGAGAAAGAGCGAGATGGCATTGTTGCTCCAGTCCGTCTGGACGCCGTATAAGAGCGGAAGGCAGTACCCGACGAGGGTACTTATGAGCGCTGTCCAGGCGTGCTCCGGCCTGGTAACCACCCGTCTACCTGCGGTCCCTCCCGCATCCTCGTAGTGGGACACAGTGGCGAAGTAGAGCGGGATGCTCACTGCCCCGCTCAGAGCCTGCGCCATGAGCATGAACAGGTCGATCCCGCGTCTCGCCCAGAACTTGGTCTGTCGCTGCGATTCCAAGGCGACGATGGGCACGAAGATGGTCCCAATACGCAGTAGCTGAGAGAAGAAGGTATAGCTGGCGTTGGAGTGATCTGAGCTCGATGTCTGGATGGCCGTGTAGAGCGAGCAGAGGCATCGCTTGAGCGTCGGGAAGGGCACGAAGGAGAAGTATGCTGCGGAAGAGGATGAACACTGGCCGAGATACCGTGAAGGTTCTCGGACGATGGATAGTGTGAAGCCTGCGTGTCCGAAGCTATGCTCAGCCCGTGTACCAAGCGTCCGTGGGGGCATCAGGAGGCACGGACCGAGAGCGCTCATGGTGACGAAGGCTAGCCCGGAGAGGCCGACGAAGTAGCCTGTTCGCGAACGGGCAGCATTGCGAAAGATAGTCTGGGATGGTCGAGCGCAGATAGTCAGCGGGCTTGGTACGGGTGCCAGCCGTAGAGGCACCCTCTGAGGAGTATGACCGCGGATTCATCATTCACAAACTTGGCCCGTATCCAGCGGGCAAGGGCTGACATGGTGTTGCAGCGGTGGTTCCGGTCTGACTACGGAAGCTACGGAGCAGTCGACGTGCCCAGTCGCATATTCTGCCCGACGATGGGGTTTGTAGGAAGAAGAGCGGATACCTGGGGCGCCCACACATGCAGACGCGCGCGCATGTGACGCTCTCGAGCCATGGCGTTCAACGACCGCCTTCAAGCTCAAGCTTCTGTAAGCTGCTCTAACTGCGCAAGAGGATCTCCACGCGGGGGGGGGGGGGGCGGGGGGGGGGGAGGCTCTTTGACTGCAAAAAAATGGGAAAATACGGGGGGGGCGAGGTATCTCC